>VRYO01001589.1:10941224-10954455 GCA_009812075.1 Sialia sialis
ACCACTAGTGACAGGCCTCCAACTATACCCTATGCCACTCATTAAAACCCTTTGGGAACTGCTGTTTAGCCAGTTTGCAATAAAATGAAAAAGATTCTCAAAACAAGTTTTTAAATCTCTGAAACTATAGGTAATATTTTAAATTGTTAATTAAAGTGGATGCATTACTTAAAATGGATGTGGAAGAAAGATCTTTTAACAATAGTTGCACATGGTTTTGTTGAACAGAGCGCAATAGTCCTGATTATGACCTTTCAGCAATCACATTGCTCAAGAAAAAGCCCATGAGGACTGACAGGAAACTGAGCTGCCATATACAAATATAATCACATAATAAATATGGCAAGTACCTGTACTGTATGTATAGAAATTACTGTTGTCTGATTAATTGCTTTTCAACAGTAAAAATAGTTGTTTTACATGCTGAAAGGTAACTGCTTATAAAACTGCTTATCGAACCTGCTCAACACACAGCAGTTTGTTTTTGACCTTTTACTAAGTATCCCCTTGAGGGAATCCCATGGCTCCATAACTCATTTTTTCTCTTCCAGTACAGATTCCCCCTGACTTGGTGCTGCATACATCAATCCTCCCAACTCCCATAACAGCTGGATAGCAGGCACCTCATAACTCATTGAATACTTGGTGCCAGAGGCACCATCTTCAGTCTCTTTCTTCTGTGGCAAAGGAACACATACAAGGATTTTCATTGATGGAAAATCTCTCTTACCAGTACATATTTCTCATGGGTGACTGTGTATCTAGGTTTTTGTTCCTAGACCTACTGCAGGGTACTTGAGCTACAATCGCTGTTCCTTACAGAGCTCTTGGTTTACTGAAATGTAAAGGCAGACTGCCTTTTACTGTAAAGTGCTTTTACTGCCAAAGCACTTTTGAAATTAGCCTAAGCCTGCTGATATGAACTGATCTAGCCTGTGTCAATGACATTTAGAATCAGCAGTAGAGTTCTGTAGTGCTTCATGGTTTGTTTTTGACAACCAATGACTTCTCTTGCATTAGGCTAATTTGCTGAATCTTCTCTTTCCTATATTACATTTAAATAAAGTAAGACACATTACAGTTATAAGATATCCTTTCCATCTAATATTTCCTCCTCAAAATGCAGCTTGGATTTAGTAATAAATCAGTGATATCCCGCAGAGGCTACAGACTGTCATGAACACTGAGATTAGACAATCATAATTTTTCTCCAAACTCAGCTACAACAATCCAAGAAACTGAATTTACATAAACAAGAAACAGATTTTACTGTGCAAGTTCATGATTTCTGACAGTTTCATGGAAGAAGACACTTGAGATAAGAAGCTTTAACAACTCTACATAAAGGCAAGTACACTGGCTGAAAAAAACAGCCAGCATTCTGGAAATGACTAATGAATTCTGCTAGTGGATGCTTCAGCTTATACTGTTCAACTATAATTGCAGCAACAGGATATGATAGATGCAGGAGTTATTCTTTATGAATATGTGACATTATCTAGCTTCTGGGACTATCACACTATTACAAATCCTGTTCACTGAGTTCTGATAGTGGCTTATTTGGTGTTTTCTGGCTTAAGAAGAAATAGATGCAGTCTGTCAAAGACAGGTAAGCAAAGAACCTGCTTTTCCACCTCAAACTGGCAGATACTACAACAATCCTTCTAAAGGCATATATTAGCATTTCCACTGCAGCTACATGAGGTTGTATAACTCTTCCCACTAGCTGGAAAATATTTACTAAAAAATTATGAGCAAACAATATGGATAAACAGATGGCAGTAGTATCTATTTGAAGACAGATTTCTGTCTAAATTATGAGGCAAAGCATATGAAGGATTTTCACTGAAAGGTTGTAAATGCATTTGACTATGGTTTCAGTCTCTTCTGTCTCATTTTGAGTTTGTTTATCAAAATGTATTTTGGCCCAGTCAGAATGAAATACAGAAATATTTGCCAATGTGTAGAACTGAATAACTTCCTAATGCTAAATCTTCATCTATGCTAGGATTAGCCTCATCATTCTGATAGGATAACTTAAAGATTACCTGGTAGATTAGTGGATCATAACAGATCAATTATAACTTGGTTGCTGGAAAGATCACACATACTAAATTTCTGGTCCTCATAGAAGAAACAAGGACTTAATACATTTTCAAGAGGGGAAAGCTGAGACTGATGGAGCATAATTATCATCTTGGCATTAACTCCATATAAAAGAGGCAGATCCGTCATATTCAGCATTGAGAAGGGAACTAAACTGGTTCTAAAAAACTGAAAGTCTCATTCTGATCTCTGCTCTGATTTGTCACAACAACTTTAAAGGCAGCATCTGTATCTGCAAAATGAAGCTGAAATCTGAGAATGACACTGTTATACATTATTACCACATCTACCCTACAGAAACATCCTCCCTATCTTACTATTATAAATACACCTTATTTACTCTGTAGTTTACTTTATGTTGCTCTTTTCTTAAAGATTAAACATTCAAAAACTTATAAATGGGAAGAAGCAAGAAGAATTCAAGCTCACTTTTGAACCAGAAAATTCTCTGTTTTGTGGATAGAGAGATCTGTGGAACAAGTTCCTACATGAATCAAGGATAAGTTTATATTTTTTCTGAGGAACTATTTCATACATTTTACTAACAAACTTTCAGAAGTGCTTAAATTCTCCAAAGGTGAGGGCAGTATAAGGCACACTATCAGAGAAGCTAAACTGTTAAACTGCTACAGATTTGCTTAAAAAAAGGTCTCTGTAGGCCTAACAATGAGAAACACTACAGGCCAGACCTGAAGTACAGTAATTTCACACTGATAAGCCGCACCTATTTCACTGAAGAATTGAGTCTACCCCAGTAGTGCGGCTAATCACCAGATGCGGCTTATTTATGGACAAATTCCGTGGACTTTTCAACAACCTAGAAGTGCAGCTTATAACCAGGTGTGGCTTATAACTACGAAATTACTGTAGTTACCAAAAAACTGCAATATCTAGAGTGATTTTTAAAACCAAGTATGAAGGTGCTTTTATCTACCATACCTGTGAAAAAACATCTGTATTTACTAAGTAAATAACTCTGACTCAGATATGGTTTGAAGCAAATTTAAGAGCATTTATTAAGGAAAGATACCATAAATTACAATTTAATAGAAATCAACATTTTTTGTCAGTATATCTAATTCTGAACTGTTCCAAATTTTTCCCTCATGTAAAAAATTTAATCCACATAGCAAGAGAATTGAAACTATACACAAATTGGATTATTTTTTATGGGGCAATTTGCTCAAAAATAAAACATACATCTACTATCACTTACTGTTTACTTAAGAAATAAACTTAGGCAAAAGTTATGGTCACACAAAGCATTTTATCCTTTTTTGTTAGAATAGTATTGATCAAAAAATCTCATTTTAATAAAATCTGAAAAGTTAAAATACATTCTTCAGTGTAAATATATTACTACATCAACATTTCATTCTGTACAAATTTAGTTGTTACTTATGGCCACATAATTGGCTGGAAAGATGCCAGTTTTTCCTCCTATACTTCCTTCCCACCAATCAAACTGGGAATTTGTTTTAGTTGTCACTGTGATTCTGTCTCCAGCTTTGAAAGTCAAGTCTCCTGGCTGTTGTCCTTCAAATGAATAGAGTGCTGTCACTTCTACTGGATCATTCTGAGAGTTATCTGAAATTAAAGAAATTAAACAAAAAGAAATTACTAAAAGGAAATTACTAGTGCCAGCACACACACTAAGTTCTTAAATAGAATATTCTTAAAAAGTAGAAAAAGGTGAAAAAAACCACTAAAATAATCTATATGAACATATAAACCACTGATGAAAAATCCCCTCAATTTTCACTATAATCTTAGGAGAGTGAAGTTTGAATTCCAGCCTATCAGCACAGCCTATTTAATAAAATAATATCCTATAAAAAGTAAAGATCAGCCATTTTTCTGTATGTCTCATACGGTCAGACACAGTGGGAACAAAAGTTGTGTGCTGAAGAAAGCACTAATGTTTCCTGAATGACTGCTATCAGAGCCACTGCTCAGGTTTGAGTTTTGGTTTGTGTTCTCTGTGACAGCTTCTTCATGGAAACTGCAAAACTCAAAGGAGAAAATTTTATTTTTTAATCAAAAAATGAGGACAGAGGATGGCAAAATACAAAATATCCATAGCACTCCCCTTCTTGTTCCATAGGTTTTGCAATGCCTGGGATTTTGGTGTATCTCAGATGTTAAACAGAACACACAAAATGTGCAGGTAGAAAGAACTGATTATAGTATGATATACTGGAAGTGACTTCACTTGTATATGTGGTTGAAAATACCACTATACAAACTGCTTTTATTCTCTTTACACCAGTCTCTTACATAATTCTTTCAGTCCTCAGCTGGGGTTGGAATCATGCCATGAGGCTTCTAAAGTAATTTTAAATCTTTCAAAATCATGGATAGTATTATCCATCCTCCATTCCTGTAGAAAATTTTTAGCCAACATTTATTATTTAGCCAATGTTTATTACCACTGAACTTTTAATCTGAGTATCTTCAATTTAACAATAATTATATTTTATCTCAATTTTTTAACTGTCTAAGCTATAGGAAGTAATTGCTTTAGACTAATGTAGGTTTAGAAAACAGTTAAATCTCTCCCATGAGTGAATCTAAAAGTGAAAAATGGAAGGTGCAGTGGAAGATTAGTTAAGAGGAAATAAAGTTTACACAGTCAGAGAGATAGAGAGATTTCAGGATGTATTGCTCATATGGACATGATGGTTGCATAAATGCTCAAGCATGCTAGATTAAAGGCTTTTAGAACTAGCTGCACCTTCTTGCTGTCAAAACTGTCACAAAAGGTGAAACCCAACCTGTCACTAGTCTACACATTGCACGCAGAGCTAGAAAGTGTGGTGGGAGGAGCAACAATTGATACAACTTTTTTATATTGATTTTGCAGTCTGTCTTCAGCAGCTAATACCTGCAGATATTTTTCTTCTGGTCCCTTTCATCATTTCAAAATAAAGCAGAAAAAAAAATTTTCACTAAGGCTCACAAACACAAAGTGTAGCCAAAGAGAACAGAGAAGAACAATGGACCACAAATGTATGCATAAAGAACACATGGTTTCTTCCCCCAGCATCTGTCAATGTATATGTTCATTCTACAGGTTAGTGCTTTCTCTTAATGAGCTGCATTTTTAGAAATCACCAAAGACTAATAGATAATTATTTGGCCATGAGCTGGGAGAGATTTGATTGCAGAGAAGTCAAATGCCACCTTTCTTGATCACACAATATCTCTATCTCGGTATCTATAGTCATGATCTAAAGTCATATACAACACTATTCCTTTTACTGTGCAAATAAAACCAAATTTATCAGGTCCATATCTCTATCAGTTACTCTTATCGAAAAGGCATCATTGCAGCTTTTCTAAATAGCTTTTACTGCCACATCTGAAACCCTGACAGACTGAATATGCAGCAATTACATTATATTCCTCCAAGAATCCAAGCATTTAATGCAGTTGGGATGATATGCTATGCTGTCATGGACAGTGTGGTTTGAAGCTAGTTATTTTGATTGAGGAAATCATAGAAAACCCCATAGAAATAAAACGTCAACTTTTTACTCCTAGGGTTAACTGAAGAACAGTCAGAAAATACTGTGGCCCAGGACCATTTGCTACCTGCAATCATTTAAAAGCATTTTTCATCTTTGTTTCTGTCAGCTCTTTCAAAGCCATTTCTACTTAATTTTTCCTAGCAGCCTTTTCCCTTGTTATAGTTTAGTTTCATGTTATTTCACATAAAGGTTCCAATTTCCCTGCTTTAATTCTATAGTTTTGCAGCACAAGGCAGACAAAATGCATATCTTTTTCCTCCAGAGTTCAGCATCCCATACTTCATATTTATATGGATCATCCTAACAGTGCGGTACCTTAAATGAGTGCAACATTATGAAATCTACCACACAGATTACAAGAAGGATCTACTTTGTGGTCTCATTTCCCAATTTCAGTTTTACATAGAAAGGTTTTAAATACAATTGTTATATTCCACATGAAGATTGCTGAATGCATGTACAGAAACGACAGCTGCAGCTCACACAAGATGGTGCTACAGTGCTACATACAGCATATGATACTAAAATCATTGAGATTAATGGTATGCACACTGCAAGAATAACAAACTACATTCTGGAAAACTCTTATTTGCTATTGTTATTTGCATACACACTTCTACAAACATGGTGGTCAAAACAGAAATATAGACATTTTGGTTGAAGACAAATTAGTACAGCAGCCATATATTCAATGCTCCAGGATGCACAGGTATGGCACGTGCTTGATGACAAACTTCTCTGACCACACTATCCTTCCATTTTATTTATCTTTACTTACCACAGTAATTTGAAGATTTTGTGAAGGACTACTGCTATGGATAAAAGACTTGGTGGGGTATAAACTAGAGTGAATTTATGGCCTCTTGAGTGTGCTAAAATACAGCCCCTGAGTGAATGAAAGAGCAATAAAACTATTTTTAATTATGGCACATTTATTGCATAGTAAAAAAATTTTCTTTAGAGTTGCTGTAGAACAGATACATTGCCTACACTTCTGTGACCAGTTAAGAGTGCCAGTCTTTGACTACAAGGCCAACTGGCGCAGACTGGCCACAACGTGCCAGTAAACACTGAGCAGAGCGATGAGGCACATGCAAACTGCCTACTGGTTCCTATACTGGAGTAACAACTAAATGACATCTTGGAATTATTTGGGAAGGTGCAAGGTGAGAATAATGCCAAGGCACTTTTTAACAGCACAACCACATAAGTAAATGAGTTACAATGCTTGGGCCCATGCCTTCACACTGTTTAATTTACTAGCTTCGCATTTTAATGAGAGCTTACAAAATATAAGTAAAGCCATAGGCTGTTTCTAAGACTGGTTTTCAGAGAAGAACAGGCATTTGTAATCATTTTGGCTTGAGCTTATGATACTTTCAAAACCCGCATCTAAGTTGGAACACAGCTCATCTGTGGGCCCCAAATTTAATTTTACTCGCATAGATGCATATAACCCCAAGCAATCAAATGTCTGATGCTGAATATCTCGCAGAAGATGTGCTGGCTTTGGCCATAGACACAGCAATAAAACTAAAATAAGTTTCATGTACTTGAGGTTAGTGGTGAGATTGCTAAACATCCACTTTGCAAATTTCACGAATTGTCACTAATTTGAGAGCTAGTTGGATTTTGTGGGTCATCTGTGCACTGATGTAATAGTTTGATGCCAAATGGCAACTGAGCACCACACACACACACACCGCACTCTCCAACCCCTCAGTGGGATATGAAAGAGAACTAGAGGGCTAAAAGTAGGAAAACTCATGGACTCATGGGTTGAGATAAGAACATTAAAACAATTTAAATAAAATACTTATTTTCAATTAAAATGTCATTAAAATGTAATGTAAGGAAAATAACAAGATGAGAAACAGCTAAAACCCAAGAAAAGCAGGCAATGCAAATGAACAGCAATTGCTCAACACCAACCAGATGATGGTCAGTATGCTCCCAAGCAGTGGCAACCCCCAGGCAGCTTTCCCTCAGGTTTATATACTGAGCATGGCTCTGTGGGATATCCCTTTACCCAGTTGGGGTCAGCTCTCCAAGCTGTAATAGAATTCTCATTGCTTAAATGGAGACCTAGAAAACTAAGCAACCACATGGATCCTGTTTGTGCAGAAGTAAGATAAAACCAACAAACATACCAAATGATGGAAAACAACAAACAGATTAGGCAGATGCAAAAACCTGTGCTTTTGAAAACAAATATATCAAGTATCAGAAAGGTTTAGTACACTGTTCAGGGGCATTGAAAGGATGAGGTATTGCTCATAGGTTTAGCATGAGAAATATAACTAACAGTGAACAGACAAATATTAGTTCTTTACCCATTATGGGCTTTTGCTTGGAAAGGGTTAATATAGTTTATAAACAGAGTTCAGGAAAGAATCCAAACTAGGTTAAAGAACTAGGTCAATTATTGGGCTCTTTGCAAATTGGAGTAAAAAATGATAACTGGCACCATTAACAATGAAGATTTGACAAGAAATTTTAATGCCAACCTTAGAAAATAGTCTGGATAACACCATCTGCTGTGTGCTAAGCCTTACCACTGTGAGTGTAAATACTGCATGTATACATTTATTGGCTACACTAAAATGCCTGAAGGATGATTGACCCAAGTGATCATATTAAAAAGAAACAAACACGTTAAAGAGGAAGAAAACCATTAACTTAATTCAAGAGCTATAGATGAGCCTACACAAAGAAGGCAAACTGTATCCTAGGCTGCATTAGGCAAAATATTAATAACAGGTAAGGGAGGTGATATCCTTTACTCAGCACTGGCATGGCCACACTTGGAGTGCAGTCCAGCTTTGAGCTTCTCAGTACAAGAGAAACAAGGACATGCAGGAGACAATCCAGCCACGTAGCTGCCATTGGAGCATCTCTTCTATGTGGAAAGGCTGAAAGAGCGTAGGGAAGAAAAGGTTTATTAGTATCTGTAGATATCTGAAGGCACAGTAAAACTAGGGGGGAGCCAGGCTCTTGCCAGTGATGATCAGCAACACAGGCAATGCGCACATACTGAAACACAGGAAGTGCTGACTGAACATCAGGAAACACTTTTTTACTCCAAGGGGGACTGGTTAGGTTTCCTAGAGAGGTGATGGAGTTTCATCCTTGGAGGAATTCAAAAGCTATACAGACCCAGCTCTGCTTGAGCAAGAGGGTTGGACCAGATGATATCTAAAGGCCTTTTTGAACCTCAGACATTCTGCAATTTGGTGAAGCACTTCAAAGAGACTTTTGAAATAGTTGCCTGAAAGTATTAGAGAAAATTTATAATTGTAGGGAGTTTGGACTAGAACAGCTGTAATCAAAACCCAGTTTGATACTAATGGAACTCACATTGTCAGCATCATCTGATGGTCAGGCCAGATAGAGCAGACTTCCTGTCAGACACTGACTAGCCTGCATCCTGTTAGGGGAATGCCAGCATGGAGCACACCTCATAGGGAACCACATCTCTCTGAGGATGTGACCTCCTGGCTGGGCCTTCTTGTCAACATATGGATCAGTGTGTTGTAGGGAGTTGCAGTGGCACACAAACAAGTCAGTTTAGCCTAGGACTGACATAGCAACTCTTAGGTTGGAGCTCAGTAAAATAACAGGCTGAAAAGAAAGATTCATTGGTGGACAAGCAATACCAGAAATGAGATGAGGCAGTAAATGGCAAGAGTAAGTATCATCTTACAGGTATGTCAGCATTTGTTATGTTCCTCAACAGATGGAGCTAGATCTAAAAACCTAAAAGGTAACACTGGCTCCTTACAGGACGTGTGAAAGACAGAAAAGAGAAAAAATTGCCTTATTGCTTATTCTGAGCCATGTGAATTACTGCATTACAATCTAAGCCGGCTTTAAGGGAAGAACTAAAATCATAGCATGGAATCCAGAAAGTAACAGTTATTTAGTTTCTCCACTCACTGTTTCTAGAGGTGTTACAATCCCTTCCTTCTTTATAATAACTTCAATAAACCTTGAAATTAAGTGGGATCTGTCAGGGAGCACATTTGGTTCTGTTTGAACTCAATAAGCCTCGTGGTTTATTGAATTTTATGTCAGGTAGGATTTGGGTAGGGACTATAAAACCCAGAGAGATACATTTTATGCTGGACATAGCATATTATACATTAGAATACGAAAGGCAAGGGGACGGCAAAGGAAATGGCATATAGTAAATTCTGAAGGCATCAGGGTAAGTGATACAAGGATAGCTTCCTGAAGGAGTGTTAGGGCTCATGATAGGAGGAACTGAAGAACTAAATTTCTGACTTGAGATATGCAGCAGCATTGGGCCATGATGATGCCTAAGGTAGGCAGAGAAATGGTTAAAGTTATCTTTGAAGTAGATAGGTGAACCACTAAGTTAAACCTGTGATGCTAACAAGATTGAGATGAAAGCTAGATCTGTCAATGGGTGTTTTAGGTTCTGTCTGAGCTCAATGATATACTTAACATGAAAGCCAGGGGGAATGTAGAAGATGGACAAAATGATAGGGCAGGAAATGAACTTTGAAGCAAGAACTGAGTCTAGATGAGAGTAAAGAAATACTGAATTTGCAAAGGTCAGAGAGAAGGATGTTGCAACAATTGAATCATAACAGGAAAAAAGCGTGGACAAAAGCACAGACAGGAAGAAAAGGTTGCATCTTTAAAATGGTACTCAGAGAACATCTGTAGGTTCATTGTTCCATAATGAAAATGAAAACATGTAAAGAAATTCAAGTTGAACACATGAGCTGTGCAGTGATCAGCAAGAGGAAGGTTCAGATTCTATTTGACAATTTTTATCTTGAATTCTTAATTAGTTAAAAAAGAATACCTGAGTAAAGGAGAAATAGTTATTTTCTATCTAGCAAATTAAAAGCACCAAAGGACAGCTAGCTGGGAAAACTTAGCAGAAAAATAGAGGGCTAAACAAGGAAGACTTCTCAGTGAGACACCCAAAATATAGATGTAAAGGTGATTACAGCCATAGCCCAGCAACAGAATTCAGGGATCACAAGTGCAACCAAAGAAAAGAAAAGATGAATATTAATCTACCAAGTTACATACAGAAGGATGGAATGCAATTTTTAATATGTGGTTACACACAGGTCAGCAGAGACTGGGAAGCAACAGTGACATTTACATCAGTGAATCACTCCTTTCCATGTTATTGAACTGAGAGTCCAGGTTCCAGTGCCCAATCACACTGGCATTATTGATGCTGATAAATTAGCAGAATAATTTATCAGCATAGACAGAACCAATAGCTTGAACTGAGAGCAAGAGAAACTGCTTTAAAGGTGAAGCACATGAAAAACTACAAAGCAAGATAAAAGAAGATTAGGTAACTGCAATATGATCAGCCTTGGACTTCATAAGATGAAGGATGCGATGATAATAATGCAAAGAGGTATTATGAGTTGGAGGGTTAAAAAGAAGCAACTAGATCAGATAGATACCTGGGACAGAGAGAGAGGAGATAAAACAATGAGAAACTTCTGCATCTGTGAAAGATCTCAAGTTTAGAGAAGATATGGATGGAGAATGAGTAAAACCAACATATCTGCAACAGTATCCTCCTGAAAGATAAACAATATGAACTGGTAAGAGGGGACAGATACTGGCTAGGACCTGAATAGTAATGCAAGGCTCCATACAGGTAAGACCAGCAGCTCATAACTAAGTGAAGCACAACCTCTGAGACCAAGGTCAGAGCCTGGTGTGTCGCCAGATAATAAACTGCTTTTTTTTGCCACTTCTTTTTACCCCCATTAGTCATCTGGGAAGGTTAATTCACAGCTGTATTCCCCTGGTTGCTAGAGTAACTTTCTTAATGTCTAGCTCCAAGTAATTCAGTACTGGCACACTTTTTTTTTCCTTTTTGTTAGCCAACATTGGTCTTTGGTTGAAATCTTTCTTTCTTGACAATTATATGCTTGACTTATGCTTTTATAGTCAAAACCCATTTTTTCATGGCTTCAGAATGTTACACTAAAAATAAGATAGCTACCACATCTCAGGGATTCCTGACTCCACTCATTCACTCACTGAACTTCCTTTCCACTTCTATTCAGATAAACCTATTTATTTTGTCCTGCAAATGAGTAAACAGAATATTATCATTAGGTAAAAGGCCTGTACTAACTGACCCTTCACAAAAGTGAAGGGTAAAGGAATAGAAGGAACAGAACTTACTTTGTGGAAATCATTCATTTATATACAAACGTGAAAATTGTAATTTAAAAAAAAATGCGATGAATCAGCACATGAGACTGTTAGAACTTTTTGGGGTTTCTTTTTGGTTTTTTTTTTTTTTTATGAGGAGATAACCACAAAGAAGAAATCAGCAATTGAAAAATGGAAGCGAAAGGAGAGTAGAGAACACTGGAGAACTGGAAGCCACAGAAAGGTGAAGTACAAGAACAGGAGAAGTATTAATGATGTAGCAGAACCACTCATGTAGCGGAAGACTGAGGTAAATATAAAATATGTGATAAACCTAGACAACACAGAGCTAAGGGTCAAATCCATTTCAAACAAAGCCACAGGAGCTAATAAAAAAGATCAAGAAATTATGGGAACGTGTACATAATTTAAAGAAACTTAGAGAGCAGAATTTGAAAATGAATGAATGTATTCCATATCCTAGAATTCTAAACTGAGAGTCAAATTAGAATTCAACATAATACAGTACTGAAACAGATATTACTCATTAGTTTGACAGTCATTAATCCAACAAAAAGTCATTGGTTGGATTTGTAACCTATTTTAAGGTTACAAAAAGAGAAAACAAAACAAAACAAAACCCACCCATAAGCCCCCTCACCAAAACCCCCTAGCAAACAGAAGACTAGAGGGATGCAAAGTGAAGAGGGAAGATAGATGTCTTTGTGATTAGTGCCTTGATCTGCTCCCTGACCATAAAAAAATACTAGTATATGAAGTAAATGGTGCAGATGTTTCAGAAAGAGTAAGGAAACAAGCCTAAAACTATCTATATTAATTTAGAAAATACTTAGGAAAAGCATTAATCAGGTTGAAGTCACAGCATTAATTGTGTACCAGACTACTGATACAGAGAGAGAAATTGGCTGGTGTGTTGTCTGATACCATGCTAATTCTGTGTTGCTCTTTTCTCCAAACAATTATGAAGCCAAAACTACCAAAGCCTCAGTGATACAGTACCTTTTTCAAGAATGAGACAAATCCAGCATCTTGATTATGTATGATCAGTCATATTGGGGAGTATCTACCTTTCACTATATCTAAACTTACCCTCTTGGTTTCCTTTATACTTGAAGTCTATTTCTGAACTATTATGTAGCAGAGTAGCTAAGAAAGAGATTTGATTTCTTAGAGACAGTCAAAGAAACATTCAAAGGGAACTAAGAAAGTGTGGCAGAAAGATGTAAGGTTTAGTGCTGGATTTTTGAGGAAACCACTAATTATTCCAACATACCAGTTTCCTGAAAGCTGTTCAGTCCCTAATGCCAAGGATCTCACATCTTATTTCATTATCACATTTTTCATTGCTTTAGAAAGTTTTAAAACAAGAAAGAATACTAGTTTTAAATTCAAAATATGTGAATTATAGT
>VRYO01001589.1:10955455-11014714 GCA_009812075.1 Sialia sialis
AAGTGTGGCTTATATTCAGGTGCAGCTTATAATCGTGAAATTACTGTACTTTGTTGATATTCCAAAACCAATCTATATTTTTTAATAATCTAAAAGTAAAGTTGTGTCAGTATCTAAAAGAATATCTGCATGCAATTTGTCTCCTTAGAAACAAAGCAATGGAAACAATGTCATTTATGTTAGAGCAGTTAAATTTTCATTAAATAACTCTGAAAACACAAAAAAGATGCTCTCATGTGTAAAGACATCAAGTTTATAAGAATTCTACATTTATTACTACATGCACATATAAGCAATCTATTTTTGCAACTAATTTTTTCACTCATGACTTTAGAAAGCAATGCAAATGATGAAAACTGCATCAGTTTTCTCTTATTTAAACAGAAAATACATAGTTTGCAATGGGTGTGACTATCATTTTGAATATCTTCTCAAATTTAAAAACCTCTTGCATACATTATGTAATACTTCTATGAAAAAGGACTGGGTCATTTAATTTCTAGAATGTAAACCAAGAATGAACAATTCTAAAGTCATGAAATATTTTAAAAACATTACTTCAAAATGTCCCCTTTATGACCATATAGAATAATGAGAACATGGCAGAGGCAGTATCTCATTCCATGAGACTTTTCAAAAAATTGGCATCTTGGAGATTAAGACACCATTATGTTCAGTTCACTAAATTTGTATACTGTTAAATATTTTATAGATGAAGTTTAATGTAAATAATACTTCAAGTTCTGATGATGCTTGAATTTCAAGTGGTTTCTAACAAATTTAGGTAACATCAGCTTTGGCTCAAAGTTGCAGCTGAGAGCCACAAAGGTGATATTGAATTCGTGATCACAGCTAGGATGCACAAAAGTTAAGTCAAATTACTGAGTTATCTAAGTTGCAATGTCATGATAAGCAGAAATAAAACACATTATAACATTGAGATTCACTTATTGGGCAATATCCATTCTAAGGTTTTACCATTCACTATGTCTAAAAGCCTGATTAGGCCTAAAACAGTAGCATCTTGGGAAAGTGGCAAATGATCTGTTTAAAAGTTTATAAAGGAAATGAAGTAAGGAAAGTCAGAGAAAGGATGAAAGAAAGTGCCATGTGAGAATAAGAGGTCAGTAAATTAAAAGATTTCATGGCTTTCTTCTCTCGTGACAAGACAAAACATCAGCCAGTGAGGATTGGGGAAAATGGAGTAAAGAAGAACATTTTCTAGTGTATTATACATTGTGACTGCAGAAATTAACTTTTCAACTCCTATATGGCAACAAAATTCTACACATTGTGATGGTTACTTACAAAAAGTCTTTAAGCAACTTCCATTTAGAAAGAAAAACAGTAGCCCATTTCCTAAATACTAAAAGTCGTGAAAAAAAATTAGTTCTCGAATCACACAAATATAAAGATGAGCTCTTTTTTCTACCCAATGTATTAATTTTCAATATTCTTAGCTCTCATCTTTCAGCTTTTAGCTTAAGAAAAATGGAGTTTATCTCAGCTTTGATAGCAGAGCAGATGTATACTTACAAATTTAATTTTATTTGTTTCTGGACAAATAACAAACCAAGTGTTTGTTCAGCCAAGCCTTAAAAGTGAAATCTCAAATGTCCTATTCACATTAAACTACTAATTTCCTTAACAGCCTTTTAAATTTTTTTTTTAAATGTAAACTCACCTCAAAAATCCCTCTGCATATACAAAACAACAACCTCATATACCACTGAACAGATGTTTAGGAAGGCCTAAACATGTCCAGTAGATTTGATATTTTACATCTACAGGTACTAATCTGCTATAATCAGATATATTCTGTACAGATACTTGAAGTATGTCATATGCCACCATTGATCCAAATAATCCCCAATAATGCTTATCTGATCAAACGTCAGGAGACATGATATTCAGCAAATCACATTGAGAACAAATAATCTCTTGCTTAGCTGTTTCTTTGCCAATAATTATGGCTTGTTTTGGGCAAGTAAACAAAATCACCTGTATTTCTCTACTTCCTGAATAAAAGCTTCTTAAGAAACTCAATTATTTAAATTCAATATTGAAATCAGTTCTTCATGACTAAGAAAATGAAGGTGAACTTTTGGCATTAAGTGAGTTTCACTGTCATTGGGATAAAACAGTACTCTTTAAATGCCCGACAAATGCCTATGTGTGTTCAGTTAAACAAACCTGCTCCAAGGAGGGAGAAAAGGCATAAGTTGCATCACTCCATTCTACATTCACTTATAGACAAAGAATTGTTCTATACCTTGAACCCCTGAAGGCTGTTTTGTTACAGCAGCTGTAAATTTAAGGCAATTTCAAAATCAAAGAATGGCTTGGCTTGGATTTCATTTATCTGAAATCCAGATAAATGCCATCTGTAGCCCTTCCATTGCCCACTCCATCACAATCACTCCATCATGGAAGATGGTAATTGGCCATGCAGGACTTGCCTCCGGTGAGGCTGCCTCACATCACCTCCTTGACTCCCTGCACTTTAGCATAGCTTGTAGGAGGATCTGTTCCGTGACTTTCCCAGGCACAGAGGTGAAGCTGACAGGTGTGTAGTTCCTGGAGCCCTCCTTTCCACCCTTTTTAAAGAGGTGTACCATGTTTTCCTTTTTTTAGTCACCTGGAAAATGTATTCAAGGTACACTGATAATATCAAGGAAGGCCTCTATCATTTCAGGAACTACCCTCTTTAATATATTTCAGTATTAAATGGATACCCAAGTTCTTGAAAGGAAAGCAAAACGAGATGTTAAGCCCTCTTCCACTTCCATGAGGACTGCCTCAGCAAATCCTATCTTTTGATTTAGTTGCAGTGCTAGATGTTATGTATTACTTTAACTAGGTACTTTGTCCTGGTTTCCAGTGTTACAAGGCCCTCCAGTCAATTTTCAGAATAACTTGAAAACTACTTCTCCATTAACAAAGAAAAGGTGTCTGGAAAAAATTGTTCAAGGCAAAGTTAGCCACGGATGTTCCATACAAGGCACAAGACTCAACAGACAAAAAGTTCATCATGAGCTGCAAATCTGTATGCATGGAATGAGATACTGTACACATTTTTGTAAGAGACTCACAAAACCTAGAAAAAGGCTTATGTATTTTTTGGCCTCTTCTATATAAGCTAGAAATGGATCTGTGCAAAGCAGATTCCATATTACCAACTTGTGTTGTTATTGAATAGTGTCATGTCTAGCAAACAGAACTGGTGATTGAAACAGAGACCTGACTATATTTAAAGTTTAAGTCACTGTGCAAATTTATCCCATTCAGTATGAAACATATTTCGCTAGTTTTGAATTTCTGGCCTACTAGGGAACATGCTGGCTCATCATCTTCATCTGCTGATGGAATGTTTTCTATCTTTGTTTCAGCACACTCAGCTTTTGCATTAAAGAAGTGCCTTTTTTGTTAAGCATCTGTGGATGTATTTGATATTTAGGATATAAAAAAACCCCCCTACCTCCTGCTTGGAAGAGTCAATTCCGTAACAGTACTTTTGCTGATTACTTTTTGGGTTTTTTTTCTCTTTTCAAAAAACAGATTTTCATTTAAAGTGAAAAGGTCAAATAGACCACATCAATGTCAAGGGCTTTATCATGCTCAAGACTACATTAATGAAAATAAAGCCTATGCTGAAATCATACTGCAAAAACTGAGATGCAATGCTAAGCATAGTCATCATATTCTGAAAAGCAAAGTACAGTGACAAGAACTGAGCTCTGTTTTATTCCGGTCAAACTGATGATTTAGAAATCATCTTTTATGTTGACAAGTTTCTCCATGTTTGCTGTGCTCATACCGAGTTAGCATCTCAATCTCAATACGCTGTCTCTGCATTTTGATTCTCAAATCTCCGTGCAGTCAGCTTCAAAATTTCTTTCAAGGGTATTACAGGCATATAAGTTGGTTCACTTGATACAAGCCTTAGCTTTTACAAAGGTCTACAACCTCAAGAAATAAACCAGAGTAGTAAATGCAACAATTCTATAGGGTATCTGCCACTTTCTTAGGTTAATGCTTTGTAAAACACTGATTGAATTTTTTTTAATTTTTTTTTTTTCCTTTGCATGGAGAAATATTTCTCTGCACTGGCCAGAAAAATGGTTTAAATATCAAAATTATATGAGATAAAGAGTAGCTCATATGGAAACATACTAAATAATAATACTGTACAAGGCCTCATTTGAAGGTCTGTTCACAATCCTTATCATCAAAACCGGTTGAGAAAATAGCGAACCAAGAACAGAAAGCCTGTTTTCACAGCAAAATGAGAATGAGCTTCAAAGAACAAATTAAAGATGTTACTATTACAATGCAAAGAAATCAGACAGAAAAGTACTTTTGCTAGAGAACCAGGGAGCATGGGAAAAGAATAATTAATCTTGATAAGAAAAAAATATAAATGAAAAGGAGAGTTTCAAGTCATTGTGAAAGATTCAGAAACTGCTTTCTGTAAAAGGAAAAAGTACCTCCTGTTTTAATACAAAGTCTAGCACTTTCATGATAACACATATTGTATGAACACCTGCGATATATATAGAAACTCTTGTTAAATTTAGCTGCACTAGGGGACATACAGGCTTTTGAGATCTATGTTAGGATTTATTCTTGCCACAATTACTAATTCTCATTGCTTCTATGTTCCTTCAGCAGCAGTACAGCCATTATTAGTTCTACCTACACCACAGGCTCCAGCAATTTAAATTTCAAAAGGTATTCAAACAATGTTCCCCTTCTGTATCAAATGGCTGCTCAAGCAATTGTACTTCCACTTACAGTATCCCATGGCACAATCCTGTAATCATTTGGCCACAGTTTAAACTGGTAGGAGAAAGGCTGATAGCCCTATTCATTACAGAACAGCTTCAGCAAGAGCTAGAAATGCCACAGAACCATAAACTAGAGCCTAAACTGATCAGTGAAAACTCTGCAACCTGCAACATCCACCATCACATGGATGAAGCCTCTTGGACATCCATTATCACCCATAGAGTTCTGATATTACACCTCCCAGCTAAGCAAAACTAAACTTTTTAATAAGAATACTCATTATATCAGCCTAGTCAGTTATGATAAAGTTATTGAAATGAAAAAGCAAACAGTACCACAATTTTCAGCTGAAATTTAAGAATGGCAATAATAGCATTCTTCATACATATACTTTTAATTCAAGTGAAATATTGGCTTTACAGATGGTCGTTAAAAACCAAACCTAACAGTAATCACATCCCTTGGTTCAAGCAAGAGGAAATTGAGGCTTGCAGATGGGATTCAACCACTGGGTCACATTTGTCCAATGTGCAACAAATGTGAAGACAGATTTCTCCCTCAACAGTATCTCCAAACTTACTCTGCTTTCTCAGCTTCAAATTCTGTCTCATCTTTCTGTAGTTGCTGACAAAAGCCAGAAATGTCAGGACTAGAGAAGAGAGTCTAAACCTTAGGGCAGAGACCAATACTTGAAATTGTGGACCAGAATAAGTTTTCCCATTATATTTTTCCTTACAGAGAAGTTTGCTATTTTCCTACTTTTAGTCTTCTTTTGACACCTTCCTTGCTACTTAGCAAAGGAGCTGCTAAAAACACAAACACGCACCATTGAGAGAAAAGGGGGAAGAGGGGTGCAAGTCTCAATGTCTGTGAAAAAATTAACAATTCCTTTCCACAAGGGTAGAGGTCACTTCTAGCTGTGCTTCTTCAAGAAAAAAAAAACAGCTGGAAAAAGAATATATGGCAAAAAAATTGTTAACAAGAAAGACAAAGGAAATTAAATATAACCAGAGAAGTCTGAATGCAAACCTTGTCAGACTTCCATGAAAAGGTAAGAAGTTTCTTGAAACCTTGTCTTTTTGTAGAAGTGAAAAGCATCATAACACCATTTCTAGAACAGTTATTTGCTTACATTAGTGTCCGGCTTTTGGTGGTTTTTTTTTTTGTTTGTTTGTTTTTCCCTAGGGCCTCCTATGTCTTATTCAGGGACCAACAGCGTTTCCACAAAAGGTGAATGACCACCTTGGTTCACTCAGCGATGTCCAGCTGGCTGACCTGCATGATGGAACACTGAACCAGCACAGCCAAGGTAGATGCCAGAGGTCCATGCCAAGGACCATGACAGAGAATATACCACTCTTTGTGGAACCATGGCAAATAATTTTACTGCTTATGGGAAAATACATTTAAAGCGGGTGTTCCATCAGGGTGAAAAATATTAATTTCCCTGAGAAAATAAAGTCTTTCCTTGGCATTTCCTTATCCTTGCAATAAAGTAAAGTGCCAGCCCACCATTAATGCAAAAAGACCTGCATTTCTTCCAATAGCATTAGCTTTTGTCTCAGGTCAGTCAAGCACAGGGTGTTTCACCACACTCTGGAGAGAAATCCTGTATATCTATCACTTCCTTGGGGTAGTCAAAATTTCTGTTTGGCTTCAAGTACTATAAATGAAGCAGAAGCTTCTATACTCCCAAAGGCTTCTCTGGATAACAGATAGGAAAGCAATTTAAGCTTACTTTAGTCCTATTGCTTGAAAACACGGAAGCAAATACTATCTACAGCAGTATCCAGCTTTCAAACATTTAAAGCATGTATTCCAGATGCTAAAGCATTAATCTCTATGGCTTCAGACAAGACTTCAATCTATATTATTTAACATTTATATGCTCCTGTGAACAAATTTCATGTTCTAATTCTGTGAATCAGAATTATCACCTTATTGGTACTTTACGCTTAAAAAAAATACGCATTAATAGCACTGAATTTTTTCTGTGCTTTAGCTCAACTTTCCTAATTTTTATTCCAAACCATTAAAAAACACCAAGAAAAAATATTTTTAGTCCTGCCAGAGTAGCTAGTTCATAACTAGCACAACAGCTCTCTGCCCACGCATATACATGTACATCAGAAAGACCCCAATTTCATTCTAGCACGTCTGACCTCAATCTCTCTGTGCCTTGTTGTATTTTGAGTTAGCTGATTATACGCATCAAGTTATTTGTTTCAGTATGCCCAGTGAAGGCCTGCATGCTGCATATTTTCCTCTCAGCTTGCCACAACATAAGCCATAAGCAGCTTGATTATCTGACTTACTTATCACATTCATGATAGTAATAGTACGATCCTAGTAAAAGTGAATCAGGAATAAAAATAGTCTCAAAAATAATTTCCTGGGATTTCCTGGGTTTGTTTAGTATTAAGAAAGAGCTCATAATAGCAAGAAAATTAATACTGTGGGGGACCACCAGATGGATGTTTTATTTTTCTAGTAACTAAATATAAACATGTCACAAGTCTTGCCATGAAAAACACAAAAATAGACCATGCTCTGCTAAAACTCTTAAAACAAAAACTCCCACACTTTAGTTTACCAAACTAGTAGACAATGCCATGAAGGATTATGGCAGAAGCATTATATGTCTTACTTTGTAAAATTTTTCTGAAACAAATACCTGTTTGTCACACTGAGCTGTCTTATTGATTTTATAGTTCATAATCTGCTAAGAGTTTCCTCATCAAATTATAGATTTGAAGGAACAGATTACTGCACAGCTTAATGAGAGTTCTTCCTTACTATAGTTCTTGATCCTACTGCAAATCTCTTCCTTTCTTGGAAAAAGAGTAATTCATAAACTGAAGAATAAAAAGTGGCTTTTTTCCTGTTTCAGATTCACAGCACGCATCCACAACACCTAGATGTACACATCTGATTTTTTCATGTTTTCATGGATGATTTAATTTCCAGTTCAAAAGCAAAATGCATTTTTCCCCTCACTGTGAACCACAGTCTTCCTCCATCCTTAAAAACAAGAGATTGTGGACTCCTCCATTCCAGGTCTTGCAGATATCAGGTACAAAAAACATTTTATAATCTCTCTTAACTAATAGTTAAGAACTTTTGATTTAATTTTACTACAATTCAAATTGGTAAAGAAAACTTCAGAATGATGAAACCATTTTAAATCATCTTGATCCAGAAGAGACAGAAAGAAGCAAATAATGAAATATTGGCAATATCCTAGAATGGCAGACTCAACACATATGCTTTCTAACAACAAAGGAAAAACAAAAATTCAGGTATTGCAGTAGGAAAAAGTTAGTCTGAGACCACAGAGATAGCTGATTTTGTTTGTTTCTAAATTAACAACATATTTTTACTTTCCTGCTGTGGTGCTTAGTCTCATTTAAAATAAAAATGCCAAGTCAAAAGTCATTCATCAAGAGAACATTTGGGCACATTTACATTTCTCTTGTAGCACAGTTGACAGAATTTTTTTGTCAGTGGGCATTTCTAAACATGGAACTGCACAGTGAATATAAATAGTTGCATGTTAGATTTCCAGTCAAAACTGAGTTACCAAACTAGTACTGGTTTGGTTAAACCTGAGTTGAGAAATACATATATAAAATAAAGTGATTGCTTCAATACATACTTATCAAAGCAAGCCTACTTTAAAGTTGCAAGCATATAGAGTGATGCTCTCTTTCAGCAGTTCTAACAAAAAAATTCATTTTTCATTATACTATGTTAAAAAAGCTCAGCATCACACATAAGTAGAGGTACTAATTAATGCAGAGACTGCTAGAATGGTGTCCATGTTCCAGCTTGTTTTTTCTTTTCCAAGTTTGATCAGTATTATCCTAGAGAGTAGTAGCTTTCAAAAGAACAAGGTAATAAGATGTAAACTGAACCGCAGAACAGATATGCAAGTAAAATAAGTGAAATCACAAGCAAAAAAAATTTAATGCGTTTTACCTCACAAGAGGTCTATTAATTCTTAGTCCATATAATTATGTTGGCTAAGTTAACTCATTTTTAACTGGCCACAAAAACATCCATAATGTACTAAATGAAGGCAAATTCATATACAGACCCTCAATTTTCTTCGTCAAAATACACTTCAGGAGGCATGACAATCTGTCTTGGAATTCTCTTGGGAAGCAGATTTTCACAGATCTACTGAACCATCTGGCATTCATAGATTACCGAAAGAAACACTGAGATCATCTCTGAAATTGTAGAGAAGTGGGCCAGGCCTGATTCCTGGAGAACTGCAACCATGCAAAGCATCTCTGATGCATTTAGCTAACACAAACTGAATTTATCACCTCACGTCCCACCTAATCAAAAAGGGTCAATATTGCTGAAATTGTTTTAAACACAAAGAACACACAAGAAGATTAAAATAAATAATATAAACAATATAAGGACTGGAGTTTAGTGCAAATTCATTAGAGCTTTTAGAACCCCAAATCTTACTGATCTCATTGATCTAACTGAGCTTTGAAATCAGTATTTGTATTATTACTTAAAACTTGAGAGGAAAGAAAAAATTAATTTTGACAAAGAGCTCATCAATTTGTTTGGCAATCAAAAGAAAGATGAAGGAAGACCAAAAAGTGATTTGATTACAGCACAAGTGTCTCAAAGAGAACAAGAGGGGAACAAAAACAAAACTCCTCTGCATAGCAAAGGGCTCTCTAATATAATGAAGTAAACCACAACAAATACAGCCTAAAAGCTGCAGACAAATTCATGTAGGAAGGCATGAATTTTTAATAATGAGGTTGACGAATCACTCAAATCATCATTGAAGGAAGAAGGTGTTTTTTTAGCTTCTTAAAAACAGTGACAATTTTCTCATCTGCCTCCATATCCTCATCAGCAGGCTTGATATAGAACTTATTTCAGTATGCAAGAATATAAATATATGCCTTTTGGGAAAATAACAATCTGTTAATACTTTATTTAATTTTTAAAGTGAAAGGTTTCTGCTGGGAAAAAACCTGGTCAAAATTCATATTTTGGGGGTTTTTTTTGTTTTGTTTTACTATATTCACATTGAGGTATGTTGATTTTGATGCATAATAGTTAAAAAGTTCAATGGCTGCAGGTAATTTATTGCATTCAAAAATCAAAAGAAGAGAGCAAATATTTTTCTCAAGATAAAATTTTAAAATATTTAGTTTAATAATTCTGGAAGGTAAGTGTTTCTGAGAGCAATCTGAAAAAAACAAAAAGCCTTAAATATTCAGGCTTCACAGCCACAAGTTCCTATGGGTTTCTTGAGAAAATCGTATGACTCCTTAAAGATGCAGACAGCATCATTACTTTCTCCAAATGATTACACTGTTATTGAAAGAACTGCTTTTGTGTTTAACATGAGTATTTTGTCTTATATTATTGTAATAATTTAAGCCCATGGTGAGATTTGATAATTGTGAATAAGTAGTGAAAGAACACTGCTTGGATGGAAGAAATTTCTTCCATTTTCATCCCCACTCCTGTCTCCTCTCATGACTGTTTCAGTATCTTGGCAATTTCAAGCGATTCTTTTATAAACATGTGAAACAGTTCTTTGCTGATTAGCTGAGCTGAAGAAAAAATGAAAAATATCTGACTTCTGATTTGAACAAACTGTTACTGATTCAGTACTCACCAACATTTACCTCAACCCAGGTCCAACTTTTACTAGCAGATCACTACTCTTGCTGCTTCCAGTTCAGCTGGGAAAACACATTACAGTAACATTTTCTGAATTGTGTACTATTCAGCAAACTGTTGGAAGGGTAGGCAGGTAAGTAACCATTTAGCTCCATTTTTGGTTACTTGCTGCTCCATGGCAAAGCCCCAAGCAGAAAAAAAAAACCTACAAATGATAACACTAATGAAAATCTAGTACCTAGAATTAGATATTCCAGTGTGACAAACTATCAGCCCTTTAGTAGATTTTACAACAAAGAGGGGACAAGCAGAAAAATTAAGATGCAAATGCCTAATTCCATTAAAGAAGGCATGAACTTTCATATTCATAAGCAAATCAAACTTATTTGATGAGTCTTCAGAAAAATGTCTACTAGTGTAGAAACTTCCTACTTCACTGAATCACAATAACTGTATCAGCTGTTAGTTTATTGCAGTGTTTTTTGTGGTTTTGTTTTGGGGTTTTATTTCCCAGAATTGTAAAAAGTCTATGCAATTTTTAAATTGAATCTAAATAAAATGTGTGGTATTTCCAAGTTTCTGGAAACATTTAAGACACTACTGAAGCTCATTTTACAACTAAATTCATTACTTTAAGCGTTATTTAGTTACATGAAAACAATCTCCTTGCTTCTGAGTTCAAGTATCACGTTATCAGTTTAGAAAAACCATGTTTTTAATTTATTGTTCTTGCATTTGAAATAGGCTATATTACATTACTTATCTATATAATTCAAGTACACAGAAAACAATTTAAAATGTTTCAATCCACAAGTCTAGCTCTTCCTTTGTCTAATGAGAAGAGTTAATATTTCAGCCTTTCTTCTACTTGTATAACTGTTGCAAAACCAAATGCTGGTAACACAATTCCAAGTTGCCCTTTCCCCAACCAAAGGCAAGTCCTTATTACTTGCAACCTAGACCAGCTTGTTGCACAACATCAAAACCTACCTCCACACCAGCCACCAGCTAACACATAGCTTCCTAAAAATAAGATTCAGTCTCTCCTCTATTGGTTATCTATATGTATTTTTTAAACTAGAAAGACACAAAAATTTTTGAATATGTCTTTTACAGATTACTGTAGAAGAACATCTGTTCAGCAGCAATTACTCCTGCAATAAAGATTGACATGTATGTGCTATAACTGCTAGGTAGTTCTGGTGAAATAATTTGGACTATAAAGAGGCAGAAACAGATTACTGAGAGATGGCCTTATGGCTCTTTCTATTTCATTCCCCAGCATTAACATACCCCCTCTGAAAGGCACTGTGACTCTTGACTTGATTGCTCCCTGCAACAAGAAAACACCTTAAGCCTTTAGAAACAGTATTTCTGTGAATCCAGAAAATATTTGAACTTTTATGTATGGAAATGTAATCTGCAACAGGAAGCCAAATATACCAGGCCATCGTTTAGAAAAGATCCTACTGCCCCTCTCATTCTTCAAAGATAAACTTGTACATTTTGATTACTAGAAATCCCCAGTAGCAGACTGAGTCTGTATTTGATTTCAAAGAATCTTGAAAGCCATTCAACAGATGGCTCTGGAATATTTTTACCTTGTCACTTGCACCTGAATAGAAGAACAATCCCTTTAATATAGGAAATATGTAAAAGCTTTAGAAACCTGTTCTCAGTTGGTCAGGGCTTTGGTAAGACTGGGAAAGTTTTGTTTCAATGGCCAGAAGACCAGTTTTCTCTTGGCAGCTATTGAGTACAGGTGGTCTTTCTTTTCCTTGTAAAATTCCTACAACATAATAGCAAATCTTGATTCTCAGGAAGTCTCTGATCTGCAGACATCACATTGACAGCTCAACTTAGGATACTCCTATGCTGGCCCCTTCAACACACATATCAAGAGCATGTGTGAAGATATGAAAAAGAATGTAAAGACAATGACACATAATTTATCTTAATTTTAGTGGAAAGCTCTAATAACTCTTTGCCTAAAACAGATTTTTCATTGTGATCTAATAGCAAGGTTTTAGCTCTATTTTAGCTCTATTTGCAGAAATAAAAAAGATGTTTTATTTATTTTCAAGTGAGTGCGCAATACGTGAAAATGTATATGTATTCATGTATATGCAATATGGAATGCAAATACTGCATAGCAAGATTCTCCTGATTAAGAGCTGAAAGTGCTTTAAACAGAAGAGAAACAATAAAACAACAAACAAGTAATATCTTTAGTGTAACAGAGTTATTCTGGTATAAAAACCTGAAGAAGCAATGTAAATCTTTGTTTATGCCAGCATAATTTTAAAAGTGCTTCCACAGATGATATCTGATTAAAACAGGAATTATTGTACATTGCATAAGGACTTGAACAGAAGCTCATTATATCAGCTTCCTTCTTCATTTCAATTAGATGGTAACATAAAACAATTTTACTACTTCATCAAGTGCATTTTTCAAGCTCACAGAATAAAATAGAAGAACTTGTGCTGCTCAGAAGAATCTCATTGTTATAATGTTAAACCAGGGAATAAGATTAATGTTCATGAAATATTTTCAGGAGATCATACGAGACCTGAATCTCTTTTTAACACATGGATAATAAAGAAAAATATCAATGGCTAGATATTTTTACAGGTCTTTCAATGTACTTTTAGGACTTCTCAGATTCTACACTGTATTAATAAAGTAAGTGTAAGCTTAGTACTTACCCACAGACGCATAATCATTGGGAAGCTCAGGGTAAAGTTTGTTTGTATTCTTCTTAGCTGAAAAAGAAAATAAAGTAACAACTTACAGGACATGCTAGCATATTTTGTATTTCTAATACAAGTTCAACAGTTATTAAATGATTGCAGTTAACTAAGGAGCAGTGCAGAAGAAAGAAATACAGACTTTGTCTCATATCCTTAACCAGAGAATTAAGTTAACAAGAGGAGCTGCACAGTAAAGCCTCACTTTGAATGAAAGTTAGAGCCAAAATTCAGCCTCTTCTCTTCTACTGTAAAACTACTAATGATTAAAAGATAATGAAACCTAAAGAGAAACTATGACTTCTAGAAACCAGAAGTTTCTAGAACTAGGACCAGTAGTTTATAGTAGGACTGTTGTTTTTACTAAGAAGTTTCATTTTACTACAGCGCTTCTATGTATCCAGAAACATTAATATTTCCTTTGAATTATTACATTATTCTGTAACTATAAAAACACTGTTTCTATAGCAAATATGACAGAGAGAAAAGGTTTGTTAATATAAAACAAATCCTTTAGTCTTTATCATTCACAGCACTACACCAGCATGCTTTCAGTGTTTGTCCAAGGAAGAGTATTTAAAAAACATTTTTCTAGAGGCAAGTACTATAATAACTGCATACTAATAATTAGCTTGAATGCTTTAATTTTATGAAAAGAAATAATTAGCCATTATAAAAAATTTTCACCTGGTGGTGTAGGTCTAACAGCAGGCTTAGGTGGCTCTGGTCTGGATGATGGTCTAGGAGGCCGGTCACTTACCTAAAGTACACAGTTTTTTAAAAAAAAAGATAGCATCACATCTGGACATACATCATGACTTCAGAGCCTAGAAGTATGTCAAGTTATACTAAAAAAAAAAAATTAAAATTATTCTTTTTCCATTGAACTTGCAGGAACTCAAGAAACATACTAAACTCAAGCGACATATACATGATACTGAAGTAAATCACCATGGGTTTAACAAAGCTGAAAGTCCATCAGTAACATCAACATCTGTAAGAAATATTTTCTACAGTCTCAGTATTACATTATAAATGTGAATGCTTGAATGGATGATAGAAAAAGTAGAAAAACTAAAAGTATCCACTATGCAATTAATGTGACTAAAAATATTTGATCAAACAGTCCTAATCATCACCTCAGATGTGATAATACACAGTTGCAAAACAAGGATGTACTTTGTTATTCTGGAAGATGCAAGGCAAAGCCAGAAACACTATTGCCCCCAAGAGCCTAGCAGGGAAATATTTGAATAAATGTTCCACATGCAGTAACTGACTTGTGCTATACCTTCAGTCATCCAATAGAGAAGTTAAAAATGACACATGAAACATCAGCATTAACACCGTTTTGGAACAGCTCAGGAACAGGAAACACCTATGTGAAAAAGAAATCCACAAACCCTTCTCTGTTCCCTTACAGATTTTCCTGGATTATTTTTTTGCTCTTCATTTTCATACACTTCAGTGAAGGATGCTAGAATTTTATAAAGATCATCTGCTTGAGCAGGGAAAGGCACATCACCAAGCAGGATGGCACTGGCACGAATGTCCTGCCCATAAAACCTGATGAAAAAAAAAAAAAAATTGTAGGTATTTGATTATTACATTTCAACTTCTAGATAAATTCACTTTGTGTAAATGCTTCCTATCTCTATCCCTAGCCCTGCATTTTACCTACTGATCATATACTGAGAAATGACAGAACTATTTCAAAGCTGCAAGTTTGGAAAACTAACCACAGCCCTCATTTTCCTGCAGCACTTGGGAGGAAGAGGTGGAGAAGCTGTGATTGAAGTGGAGCCCAGTAAGATGGAAGGTGTGTGTGGGAAAGGCATTGCTTTCTATATCTGCTCCTATTTCTTATTATCCTATTCTCTTATTAACTGAAAATAAATTAAACTGATTTCTCCTGGATGAGGTTGGAGATTTTTTGACTGAAATAGCAATTGTAAGTAATCTCACTGCCTTTATCTCAATTTATGAGTTTATCATCATACTTTATCTCCTCTCATCCTGTTGAGGAGGGGAAGTGACAAAGCAACTGGCATGTGATGGCTAGCTAAGGTCAACCTCTTGCAGGTAAATAATCCCTAAATATTTAGCATCGTCTCAATACCCATTGCAAGATGTCCAAATTGAAGAAACTCTTGTCCTCAACAAATTCTAAACTGAACATATGTTTTCACAAAAACCTCTTTTTCCAAAGTGAACATGTCCTAGTTAGTTCTGCCACTATGCTTTCACTGAACCTTTTCAATATTAAGAGAGCTTACTTGCGATTTGTTTCTTTCCTTTCAATTAAACAGGTTCCTTCCAGAGATACGCCTGCAAACAGTCCTCGAGATTTGCAGTATGTATAGACAGCAGCAGAGCTTCTTAGGGCAACATCCCCCTCTAAGTTTCTAGAAGAAAAAAGTTCTGGTTGATATTCTTCAATACAGTTTTCTAGCATGAACAGCAATCACCTTTTTCTTTTAATCCTTCATCATATTTTTACTCTATTTTCAGACAGAAGCAGAAAAAATGTTGCCTCATATGAATGCTCCCCATTAGGTCCCTGAGAGACTGGACTGTTCATGGTTTATGACTCAAAACAATCAGGGAGGCTCCAGGGTGATTTGCTTCGAGGTGAGGTGAGTTTGGGTGTGCAGTGAGAATCACACAAGACAGAGGAGGAGGCTGCAAGCCAGGCTTTGAGGCTGATGAGGCAAGTCCTGCATGGTAGGATGGCACTTTTTATTAATACCACAGTACTTGTTCTCCCTCATGCAATTTCAAACCACTCCCAAGGGAAGGTCTGATGGGACATGACTCAATGCAATGACAAGAGAGGCAGCTGTCATGTCTGAAAAGGGATCATAAACCATCAAAGACCCCCCAAAACACCCTCAGACTGATTCCTGAGTCTTTGGACCAAAAGACTGAATGTGATGCAAAGGGATGCAACAGATCAGAGCCTGTGGCAAGAGACAGTGTCCAACTTCCCAACCAGAGGAGGTACCTGGGTGTTCCCGAATAGCCTGAACATATCCATTGAACTCTAAGCTCCATGGAACCCCTACCATGGAGAAGACCAGAAGAAGAGGATCAACAGGACACGGTTTGGATCCACAGAGGTGATATTTTTCCCCTCAATTTCTCTTTATCACACTTTCTCTCCTCTCTCTCTCTCTCTCCCCCACTCACATTTACTGTTAAATAAAATCCATACTATTGACTTCAGCATATGGTCTCACTTGCATCTTATTTTGGCAGAAGCATCTCTAATAATTTTAATAACTGGATCTTAACAGCTTCCTCTGAAAACTATTAAGCCATACTTTAATCACATTTTTAAATTATCTGATTATGACTGGCGACTGAAACTCTATTCAATATTTCCAAATCCTCCTAGACTTGCCGTCAGCACAAACACTTCAAGTAAGGCCACACTGAACCTCAACAGATTTGGAAGAATACAGTATTTGCCCCTCAGAGGATCATATAATATTTTAGGTTTAAAGACTCATCTCAAAATGGATACATCAAATTGAAAGAAGGTTGCTCTGGACCTCCTCCAGCCAGAAGAATTCTAAGGATATAATTCCACAGACACTGAGTAACATGTATCAGCACTTAACCTTATCCATGTCAAATGTATTTCTCATATCCAGTCAGAACCTTCCTTGTTTCAATATATGACTACTACCTCTCATTGTCTTTCCATGTACTCCTGTAAAGAAGCGGGGTCTGTCTTCTTGGTGATGCCTGTTGGGAATGCAGCCCCAAAGGTGTCCTCTCATCCAGGTTTAATGAGCTCTCCCAGCCTTGTTGTTCATATGCTGCATTTCCCTGCCATTTAGGTAATGCACTGCACACACTCAGGTTTATAAACAACTTTCTGCAGGGCTAAAACTCAACACAATATTCTAGGCACAGTCTATGAAATGTCTAGTGAAGGGGAACAATAACCTCCCATATCTACTGGTTACGGTCCTGTTCAATCAATCTCCTACACTGTTCACTGCCTTTTCTGTCAGCTGTCCACTGCTGGCTCAGCCCCACTGGCCACCAGGATCCCAGCACCTTCTCTACAGGGAAGCTGCTGAGCCTGACAGGGTGTTCATCCAACTAGGAGTGCAGAAATTTGCACTTGTCCTTGTTTAATTTCATGGGGTTTCATGTTGGATCTTGCCTCTACGATCTCTAGGTCCATTGCTCTGAATGGTGGCCCCACCCTGAAGTGCATTGGCTGTAAATCCACGTTTGGAGTAATCCATAATCTTAAAGAGGATATTTTGCAACTGCTCCTCTAGGTCCCTGATAAAAAATACCAAGCAGGAGAAGTGCTAGAATTCTCCTGAGGAATTCTACAGAAATCTGGCTTCAGGCTTCACCATGAACCATTTAGCATTGCTCTTCTAACCTGATGATCTGGTTCTTCACCTCTTTGCTCATCTCCCCACCCTGACACTGATGTCCCAGCTTGGACACAGAGATGTTGCAGGACAGTGTACTAAGAGACTCTGTAGGGTAGATGATATTCACTGCCCTTCCCTGATCCACAGATCTATCTCTCTTCTGTGCAATAAGTATCATCCTTTTATTTTGTTAGAAAATATTAAAAAACAGCAGTAAAAACTTCATAATCATAAAAAAGTAGCCATAAGGAGGCCCATATTCCATAAGCAGTGTCTTAGGTAGCTAGGCTTGGTGAGCCTGGAGAACAGAAGACGTGGGGCTAATGTAACAGCAGACTTCAAGTATCTACAGAAAGGCAATCAAGAATATGAAGACAGGCTCTAGATAGCCATGTATGGAGGAAGAATAAAATACTGTTGGACGTAAATAGAAAGAAGAAATACTTCGACTGGATGTAAGGCAGGAGAGCTGAACATCAGAGCAGGTTGCTCAGAGAACCAATCTTCCTAACTGGGGATTTTCAAGAGCCAAATGGAAAAAAAGAACTGAGCAATCTGATCTGAAGTCGTAACAGACCTTGCTTTGAGCAGGAGGTTGAAGTAGAAGTCTTGCAAGGCTCATTTCCAAGTAAAATTATTCAGTGATTATTTCACCTCGTCCTTCAAAGTAAACAGGCTTAACCACTTAAAGGTTTAAAAGAAATTATTTGGTGTAGTTTTTATTTAATGTTAGGCAGATCTGTGGTGACAGAAAGCACAGATCCATATGTTACTAAATCATAGTTCTATGAGGCACAGAAGTATCTGTGCTCTTCATTGAATCTAGCCAAGCAGTTTCCTACAGAAAGAAATCTCAGAACACTTTCCTTCTACCAATAAATTACTTAATCAGCAAAAGAAAAAAAAAAAAAATTGGCAAGAACAATATGGTCCAGTCAGCATAACCGGTTACCCAGGTTGTTCTGTAACATCAATATGACTTGTAAAAATTATCTTCCATATAAGCCTTATTAGGAAAACATTACCTACCTCCCAAGAGGTCCAATTGCCACAGTAAGATTTCCTCCAAGTGTAAGATTCCCTCCTTTTGCAAAAGCTTCTACTGCTCTTTCATGATTCAGTATTATCACCAAGTCTGAGACCTATCAAATAAAATACTACACTTTTTAAGAAGAAAGAACACAGAAGATGATCTTCCTTTCTTTAAAGGATTATTTTGAAATAGCTTTCATGACAAAGTTGATTCTTTTTCTGCAAGGTATTTTGAATGCAAAATCCTTTCAACAATTTTTTAAAATCAAATTTCACTGATTTTTTTTGAATTGCTGATATGGTCAGCATGTGATAAGAGCTATAAGAGAAACTCTGTTAATTCAAAATTCCTAATGGACAATTTCTCATTTTCTATGGCTTATATAAACAATTATGAAGGCATATTTTTAGATGTGAAATAATTTTGATCCTTATATATTAGTTTAATAAATAAATTAATAAAGGCAAGACAGAACTTACTAAACAAAATTTCCTGTCCAATTAATAAAACTATTGATAAAACTTTATTTTCATGACAGGAGTCTTGTCTATCTGTGTGTGTATATGAATTATTAATTAATTTTTAAGACTAAAATATGAGATGTAGTGAGTTGTTTCAAGAACCTATTAAACCTAATAATTGAAGAGGTAAAAATATACCCAAGGACTACTGCACCTGATCTTTCACCTGATGGATTTGACTGAAAGCCAGGTTCAGAAAAAAATCTTTCAACTTACCCCAAAATCCAAACAGTGACAGCAGGGAATACAAGAGGAAATACCAGATTATTTGCAAAACAAGGCTGGCCTAGAAGTATTACACACAGCACAAGAGAGGTCTTTGTTATTAGCCCCCTGGTAACCTCCACCCCATCCCAAACAAAAGATGGCTACAGGAGCAGTTTGTGAATCATCCAGTGATGGAGGGAGAATGCCTTTCAGGATACTGCTTCCTCCTCTTCCCCATTAAGAGGATTGATCCATTATTAAAGATAAGCAAATCCATAGGGAGAAAGCCTTCGAGGAAAGATTTTATATGAATTTTAAAACTGCTCTTTAATTTGAAGTACCAAGTCACTGTGTCTTCTGAGGTATGATCTCCTTGTTTTTTAAAAACATCCATAACTATCACTGCAACTATGTCAACTGTAATCTCTTCTACAGGAGTAAATTTCACCTAGTTTCTAAAACATCTAAATTTATATAGGACTAGAAGAATCCTGAAATGAGACTCTGGGCTCCTAAGTCATTCAGGTACTTCTGAATAACATATTTTCTAGAAGAAATAAAAAAGATTGTTATAATAATGGCAGTAAGGAAAGAACATTTTTTAAGCTGACTAAAATTTCAAATAAAGGGCACAATATTACTCAGAGAAAGCCCCCTCTCACAAATAGCTTCTGTCCTGAAATTATTTGACTCAGTATCAATAGGAAATGCCTATGTTATCCCCACCTGATATTTTAGATGATTAAAAAAAAATTTTCATACATCAATCAAAACACATTAAGAGGCTTACAAGAAAAAAATGAAACCAAACAAACTCCACAACAAAACAAGCTCTGGGGCTCAAACTGAACACTTCAAAATGCATTAAGATCCTGCAGTAATGAGAACCAATGAAAATCCCTTATAAAAATTAATGATTTTGTATTCACATCATCCTTTAAAAAGTGCATGCAATAATGCCTGAGATCACACAGTGAACAATGAGGAGAGAATAAAATATTGCTCTGTTGCTCAATATGGGAGTACTGGCTGACTGGCTTCCAGGACAGGGATAGCTGGCTAGCTGTAGATGTACCAGGGACTGGCATGGATCACCCAGATCAGCTATGCATGGATTCTTCTGAAGAGCAGAATGCCCATTACAAGAGATCTTGTTGGCAGTGTATTGTTACTATGATTTTCTTTGGGAATCAGCAGAACAGAAGCTTAACAAAGAGAAGGAAAAGTCTGAAGGCTAGGGTGGGGAAGCAGAGGAAAGATGAAAACATATAAGTGTGAAGGAGCTGTGAGGAAGAAGTGGGAAGCAGAAGCAGAGTGCTATCAGGGCTCAGCTCACCAGGGTTTCTCTAAATATTTTGGAAATCGTTTACCTAAGCATTCCTGCTGGCTGGAACTGGGTCCTTTTCTACACTATTCCTTCAAAAGAGGCATCACTGGTTTTGGTGCTTTCAAACTGAAGGGTCATGTCAGTAACCACAAGTGTGAGTGAGAAATGTGGAAAGTACAGTAACATTAAGTGAAGTCCATTTTACTCCAACTTCAGTTCTTTACACTGCTTCTTGGAAGATGGAGTCCCTTTGCCCTTTAGTAAAGCATTTGACACAGTATTAATTATAGGCTGTTTTTTCAATTAACTTCAATTGTTCTATATGTGAACACTGACAGGAAGCTCTCTGTAAGTGAAAAATTCAGTCTGCTAGAAGTGAGAAATCAAGGAAATTAGTGTCATGTCACTTTTTTCATCTGAATGTCTTTAATAATTTCACTAGTGGGATTAAAAATTCCTCTTTTGTTTGTCTTGCATAAATGGATTTCATAATAATATTTTGTACATAAAAGTCGATTCTGCTAGCTCACTAACATTTAGATCGTTTTCAATGTATTTTAATTTCTTGCAAAAAAAGTTACCAACAAGTATTTCAAATGCAAAACTGTACCTCAATTCCAATTTCAAATCCACCACCAAGACCAGCAATTCCTATTGCAGAGGGAGCAGACCAGGCTGTTATATAAAACAAGATACATTTATGGAATTTTTACCATATATTACAAAAATACTCATTTTATTTTTACAGTTTAAAAATACTAACAAATTCTCTATTTAAAACTATGTTCAAAGCCATTACAATAGAATAATAACTATAATGCTTCATCCTACAGGAAAGAATTTAAGAAATACAAACCCTCACAATTGAAACAATTCCTTGTTACAAATAATTTATCTTACACTTCTTCATAATCAGATATAATCAATTTTTCTTATAAATTTTATACAATGTATTTTTATATTTATTTTCCACATAGATACTGAAAGCATTTACATTTGGTCAAACAAAGGTACGAAGATTTGAAAACAACAACACACCAAACATTGTCACCTGTCACCTACTTGCCTGACTCATCACACATCTCCTGTTTTATGCTGTGAAAAGAATAATGAAAAAATATATTTTTATCTCTTTTAATTCTCTCATGAAGTACAAAAGGAAAATATCCACTTACCTCCATTAGGAAGACGAGCTAATACAATTCCACTTCCACCTCGAGCAGTCACCAAAAATCCAGCTTTGATAACAGACAAAACTGCAAGGCCTTTGGCTTTAGCTATTACATGAGCTGAAACAGCAAAATCATTTATTCAAGACATTGTAAGAGAAGTTCTAAGAGAAGGGGAAAACAAAACATTCAACAAATATGAGCACAAGAGTCAAACAATCGAAGTAAATGCCTAAAGAAAACCACAAAAAATGTACAACTGATAACGACACTTCCACCACAGAGAACCACAAACCTAGCTGCAGGTCACATTAGCCTGTGAAAATCTGTACACTGCCACAAATGCTTCACCTGTCCTGATTAGCTCGTATAGAATTCACTTGTTTAGTGTGTGAGTACCCTTGGCAAGATATACAGAAAACAAGCAGTGAATACCTGACAACCACGTCTCAACAAATTTTTGGAGGAGTCCAAATTTCAGTAACAGATCTTGTATCATTAGACAGTGTTTATGGCAAATACTGATGTGTCATCATCCCACAAATCTTATTGCAGACCTTCCAGAACATAACAGTTAAGGATTCAAAACCACAACCACCAACACCAGGTGGAGGAAGACACTAGGATAAACAGAGTAACAACTACAAAAATAAAGATGACAACAGCAAATAAGAGTCCTGAAACCAGTACCAAAAGGAAATCACCCTGATTTCTTTGCTTCAACTTATTTTCATCTAGCTAATTCTAGTTAACACAGATATTGAAGAGCTAGAGCTAGTATTACAGGCTGTCTCTGAAGGACATTGACAAGGTTGAGCATGAGACAGTCCATCCATCCATCCATCCCAGGGGGAAGCCTTCCAGTGCAGGTACCTTGTAAGAGTAAACATTCAAAAGATCTCTCCCAGTAAGTAACATCTGCCAAGAATACAGCAAATTGAAACCCTTTACTTCTGAAATATTTTCAAAGAAGTTATGGTGCCTGAAATTTTCATTCATCTCTAAGTTGTGATCAGTGGAAACAGGGAATTGGTAAAGACAGCATGACTGCCACACAGGGAGCACTGAAGGTTTTAACTGAATCAAAGCATTTTCTTTACTCACGTGGTATGATTTTATCTGGTCCATTTCTGGAAGTTATTTCTGTAAATTCTTGTAGTATTTTAGCTGCCTTTTTAGCTTCTGACTTCAGGTTGGAAGGTATAGGGTTGTTCACTGTAAAAAATGAAAGAAATATATTATGGTCAGTTTAGGATATTTCATATGAAAAAGTATCATTTGTACGGGAAAAGTGGTTCTTTTTATATTCACTTGTGTTTGTTTGATTTACTGTTTGTTAGTAATCTTCTGCATGAAATCCACATTTTTTTTCTGACAGTTTTAACTGAAGACACCACTTAATAAAACACACAAGCCTGATTCTTTTATATAATCTTTTTTCTCTTGCATGTGTTCAGAACACACATTGGTAACACAGCAAGAGTTTTTGAGACACATCTTTAGCTGTTCCTGTCACTATTTATTTATAGGTTTATTGCATAGAAATTTGTCTAATGCTTTTTAAAATCTGTTAATATTCTGCCATCAGAATTCCTGCACCAGCAGCAGTTCACCTCCTACCTAAATAAATATATGCTCTGTTTTAAATTAATCTGCTAGTTACAGTAAATGCCTGCTAGCTCAAGTCACAAAAGTTCTGGTGAATATCTAATGCATTCAACTTACCTACTACCTTCATGCTTTTACAAATAGTCAAAGCCCCAGCCTCCTACACTCTTTCAGGAGTCTCAGCCTTCTTAATCTCTCCTCAGGGTAGTGGCTCCACCACTGACCATTCTAATTGCTCTTCTCTACACCACTGTCAACTCTGCTGTCCTTCAAACAGGAGAGCAACTGGCAGCTGCTGACTCATGAACACTAAAAGTTTCACATCTCTTCAGGACACTTCTCTTAAGAGCTAAACATATGGCATGTTCTGAAAATGAACAAAATTCTCTTTCAGACCAAGAAATTTCTTTTAGAGATCTACTCCCTGTTGAAGGTCTTATCAACACTTTCCTTCCAACGTGATCTAACATAAGCCCCTCATGTATTTCAATTGAGGAAAAAGCACAGGTTAGACATAAGTTATGTTTACTTTATAAAGCTGCAGAGTACAGTAGCAAACACACAAAATCTTGAAATCTAGCCTCCAAATTCAGATCATAAAGTCTACAGAAGTGTTTATTTCAATTTGATTCACTAGATCTGCTGTCACTAGTCAATGACGAGATAGAATCAAGTATTATAAATTTTTAGTATTCTGCAACATTATAAATACCATTTTATGTATGAATAGTAATGTTTTACCTGTAGATTCGAAAAAGAAGCCTTAGTGCAGTTAAAGAGATAGGAGTTTAGTCTTGAATGTTACATCTACTAAAATCTCCCAGAGCTACTTAAATTATTCTTGTTTTCCTGTCTGGACATAACACCCACTGTTTATAAAGTTATCAGAAAACTGTGCAGCTAACATATACTGCCAGACCAAAGATGCATCTAATCTCACATTCCACCTCTGAAAAAAAAATAGTGACATAAAATTCTACTGTTCCTAAATTCACAAACATAAAAAGGACTGTGCATAGAGAAACAACAATCAGTTAAAAATTGAATATTTTTTTAATTGGCATTCCCTGAACATTCATTCATCTCTTCATTCTGGGCAATATTCCCATCCAAAACCAAGAAGGTGAGGACTAAACACATTTTGAGATCACATCAATGAAGCTTAGAGAGCAATTCAGCTCAGACCAAGTGGAGCACATAGCAGCAAGTCAGTCAGATTTCTATCCAGGCTCCATTGACTAGAATACAGTACATCTCCATTTTTCACAGTGGATATTCCTCTAGTATGTTCTCCAGGCAAGAAGGAATATTCCAAGAAGAAGAGCGATTTTGACAGCTGAATTTCTGGATTAGCATCCCCTGAGAGAGCTTGCAGCAACATTTGGCTTTGGTGAAGGTGCAACCTTGGAGAGTTTGAAGTGACATCAGTCATCAAAAGGCTGTGCAGAAATATCAGCCTCTCTGGGAACAAAAGGAAATGTACAGAATGCAATAGACTCTAAACCATACTGCAGTTATCAGAGTAGAAATGTTAATTCTATCTCCTAATATTTTCTTCTCTTTTCAGAAAATTAAAATGATAGTCGAGTGTGAAAGGATAGGAGAAGGTGAAGCCCTAAGAGCACAGGACATTCTGAAAAGTTCTTGGCATGTGAATTTTCTCACACTGTTAGGGTACTAAAATTGTCAAACTGTATGTAGGAGTTTTGAATGTGCATTTCTTCTGTGGTTGGAAGGCTTCCCCAGGCTGGTACCTGGCTACATGGCAAGAGGAGAGGCCAGTGCAGATCAAATAAAACATGAGCTCACAACGCTTTTGGTAGATTAACAAACTCGAGTGGAGCATGTCTCCATTACTTTTGTTTGTACTTCACAGTGCATTTTCAAGGTCAGAGGGCAAACATGACCAGCATGTTGTAAGACAAAAAAAAGATTTCTGCTTTTTGATATGCCTATGGAGATAAACTGAGGCAGTCCCAAAAAGAATATCGCAACCCCATTCTTCCCAAGAAGATACAAAGAATAAACCTAGCATATTTGTAACTAATTTGGAACTAATAATTAACATTGCAATACACAGTGCACATCCATTTGCAGAATCAGGTGAACACTTCTATATGTAAGTTTTCACTTCAGATTGTTGTCAGGTCTAGAGGTCTCAAGTTTGGGAAGGTTCATCTGCTAGTCTACCCAAAACACACATCTCATATTACTTAATTTTTCTCACTGGGAAGATGAAAACACTGGGGGGTTAAAAAAATTACTGAGCAAAAGCAAGCATTATCCAGCCTCTAGATTAGAGAAATAAAATAAACCCCTGTACTCTTCTCAAACTCTTCCTTGTATACTCACACATTCCTTCCTCCCCTTTGCTTCTCTTTGGCTAATCTCAATTTGGAGAAACATCTCCAATTATTCTTCCTACTCCTAAAAAAGTTTAAAAAACCCAAAAAACAACAGCTTGTATTTTATAGAGATGAGAAGATAAATCCCTTAGCTAAATCCATTGAGAAAATGAGGTGTTTTCAGAGCTGAAAGTCTGCAAGCAGGAAGAATAGAATGGGGGAAAATATAAAATCACATTACAGCTTTCGTAAGCATTTTCAGATTCAGAATTGCTTCAAAATGATTTGATTGTTACCAGAAAACACTGTGTGCATGCCACTGTGCACACAGGAGCTACTATTTGATTGAAGACAATTCAAAGCTGAACTTCAAGTAATACTGTTACTACTTCACTGTTCTTTCACCTCTCAAAAGATAGCTGGTTGCTCTGAGCAACCTGCTCTAGTCAAAGGTGTCCCTGCCTACTGCAGGAGGGTTTGGATTACATGTCCCTTTCCTCTCCTTTCTAGCCCAAACCACTCTATGACTTTCTTGCACTATGATTCCAAAATCTGTATTCTAAACCACAAATTTTGCACACAAAAAATAGCATTACTGAAGCAAATTAAAAATTATGTATTTCCACTCCAACCTTTCTAGAAGGGTGTTTTTCTTTTTTTGGTGCCACAGTGTAGGGTACCTTTATCACCTGGGAATGGAGAAACTGGAGAGACATTCATCTAGCTGTACAGTACAACAGTAAGCACAGGAAAGCTTAACTTCTCATCTTCAAACCAATATCAGAAACCACATTTTCTCCTCATCGCTTGTTTCCTGTGTCATTATTTCTTCTGCACCCCCTAGGTAGTTACAGGAATTAACTCCTCCATCATCCCTTGCTTTTTCCCTTCCTGTCACAAACTGAAGTAACAGGATTATTCTTCTGGACTAAGACACAGCAGGTGGATTTGATAACAGCATTCTGCACTCTGCAGTAACTTTGCATGTGGCTAGACTTGTGCACTTTCAGAAGCTAAGAAATGGGCGATATTTCTAAAGCACAACAGAAGTAGAGAGGGGAAAAGGGAAGAAAAAAAGAAAGAGGTTTAACATGCTACCAACTGAAGAGCTCAAAGCTACACCTTGCAGAAAAGGGCTGCAAGTAAGATTTAAATTTAGACAGTAGCAAGTATGAAAATTAAAGTGACATTAATTGGCAAGCAAACATGGCACAGAGAGATTTTAACAATGGGCAGGATGAATAAACCACCCGATTAAACACTTTCATGCTGCAAACCAACCCAGTTACTCAAAGAGGTAACCATATGATTCTTGCCCCAGTGGCTGACTGAGTTCCTTGCTTACTTTCATAACATTGTGCAGATACTAAGGAACTGGCGAGATGCCTACAGAAGACTTTAGGAACTGATGACTTGCTTTAAAATTAACCCCAAACAAATCCACACCCTGTCCTTGATTATGTATAATATGATGCTTGGTAAGGCCTGGCTGGACTCCCAATTTGGTGAATGCTAGAACCACAGCAGAAGAAACAGTATTTTTATTACTGAGGGAAGGGGGAAGTTTGGCTCTCCCTCTTGGGCTATGCTACATTCAGTATTTTGTTGACAGAGTTCAGGATTATGTAAGGACAGAGTCAACATCCAACACTAAAAAAGTAAAGTTTAATGTATAGTGTATATATAGTATGGCTGAGGCCTTACCCTTACTATTTAATTTTAGATTAATCAGTTTCATAAAACTTTGTCCAAAGGCAAAGAAAATTATTGGTTTTTAGTAAAAAAAAAACCTAGTAAACAAAAAATAGCACAAATATGTCAGACAATTTGAAGCTATTCACTTTACAAAAAAGGACATGGAGATTTGCACTATGAAATAGTGGCATCTGTCCCAAAATTCAACAGAAATAAAATAAATATTATAGTGAAGGCGGACAAGTAATTTCTTGCTTCTATTTGTTTTAATCACTCTATAAACAGAGTAAATTACAAGTCAGATTTCTGTGACCTCAAAACTTATTTCAACTTCTGCTCATCTATCAAATTATCATCTTTCCCCTCAAGCTTGCCTTAGGATTTAGATTGTAAAATTAGTTCCTTAGAAACTAATTTAATATCACAAGTCTATTGAAAAAAATCATAAATACATATCTGCTTTTTAACAAAAATACGGTATTAAATATTTAGACATAAGCAGAATTTCCGTGTTCCGTCTACCCCATCAATAACATATGTAATAACCCTGTAGCACTGTCTTCACTATTAGCTTTTAAGTATGCATATCTAATTGTCTGTTTGGTATTCAAGCACTGCTCAGGAAAGAGGTAACCAGGAGCAATAAGACAATAATATCTATCAGGAGGATACACTGACTGATGGATTTGGAATGCCGTGACCAGTGAACGCTCAGCTGGGAGCAAGCTTCATTTGCCCTCCTGCTTGTTGTTGAAAGGAGAAGATATTGAGCATATGTGAGTCAGCAACACAAATCCCATGGGGGAATATCACACCAAAATTGATTAACTGCTTAATTTGTAAGCTGATGAGGCAAGTGCGTCAGCCTCCAATTTACATTCTGACTAACAGTAATAATTTGCTGGCTGAACATTTGGTGAAATTATCTGAGCAAGGTGCATTAAAGAATAAATAAAGCCTTTTTACTTAAAAGCTATAACTAATTCTGATACAATCAAAATTATGCTGAATATGAACAGATGAAGTAAAGCCTAGTGGCATTACGAGAACCAAAACATCTAAAGTACAGTTTCAAAGAACGGATGACAAAGGGGAGACAAAGACTCGCGTGCAGATTTCCCACATATGTTGCCCATGTATGTTTGGGGTTTGAAGAATTTGGTGAAAAGTAGTTTTGTGGCTATTTTTTGGCCACAAAAAGAAGAAAAAACAATGACAAATATCTCTAAGAGCCCCACACAGTAATTCAGTCTTTGCTTTCACTTCACTAAGAAGTTCTGAAACAGCACAAGAATACATTGGGGCATAGCTGATTTGCAAATACCTATGGTTACATCAGGAACATCAATGCTAAAATGCTTATATGAACAGTGAACAGTCAAAATATGAACATTCGTAAACATGAAAACTCACATAGTGAAAAAAAGTTAAAGAACAACATTCTAATGGGAAGGAGAAACCTGAAAAACAAGACTGTGCAGCACTGGAAAAGGGCCTAAACAAGAAATTTTGATTTGGCATTGCGTTTAGAGATTAATGCAATTTTGGTTTCACAAACCTGTAACAACACGATACTGTGGTAGCCAGTTCCAGCCTTGAGATTAATCTCATACTTGGAATTCCTGGAACACCATACCAGATATGCATCATAAGCATTTTGCCCAGCCCAAGAAGAAGTGATGCAACACAAGAGATGTGGATGATGAGCAGCAGCCTATGCTAAACATGTCTCCATGAGTGTCCATTTATGATTTCCAACACTTGAAACCAATGATTGAAGGCAAAGAATCCAGGGTAATGAGATGTCAATAAAAGATCTGTAGAGTTCAAGGAAATAGTGGAATAAGCTGAAAAGGACCCTACAGGAAAAAGATGTTAAAAAATAAAGGCAATAACAACCCTCTTTAGTTGAAATCCAGCAGACTATTATTGTCAGAGCCTGGTTTGAACCAACAGCAACAAGCAGGTACTATTTCCTCTAGATTCCAAAGACCACGAACAAGGAAAGGTGTCACAGCTAAGTCAAGACAGATAGGGCTGGCAACACTATCAGCCCTTTCACTGGCATTTCTTCCCAGTCTTCATGCACAAACTCTACATACATTTACTTCTACAGAACTTTTCCTCGTATAACGGTCTCCTTTTCTTATAGGCCTCTCTGTTAATTCTGACTCCTTTCTCTTCTTGGCAACTTGTGCTAACTTCTTTTCTTATAGGCAGTTTCACATAGCTCTAACTCCTTCTGTGCTTCTGCATGACTGGCTAACCCCAAGCTGGTCCTGTCCTGGCCATCTAACCCTGACTGTCCCTCATCCAACATCTTCTTACCTTACCTGTCCCTTGGTTTCTCATAGCACAGCCAGCAGCCTTCTGATCTGTCTGCATCTCCAAGTGCAAGTGCCTGTAACTGAGGGAAAGCTAACCTACTTCTTTATATCCTATAAAATGATTGGCCGGGCACAGATGTTTCCAGCCTTTGGTAATCAGTTGCAAGTCATTGGGGAAGATTCCCTCCTGCACTACCCTTGCTATCCGTAGAAAGACTCAGAATGTACACTTTGAACATCCTGCTTATAGTGTAGGCAAGGAGTGTATGAAAGCAGTAGCGGGAATGAGAAAGCATCACTGACACACTGTTTAGCCAACGGGCCAGGTTGCACAATTCTGACATAGGCACACTGAGAAGAGCAAGGCAGACAGGAGACAACACATCATGCATCAGTGTAAGGCAATGGAAGCAGAGCTGAGAAGTAGAAAACAAGCTCTCTGTACAGTGAAGTTGTCACTATGCTCACGTATTTCTACCACGATCATTATCACTTGGATTCCTGAAGTTTTACCAGCTTCCATGCTTCACTGCTCATCAACACTGGTGTGAGAAATCAATGATCTGTCAGTGACAGTACGAGTTATGGCAGGGTACAAGTATTACAACAAGCACTACATGGCCTTGCACGTCAGCTGAGCTGCACTGGAAGACTCTAATGTGAGCTTTCACAACTCTAATAGTTTTTATAATGTGCAATAATGTAACTACACTTTCCTCCTTCCCCACCCTGGATAACAAGTTGTTTACTGAATGGCATTGCCTTAAGCTGGTGATGGTAGTGGTGAGAGAGGCACAACAGACCAGAAAGGTCTGCAGGACCTGCAGCTGAAAGCATACAGGAATCAAGGAGTTGGAAGTATTTCAAGGTTTACCTCAGACAGATGGAAATATATTCTGTCGAAACACTCCAGTAAGAGGAAATAAAAAAGTGCTTAAAATTATAGCTGAAATGAAAAAAAAAAAAAAAATCCCTACTCTTATCCATGTTAAAAACCAGCCTGTTTTTCCTTGTTTTACCTGTAGTAACCTGCTGAAGTTAGCTGTTGATGACATCCTGTGCCCCAAAAAAATCTCATGAGCATACTGAAATTGCAACTAAATTCAGCCTTCAAGAATTCAAACATATAAAAGGAATGACACATAAGAGAATATAGCACCTTCTCTAAAAGGAAAACAGTCCAACAATTCTATATTTCAAAGGGGAGAATCTTACAGACATTGCTACCAATATAGAAAGTACAGTAAAAGTTACAGTATTCTGAAGAATTTTTCATGGAGGACATTATAATAAGAAATTAAATAGAATTCATGAAGCTTTTATTTCCACAGTTATATATATTTATACATTTAAATCACAGCAATTTGTGTAGAGGGAGGAATAACAAATGCCATTAAGATGAATACTTCTGAAAATCTTTATGCAAACTTGCACTACATCTGTATGGTCATTGCAAGACAGCTGAGAAGTCAGACAGTGAGAAGTAACAAAGGCATCTCCATTTGGACTTTGGCATGCAAGTACACAGCATGAAATCAACTCAAAATACAAAGTCTTTACTGAAAAAAGAACCATTTCAAACACAGAAGGCCTTTCATTGGAAATGAAGTCATGGGGATAGACGAGCAGATTTCTTCCTTTGTGTGTCTTTTTAGGTTTTTTTAATAATATATTACTATGAGTTATGGAAATTAAAATACTTCTGAAGATAACTCAAAGGAAGCCAGAATTATCAGAGGCATGTAAATGTGGCAACTCTAAACCTGGAGAGGCAAGCTGCCTCACCCCAACCTGCATGCACACTGTGTCTACCATTAGCTGCTATTCTGAGTAACTCTCCTCTTTATTAGAGAATCACTGAACGGTTTCTGTTGGAAGTGACCCAAAAGATCATCCAGTTCCAGCCCCCTGTAATGGGCAGGGACATGTTCTCCTAGACCAGGTTGCTCAAAGTCCCACCCAATGTGGCCATGAATAGAGACAAGGCACCTACAGCTCCTCTGGGCAACCTGTCCCAGTGCCTCATCACCCTCACAGCAAAGAATGTGTTCCTAATATCTAATTTAAATCTCCCCTCTTTCAGCTGAAAATTGCTACCCCTTGTTCTATCACTATTGACTGTGTAAAAAGTCACCTTTTAAGCATCACCTCTTTCCCTGGAGTTGTCTCTTCTCCACACTGAACAAACTCAGCTTTCTCAGCCTGTCTCCAAAGGAGGGGTGTTTCATCCCTTTAATCATCTCTGTTGCCCTCCTCTGAATTTGCTCCAACAGATCCACATTTGTCTTGGGCTAAGAACTGCAGAGCTTGAGGAACACTCCAGAGGGGGGGATCTCATGAGAGGAGAGTAGAAGAGCAGAATCCTCTCCCTTACCCTGTTGCCCATGCTGCTTTGGATGCAGCCCAGGGTGCAGTTGGGTTTTCTGGGCTGTAGGGCCACATTGCCAGCTCATGTCCAGCATTCATCTGCCACAACCTCCATGTCCTTCGCAGCAGCGCTGCTCTCAATGAGTTCCTCTCCCAGCTCAAATCTCTATTTGGGATTGCCTTGACCCAGGCGCAACACCTTGTAGTTGGACTTGTTGAACTTCATGAGTTTCTTGTGGTACCATTTCTCAAGCTTGTCCTGGTCCTTCTTGATGGCCTTCCATCCTTGTGTTGTATCAATGGCACTAGTAAGCTTCATGTCATCAGCAAACTTGCTGAGGATAAGCACTGAATGTAGGTTTAAGGCTTTCTGCTATGACTTTTTTGAAGGAGTAAGTAAACTTCATGGTCAAGTTTTTAGGCTGTTGTTCTCTAAGCAAAGGTATTTTGTAAATTCAGGCTTACAGAGACAGAAATTGAAATGTTAGCTGATATCCTTTCGGAAAGCAAAGCAAAATTTATTTTAAATGCTATAATTATATAAAATAATACATCCAAAATAAGCTTAGGCTCTGCACAGGTTATCTGATATAAATTAAATGGTATGAAATGTGCTAAAAGTAATAATGCTTGTTGGCTGTATCAGTGTCATGTATAGTGTCCAAAAGCAAAGATTTTTGGCCAGCTCTAGTGTTTACAAGCTGCCTTTTCAAATCTTGCAACCAATTACATATGCACTTCTAGACCACGGGAGCTCAATACTTTTCACATGAAATATTCATTTTGTTAATGCTAAAATAATTCTAGAACATGAAAAACCCAATGCACATTTCATCGTGGCATAATTTTTATAACTTTTCTCCACAGAGAGGAAAGAACTAATTCAAACACAAAGCTGACCCCTTTGTAACTTTATGTGGTATCAAACCTCACTCCTACATTGAATTAAGTATTTCCCTGAGAACAGTCAATGAAAAAAAAGCCCTGTAATAGCACAGAGTCTCCTGTGATATAAAAGCATTTGACGACTTGGGTTCCCAGCAGTTTTTGTACTGAAGTCAGCTTGGAGAAAATTCTAATTAGAGATGCAGAATTTCCTCTCATGTCCTTTTCTGATGGAAGCTGGAATACATGAGGGTAAAATGATAGTGACAAAGCTGAACACTATACTTCAAAGAAAAATGTGTTCTCCTTGAAGATGCGAGATGTTTCAACTAGGTGATGTTCCTTATTTCTAAGGAACTGTGGCATATGAAGACAATTAATACCTGCCTGAGGCGCAGAGGATTTGTTCCAAAAAGTACATTAGATATCTGCTCAGCAGCACAGGAGGCAGAGTAGTGAAATACCTGTGGCTAAAAGTCTTCAAAAATTCTTATAACTTTTAGCAATTGTAAGAATACTAAAATCCCAAGTCTGTAGTTCTACAACCAAGTTGTAGCTTTGCACTAAACAAAAGGATAAACACAAGTGGCACAAGGAAGAAATCACTCCATTTGTGCAAAAATATTCATAAAACATAATTTTAAAGAATATAAAGACAGTGATGTACATGCACAAAAGGCAGAGTTGTGCTGGGGGTTGTCTGAGACTCACCTGTGAGCTCTAGGAAGAATTTGTACAAAAAGAATTGCTGGTTTTGGCTCAAAACATGCCACCGCACCTATCTACCCGACACCCATGCCTCAGAAGGCTGTCCACTTGAAACCCTTTCAGCAAGTCTTTCATAAATGCTTACTATAATATGTTGGATGTGTAAACAATTAGCACCAAAGGGGTCCTACCCACCAAGATAAGCAGCATGACTGAAGCTAAGTCAGAGCTACAAATTCAGTTCTACCTGTCTCATGTCATTTTAATACAGGAGTTGGCATGGTATGTGAAATTTAGACAAGGGAGTAAGGGGAAAAGCTCAAAGGGAATCCTAATTTTGACTTGTTAATTGTATTTTAATAATGAATAACAAACTTCAAGGCAACCCAAGCAGATCACATTACTACCCTTTGCACATAAAAGCTTTAACTGAAACAAGGCTGCTTTTATAAAAATACTAAACACACATCTTGTTTATCTTCTCACCAAGGCCAGAAGTACAGAGAGAATAAAAATGTAACAGATGAAACCCAGATGCGTACTACACGATAGCCCTATATACTGCTATGAAAAAATACTAACTACCTAACCAAAAGACTCTGCTTATTTCCCAATGAAAATACTTAACATTTCTGTCAAGAAAACTGTCACCATCCTTCTGATTCTCTCATTTCTACACTTCATAGATGTCCCAATTCACTATGTGCGTGAATCAAATCTAAGAAGCCACCAATTCCCAGAACTAATTAATTCCTACAATTAATCACACAAGAAAAATTTCTTCAAGCTAAAAGGAATAAACACTTAAAAAGTGAAGGTGCTTGATATTTATTAATCAATAATTAGAAGAGCCCTAGTTCAGCCAAAATTCTTAAATTATCTTGTTTACAAGAGCATTTCTTCTCCACTAAGTCATGCAGGTTATCCTTCATAACAGCCCTGCATTACAGGCTCTTTAACAACAATGCAATAACTGTTTCAAAAGCCCCCCTATATGGAGAGCTCATTACATCAGAAAGAGTAATTCCTAATGGTGACAAACCATGACAATGCAAAAGACAACAGTGAATTCTGTCATAGTCCATTACAAAGGTATGAAGTTGACATTAGCTGAAAAAGGCAAAAATTGTGTCTTCCACTGCTGAGGTCTGAAAATGACAGAATCATTTAGGTTGCAAAACACCTCTGAGATCAAGTCCAACTTTTGACCAAATACTATCTTGTCAGCTAGACCACAGCCCTAAGTGTTACATCCAGCTGCTCCTCGAACACCTTCAGGGATGGTGACTCCACCACCTCCTTGAACAGCCTGTTCCCTTCAATTAAGAATGCAGGATAACACATAAGGATCCTCCCCAATCCCCTCCCGAAGACAGGGAAACATGAAAGACACTGTCTCATGTGCCTACAAGTGACGTACACAGCTACAAACATTGGGTTTTATAGGAACTCCAGGATGGCCTCTCAAAGCACTCACTTCTATATAGAGCCTTACCTTCCCCAACCCACATAGGAATAGGGGTGTAGCGGGGAAATCTGCTTTCAATGTCGACACCACAAAGGACTTCACGTGACAGGACTAAAGGCAGTCTGCAGTGCTCAGTTATATGACATGGCAGAGCCGCATGTGAGAATGTCACAACTGACTCATCTCATCTTCCCTCACCAAGGCCATGTGTGACAAGTGAGCAGCGCCCTGGCCCCTGCCGTGGCTGCACCACCACATGCTCCCAACACCTGTGAGTTGGCCTGACAACAGCAGGATGCTGCACACACCGGGGACAAAAACTACATTGCTGATTACCAATCACTTCCACGCAAAGTCAAATAACTAGATAATTTAAAAAAAATGTGGTTGTACTGTGACTGTATTTACAGAAGAAGTGGCGTATGCAGATAGTGTTTTGAGCTGCATAGAAGGAAACATGCAGTTTGATCAATGGATCAAATGTTATATACAGGAAATGTTATACAAGCTTTTCAGCTTTCATTTGCAAGTCACAGATCTGGCACAAAATTAAGAATCCAGCACTTTTTATTTAACATCCAAAGTGATGTATTTTGACCAGAAGACCAGCCAGGCAAGTCTATAAAAAGCGGCAGAGGAATCCAGTCCTGGCCACACCCTGCCGTGGTGGGGCTGTGTCTGCTGGAGTTACAAAACCCAGCCAGGTTTACAGATACAGTGTACAAAATAGCCCAGCAGAAAAAAAAAATAGAAATAAATACATACAAAAGTTTTTTTAAAATTTATAATTAACTAAATATAAATAAAATATAAAACCACAAGTGCATGTATATATATATATATATATATATCTTACAATACATAGTAGGTACATATAACCTATCCATATCATACATAGATATAAAATACAACTAAATAAAGCAAACCAAAAACCAGACATTCGAGCTGCCCTGGAAAGCGAAGCGCCCATGTGCTCAATTTCACCAGCAGCCTGGTGAGCCCAAAGCCGCATTCGACGCTTCTTAGAATTTTACGGGGAGGACGCAGCACATGCTGCGACCCGGGGCGAGAAGGGGCTGCGATGTGCCAGCGCAGACCTGCCCGCGGTGTACGAGCGCGTTCGCTCCGCCCGCGGGGGTGCGGGGCGGCTCCGTGCCTGAGGAGCCCACCTGCCCCGCGGGATCCTCACTCCTACCCCGCTGAGGAGCCCACCTGCCCCGCGGGATCCTCACTCCTACCCCGCGGGATACTCACTCCTACCCCGCTGAGGAGCCCACCTGCCCCGCGGGATCCTCACTCCTGCCCCGCGGGATACTCACTCCTGCCCGGGCCGGGTTCCCCCGCTCCCCCTCGCTTTCTCTCTCCTGCCGCCGCTGCCGCCGCAGCTTCACTGGGCGGCGCCGGAGCGGCCCCGCTGAGCCGCGCACCTGCCGCAGGTGAGGCGGGCGGGGCTGGGGCGATTGCGAAGCGCCCGCTCCCCTTCCTGCCAGCGGCTCCTCGGCGGCACCGGCACTGCCCGATGCCGTGCGGTCCCGTCCCGTCCCTCCCCTCCCTTCTCGCCGGTCCAGGCACGTTCCACAATTCTCTCCCTTTTCCCTCCTCGAAACAGGCAAGCACCCAGCCACCTATTAACAGCCGGTGCCGTAAAGCGAGGCGCGGGTGGCGCGACAGCCGTGAGGTCCCCTGAGCGAAGATGGCGGCGGGGGAGGTGAAGTCGGTGCTGTTCGTGTGCCTGGGTGAGCGGGGCGAGGGACGGCCGCTCCGGTGTTGCGCCCGCCACTCCTGCTCTGCGCCCGCTGCTCCTCGGCCCGGGGCACCGGCAGTGTGGGGCGGGAGCGCGGTGAGGCGAAGGCCAGGACCGGGGAAAATGCGGCAGGCCCGCCGCCATGCCGCAAGCGTCCCGCCCTCGGACGGTTCCGCGGGTTTGCTTTGTCGGAGAGGGCCGGAGTAGTAGCCAGGAAGGGAGGCAGAATACACATGCGATTTTTTTTGTGACAGGAACAACCAGGAAGCGTTTAGTATTGAGGGTGGCGAACTGGAACAGATTGCCCAGGGTGGTCGTGGAGTCTCCCTCTCTAGAGACGTTCCAAACCCACCTGTGTAGCTTGCTCTAAGTGGCCCTGCCTGGACAGGAGGATTGGAATGGATAATGTCCAGAGGTGCCTTCCAACCCTAATAGTTCTGTGAATTCTCTAGGAAATAGTAAAGGAAGTAAAACGCAGTGTTGACAAACACAAAGGTTGTGTGTGGGGAAGCACAACATCTAAATAGGTGTAAACAAGCTCTAGCCTAAGGCTGCTGCTTGGGGGCAGCACGGAGAGGTGGCTTTGAACAGCTTTCTGAGATGGGTTTTGCAGCACTTGGCTTCTGGAACAGTGGGATGAGAATGGGGAGCCTACCCTCAGGCTTGCTGTTGGGAACACCTGGGAAAGGGAGAGAAAACCACAGAAAGAACCACTGAAATTAATGTCAGAGCCACTCTAGAAAGAGGGAAAGAAGAGTAGGACTTTAAGTAAGAAAAAGAACTTGGTGAAGGCTGGTTTTTAGCCTCTAATAATGAAATTCTTGATCTGGTATGAAAATGAGTGAAATTTTTTGAAAGGCTACCAAAATGAAGAAATAGGAAACATTCTTTTGCTGATATTTTGTATGATTAAGTTGTAAATTTTGTCATGCAAAGTCCCAGAAAACTGAAGTGTAGATGGGATCAGAAATCACCTGAATGCTCTTCTAGAGCTTAGGACAATCAATTACTGGTAAGCAAGATAATCACAACCAGCAAATAGCTAGCCTGACTACATAGATTACAGAGCCATGACCCGTTTTGTACATGCTTTCTCTAAACTTCTGCTTTCTTCAGTGTATAACAAGCTGGTTGTCTCTCTGCTCTGATCTAGGCGGGCTGTTAGCATTATCTGTTTCCTAGCCCACATAATCTTACCTACGTGCTATGAATTACAAAACTATTAATGTTTGGGCTTTTTGCTATCTGCATTTTTGTTGTTGTAATAGGAGACATGCAGATTAGTTGAATAGCAAAATAAAAATGTAGTTTTGTGAAATGTGTTCTGATGTTTACCTTAGAGTAAAATCAAGCCTTAATAATAATCCAGGGAAACCATTCTGCATAAGGGATTATCAGTTGCTGTGTGTTTAGAAGCTAGTGGTCAATACAAATGTTGTTGCATAAAAACATTTTAGTTAATATGAATCCTCCTTCCCAAACATGATGTTTTAAAGATAAGGATAATTGCTATCCCTATGTGCTGAAGGGTGAGCAAGTGGGTAGGAAGACCAGTGAAGCTGAATTGGGAGTTCTGGCTGGAACTGAAGGAAGAGAGGAGAAATTATGACCTTTGGAAGAAGGAGCAGGCAACTTAGGAGGACTGAAGGATGTAATGAGGTTATGAAGGGAGAAAAGGTCCAAAACCCAGCTTGAACTTAAAAGTGTTTACTGCCATAAAAGACAAAAGAAAATATTTCTATAAATACATTAGCAAAGGAGGCTAAGTAGAATCTGCATCTTTGTTGGAAGGAAGGAAGAAATAGGGACAAAGGATGAGGAACAGGCTGAGGTGTTTAATGCCTTCTTTGCCTCAGTCTTGGACACTAAGACAGTTCATCTCTGTGCACCAGCTCCCTGAGTTGGAAAACAGAGATAGGAAGTAGTATCACAGATTCATAGAATAGATTCACAAATTCACTAAGGTTGGAAAAGACTTGCCAAGATCAAGTCCAACCTTTAACCAAACACCAATCTATCAACTCAACCATAGCACCAAGTGCCACATCCAGTTAGTTCTTGAGCACTTCAGGGACAAGGGCTCCCTCACCTTCCTGGGCAGCTCCTTTCAATTCTTAACCACCCTTTCATTGAAAAATTTCTTCCTGCTGTCCAACCCAAACCTCCCCTAGTGCAGCCTGAGTCCCATTTTTTCTTCGATTATGAGTAGCCTGGGAAGAGACCAGCTCCCACCTGTCTACAGTCTCAGGTATTGTAGAGAGCAATAAGGTTTCCCTGAGCCTCCTTTCCTCCAGCTTACACAGCCCTACCTCCCTCAGCTGCTTCTCACAGGACTTGTGAGGACTTGTGTTCCAGACCCTTCACCAACCTTGGTGAAGTCTTTCTCTGGACACACTCCAGCACCTCAATTTCCTGTAGTGAGAACTGAACATAAGAATCAAGGTGTGGCTTCACCAGTACTGAATACAGGGGGACAATCACTGCCCTGATCCTGCTGGCCACACCATTGCTGAAAGAGGCCCAGATGTCACTGGCCTGCTTGGCCACATGGGCACATTGCTGTCAGCTGGGTGTCAACCAGCACCTCCAGGTCTTTTTTCTGCCAGGCTCCTTTCCAGCCATATTTCCTGTGCTGAGTGAGCTGTGGGAAGTGCTCACTGAGCTGCTTTCAGTCATTTACCATCAGTCTCAGCTGGGGAGATTCTGGTTGACTGGAGATTGGCAAATGTGACACTCATCTACAAGAAGGTTTGAAAGAATGACCTGGGGAACTGCAGGCCTGCCAGCCTGATGTTGGTGCCAGGGAAGGTCATAGAGCAGATCATCATGAGTGCTACCATGTGGCACAGGACAGCCAGAGGATCAGGTCCAGCCAGGATTGGTTTAGGAAAAGCAAGTCTTGCTTGAAGGACCTGATCTTCTGTCACCAGGTGACCTGCCTAGTGCATGAGAAAGAGGTATGTTATCTACCTGAACTTCACTATAACCTTTAACACCATTTCCCACAGCAATTTCCTAGAAAAACTGGCTACTTAGGGCTTGGATGGGTGCACCATTTCCTGGGTAAAAAACTGAATGTGTGGGCCCAAAGTAGTGGTGAATGGATTTACAGCCAGTCGTGAGTAGTGGCTCTCCAGGGCTCAGTATTGGGATCAGTCCTGTTTACTATCCTAGTCAGTAACCTGGGCAAGGGGATTGAGGGCTGCTGTAGTCAGTTCACAGACAACACCAAGTTGGGTGGGAGTGTTGATCTGCTGGAGAGTAGAAAGGCTCTGCAGAGGGAGCTGGACAGGCTGGATCCAGTCCAGCCACAGGAGGTTCAGCAAGACCAAATGCTGGGTCCTGCCCTTGCGCCACAATACCCCCCTGCAGTGCTGCAGGCTGAGGCAGAGTGTCTGGAAAGCTGCCTGGTGGAAGATGACTGGGAGTGCTCGTTGACCAGAGCTGAACACGAGCCAGCATCCTGGCCTGTATGAGCTATGGTGTGGCCAGCAGGACCAAGGCAGTGATTGACCCCTGTACTTGGCAATGGTGAGGCTGCATCTCAAGTGCTGTGTCCAGTTCTGAGCTCCTCAGTTAATAAACACATTGAAGTGCTGGAGTGTGTCCAGAGAAGGGCAGCAGAGCTGGTAAAGGGTCTGGAGCACAAGTGTGATGAGGGGTGGCTATGGGAGCTGGAGTTGTAGCCTGAAGAGAAGGAGATTCAGAGACCCACTCTCTATAGTACCTGAAATAAGTAAACAGAGACAAGATGAGAGGAAGCATCCCTAAGTTGGCACCAGGGAAGGTTTAAATTGAGTATTAGGAAAAATTTCATCACAAAAGGGTTGTCAAGCATTGGAAGGGGCTCCCCAGAGAAATAGTTGAGGCTCCATAGGTATTTAACAGACTTGTCTACAAGTTGCTTGAGGACATGAGTTAGTGGTGGACTTGGCAGTGCTGGGTTAACAGTCAGATGTGATCTTTCAGGGTCTTTTCTAACCTAAACTGTTCTATGATTTTGTGAAGTAATAATTATGTGTGAGTTTGTAAGCCCACAATGGTGATTTGCACTATAACGAGGTTCTGATGCAGGAGCTCTTTTTAGTGTAATACAGTATAGTAATAGTTTATATTAATTATTAGACCCAAGAAAAGGGTGGACAAGCACCAATCCAAGTACCAATGTTAATTGGATGGATTGTTTTACTCAAATGTAAATAGCTTTTAGATTTCCTCTTCTGTGTTACTGGGTTATTAAAAAAAGCAAACCTTAGTGATAGGCGGTGTGAAAAACTTAATTGACGTGATAAGCACTTCTTTTTTTTTCCAGTGAAATATACACTCTTCTCAGTTAAATTTTGTAGGCAACTTGTTTCTTGTTCCTGTTTTAAGTTTGCTTAATTTTTTTTTGTTATTTTTCAAGAGTGATATGTTTTTCCTCCTAAATTTTACTGGAATAATAGCTGAGATTATTGTTGAAAAGTACTAAACAGATTTCTACAACTGCATTTAGCTGTAGTGTTCTTTGCTGGTAAATGCAGTACATTAATTCTAAAGTTTGCCACATCTAGTGAGAGTGGATTCTAGAAAGGACATTTCTTCATGAAAAACTATGTTTTCTTTCTACATTGTTTTGAATGAAATGTTTATTGATTGTGTTCTTTGTTTGTAATGAAATAAGCAGATAGTCATTACACAACAAAATACAATCTAGTTAATGTGCATAACTGCATTAATGATAAGGATTCCTCATCACTGAGAAATAATTGAAACACCCAGCAACATATGTAATTACATATGAAAAGGCACCAGAAAATATTTTTTTCATTTAAGCAAAGAAATAATTAAAAGTGGAGGTGAATCAAAATGTACTTTGCTCATTTTACACTTACATAGCTCATGTAATTAGTAGTTGAGCTCCAGAAATGGGCTTAATATGATGCTGCGTTATATAAAGTCTGCCTTTTTCTCTCTGATAACTTCTCAACTATAACACAACAAGCTGACTGGCTATCTTAGACCAGGCTTTCTGATCTTCTCCAGAGATGGAGGAGCAGTTGTGAGGTGGGTGTACTGTTGAGCAAAGTGAGTTTGGCTAGGTCTTCAGAAGATTAACGCGTGTTGTGAATCACACAAAAGTAAAAAGTAAAAGTATTGTCCCTGGGGATCTAGACTGCATAAAATTGTTTCTGAAATGGCAACTAACTTAGTGGGTATGAGGATGTTAGATGACAGTTACAGAGAGATTTGAGTTTCCTGGTTCAATTATCACAATTCATTGTATGCATTTAGATATAGCCAAATACTATGTTTCATGGGACAAAATGCTATTTACAACTGATGAATGGAAAAGCAATAGATTGAGTTAGACACTGAAGTAATGAAAAGCAGTTGCTGTAATGAAGGTTTTTAGCAAGTTGACAAAAAGAAATAATGTATTTTTTTAATAAATAAGAGAACGATAGATAAATGTAATAAAAATTGCCTTTCTTCTATGCAGTATTGGTAATATACAAGAATAAGAATACAGTGTCTTATTTAATCTATGTTTCAAAGTTATACAGTAGTCTGGAGAGTTCGAAGCGTGGTTGTAAAAGTAATCTTGGAATTGAAAAACGAGATCTCTGTTTAAAGCATGTTAAGGGTCTGATTGTTGTAACTAGGTGCTTATGTGTTTAAAACTTGTATTTTCCTGATGGACTTTTAGGTTTATTAGAAAAGTATGATGGATCAGCAGTTGAATAATTTAGAATAATTATTCTTGCTGCAAGGAAAATTTTTTGAGATGCACACACACGAATGCAAAGACCAGGCAATCTGAACAAAAATCTCTGCCTTGAATGGTTCCTCACAAAAGCAGTTGAATGCTGAATGTGGCAAGATGGAAAGAACTAGGACTAGGAATTTGAGTACAGAACAGAACAAAGTGACTGGTCAGTTTGAGACACTCGTGGAGGGAACCTGATGAATGATGCAAATGATGCTGGGTAGCATATTCCAGTCATTTTGATGTGAGAGGTTGAAGACTAGTAAAACTTTTGTAAGTAACAGCAGACAGAAAAAGAAAGGAACAAGAGAAAAGCATTTGTTTGCATTTGGGGAAGCTCTGAAAGAAGTAGGGACCTGAAGGAACAATTAAGATACAAAACCAATTGAGAGAATAAATGATTGCCCATCTCTGAATATGTTGATCCAATGGAACTGAGAATGAAATGGATTCAAGTTGTTTCTCCTGCCAGTAGAAGCAGAGTTTCCATTTCTGGAAGTGGGTCAAAGATTAGTGCGGAGACTAAGAAGACTAAGGGCAAGAACTCAAAAAATTAGATGTTGGCTTAGGCACTCTCACTGGAGACTTTGTACATAGAAAATGAATGAGAAAATATGACTTGCTAAAAGTGATTGACAAATGGTTCCAATACTGATTTTGGGATTGAACTCTCTTGTCCTTGAATCATTGTATTCAGAGATACTTGTCGGATTAATTTCAGTTGGTGAACTCTAGGTAGCTTGGGCACTAGTTTTCTATAATAGAAAATGTCACTACAACTTAAAGAACTTGATATGAAAAAAAATGAAGGGAGAAGATGGATATTTTGAGAACTCAAATGCTGCTACCTTCTGCGTAAAGCCGGCATAATCAGATCAGTTGGAAATACAACGAAGAGGAAAGGAACACCAGAGGAGGATAGGTAGCAAAGATAATGTGTAGATAACATCTAAGGAAAAGAATGATTCAAGTCCAAGGAGGAAGGTAATTGCCCTATGAGTCTCTTTGTGCAATTTCCCATTCACTCTCCAAATATGTCAGTCAATCCATAACTTAGGAAATACTGTACTCTGTGAGGAACCTCAGCAAAGCCTGGGAAGACCAATGTGGGATGTAAAACTGTATCTGATATGGATAGAAATTAGTGAGGAAAGCGACTGGAAAACAAGGATTAAGTTTGCATGTGTTAGTGGGATAAGATAGAGCTTTTATGTTAATCTTGAGATGAATGATAACAGTTGCAAGGAGTAGCATGGGTAAAAGTTGTTTAGGAGGAAAATTAAATTGCAGACCATGTGGGGAACAGAGCTTCTGTTAAGTCAGTTCTGTGATTCTGTCTGTAGTTCCCAAGAATAGATTTCAATGCTGATTGAAATTCCCTAACAATGTTAATACCTCTGCTAATATCTGTAATGTGTCATCAGGGAAGACATTTTTGAAGTCACAAACTGGGTTTAAGTGTTGGTTTGAAAAATGACACAGCTGAAGTTTCTAGTTACTGCTACAAGTGGTAGTTAATATGTTTAATCAAGGGTGATCATGGTGCTGTTTATTGCAGTATCTTATATCATATAATGAAAGTTTATATTTATGGCATTTATTTTAAGAAGTGCTCAAGCTGTAAAAGAGTGAAAATTTGGTACAAGTTCAATCCATGTGAAGTAGAAGGCTAAACAAATGGAAAAAGTCATGAGGGATTTATTTCTAAACCAGTATTTTGAAATTCTGGGAGCTAGTTAATGAATTGCTAGGTCCAATAACATTAATCATTGTTTTTTACTGAAATGGTGAGTGTAGTAATGAAGTTATGTAGGACACAGTTATGTGGGATCATTCATACAGAGAAAAAATTTTTTAAGAAGAAATGGGTGGCCTCAACAGCTGGTGTAATGGAAACATAATGTAATAGTTTAGAAAAAAGACTTAAGGATTACCTATTTGAAGTGATGAGAAAGAGAGGGATTGGAAAAATTACGAATAGGGGGTTATAATCATAAATTTGAAACTCATGATGAATGAGTCAAATGTGATTGTAGAAGTTCTCAGGTTATTTTTGAAAATACTAAGTACTTATTGCAGACTTCTGTTTTAAATAAAAAACAAATTGAAGCAAACTTTTCCTGTAGTGTAATGTTGTTTTGTTTGTCAGTATTCAAGAAAAGTAAATTCAGTTTTGAAGAAGAGCAGATCTGACTGAACTGGCATGATTAGATAAGGTCAGTTAATTTCATGAAGAGGTTGGTTTGTTTAGTTTAGCGCAGCTATGCTTGGCAAGGGTTCTGTATCTGTTGAAGAGAAGACAGAGGCTGCTGTTAACCAAGATCAGATGAGCAGAGACTTCCAGGTATAAATGCGAAGTTAAAACTAGAAAGTCTTATGCTACCACAGGAAATTAGTATCTGGAATAGTCTTTTAAGATAGATGATGCTTTTTAAAATAGAGATTGATGTATTTGTAAGAGCAGCAATGCTGTATAGGCTTGCAATATCAAAGAATTGAGTTCATTGATATGAAGGTTATTTTCTGTCTTGTGCTGTATGTTATCATGTTTTGAAACTGTATCGTTTAACGGTTAACTTAAAAACTGAGATTATTTTTCTGCTTTATTACTATATTTTAAGCATTTTCATAATTAATAGTACTAACTTCTTTTCTCGCTTAATCATATAGGGAGCCCCAAATTTTTCCTGCTTTAGTTTTCTTCCAAGACTGATTTAGTTTCTGTGCATTAAATAAACTAATTCAAACAATTGGAATTAGTATGTTTTCTCCTGGGAGAAGATCTACTGACATCATAACTCATTGTTTTGGCAAGATCAGTTTTTTCAATGGTTAGCCTGTTCCTTTTGCCTTTTAGTTGATTTGATGTTCTCTAATTCTTTGACCATCAATTTGTGTTGCTTCAGACCTTCACTTCCCTCTTTGTGATTTTTACAGTTTGCGTGTGACAGCGAGTTATTAAATGCCCAGGTCATAGCAGTTTCTTTCTACAGCAGTGAAATATCTATCTTGGTGTTTTGTTGTAAAATGAGATTAAGTGCCTCATGTGAAAATTTCTTTTTGCTGATGGAAATTTAGCTTTGTTCATTGGCACTTTTTTCTTTTTACAGTTTGAGATTTGGAAAGAATTTAATCAGTAGTAGAAGAGTGATTTATTTAAGGTTACAGAGATGAGTTTTGCCATTTCTGGTATTTTACACTTATCTGCTTAAAAATCAGAGATGAGCAAAGTTACACATTTTGTTTGATGGGAACTGAAGATTTGTGTGTATGAGTTACTGCCATCTGTGTGACATATGAAATATGAATATCCATCTAGTTGCTGAAAATTTCTGAAGGATGAAAAGGTAGAAAGAGCTAAAGTAAGTTAAATACTTTTTCTTTTTGTTGAGACACTTCATTCTTTTCAAGTATTAATTTCTGCATGCATTTTTAAGAGATCAGCCTTGGATTGTTACAGTTGTAGTTACATTTTCAGGACAAATATACTGTAGATCCATTATTTTTGGTTTCTAATGGGGCTGTAATGCATTGTCGAAAATAAGGTCAGATGAAGTGGCTAGGGCAATTGGAGGCCATTGAAAGGGAAGATTGTTTATGTATTTGAATAAGTATCTTAATTGTTTGTTGGCTGATTGACAGCATTTAAGCTTTGCCATGTGCTAGATTTTGTTCCTAATCCTCTGTATTTTGGGCAAAAAAAAGTTTGGATTTTTTTTTCCTGTAATATTTTTAGAGTTTGTGTAATTGAATTCAATTTTTGAGGGTTAGAATGGGTTTCTGGATGCTGCTCTTGATGAGGGCTCAGTTTCCCTTGTAGCAACTTGACTTCAGTGACCAAGAACATTTTTACTGAAGGTTGTTCAGCCATTTCGCTACATTTTCACAATGGTGGTGGCTGTGTTTTGGTCTTGTTCAAGAGACCAGTGGATAGTATAGCATTCTAGAATGATTTGGGTGGGAGAGGACATCAGCTCATCTAGTTGAACCTCCTGCTGTAAACAGGGACACTTTCCAGTAGATCAGGCTGCTCAAAGCCCCATCCAGCCTGGTCTTGAACATTTCCAGGGATGGAACACCAGTTTGTCTGGGCAGTCTGTTCCAATGTCTCACCACCCTCACTGTGGAAAAAAAAAATAAAAATTCTTGTTTATGTCCAATACAAGTCTTCTCCATTTCTGTTCTAAGCCGTTGTCCCTTGTCCTGTCACTACAGCCACATTTATATATAGAAAGGTTGCAGTAAGATCTGAACTCTCCAGTCCTTTTCTTCAGACTGCACAACCTCAGTTCTCACTCAGAAGTCCTCAGCCCTCTGATCATTTTGTGGCCCTCCTTTGGACCCACTCCAACAGCTCTGTGTCTTTCTTGTGCTGAGAGCCCCAGAACTGGATGTACTAGTCCAAGTGGGGTCTCATGAGAGCTGAACAGAGGGGCAGAATCCCCTCCCTCGACCTGCTGGCAATATTGCTTGGGATGCAGCCAAGGATATGATTGGCCTTCTGGGCTGCAGGTGCAGTCTGCTGGCTCATATCCAACTTTCCACCCACCAGTGTCCCCAGGTCCTCCACTGGGCTCCTCTCAATCCCTTCATGCTACAGTCTGTACTGATACTGGAGATTGCCACACCCAGGCGCAGGATTTGGGGTTCTCACATCCACAATTTGCATTCTGTCTGAGTAAATAAAAACCTTTAATGTGATCTGGGCTGAAAAATCCACACAATTACTGTTTTTTTTTTTGTTTTCAGTGGTCTGAAAAATTCACTGAATCTCTTCTTTTCATAGGAAATATCTGTCGCTCTCCAATAGCTGAAGCAGTTTTCAGAAAACTTGTAAGTGATGAAAAGCTTGAAAATAAGGTAAGCTGTTGAGTTCTATTCCAAGAAATAACTGTCTCATAGCCAGTCAGAAATATAAGCACTGAGGAAAGAAACATAAAAATATGAATTTGTTTTTCTGTAGTGGAGGATAGACAGTGCAGCGACATCTGCCTATGAAATAGGAAGCCCTCCTGACTATCGAGGACAGAATTGCATGAAGAAGCATGGCATTACCATGAATCATATTGCCAGGCAGGTACTGTACCTTCATTTTCTTACAATCTGTATTATGTATTTGTTTTGTTGTTACAGTGGAGGACAGACAGTGCCGCTGTTTCAGACTGGAACGTGGGGCGCTTCCCAGATTCAAGGGCTTTAAGTTGTCTCAGAAATCATGGCATTGAGACTGCACATAAAGCACGACAGGTAGAAGAGAGCATATTTTCTTCCTTATTCATACCCATGCCCTAACAGAAGTCATTTGACCCATGCATGGTTAAGCATCAAGTAGTAAATACTCTGTGCAGTTTTTTAAAGGACTCCAAAGTGGCTTAACTCTTCTAGTTGAGCTTAGAGTTTTTTGTTATTTAAGTTCATTGGAACTATAACTGGAAAGCATTGAAACAGCTTCTGCATTATAGAAAACTCTTGCCTCCAAATGTTTAGTATTTTGAGCATTTTTTCAATACTTTTTAAAAATGGACCTAATCTTGTAATCTGTGATGCATACTTCAGCAAGGAATTGTACATTTATTTAGTAGTTCCAGAAAGAGGTGGAATACCTCTTCATCCATCACAAAAAGCATCTTCTTGTATGCAGATCTTTTAAAAATATCTGGAATGCTAAAATACAGTGAAAGCACTCAAGCTCAAGATTAGTAGCACAGTTGGTGGGATCTTCAGAGGAAAACATATCCTTGAAACCTTCTTAAGTCAAAGGCAGGTTTGCCACTTAGTGAAATCTTCTAAGTTTCACCTAAACTCATATCTGTTTTCATTAACAAAAGAACATGTATTTCCATACTGCATTCCAGAGAGATTGGAAGTAAATGTGTCTGCATCTATTTAAATCATTCAGACACTCATATAAATGCACATAATTTACTCCAGTTAACTATTCTCTGGGTATAAGACATTCCTTTAGGGCTTGACCTTCACTTCGTTTGAGTTTACGCCACTAGTTTTTGTATTGACAAAAAGATCAAGTAGTCTTATTATCTTACATTTCTGTTCCCTTCAGAATTTTTCTAGACCTCACTGAGGTCATATTTACTTACTTCACTTTTCAAAGACTACATGTTTTATTTTTTGACTTTCAAAAATAAATTCTCTCAATTAGTCAATTGCCCTCTGCTGACCTCTGCTGATGTTAATCTCTGTTTATATGAAACAGAATTAAGCACAGCAACATCTCAGATTTTTCAATAATTTACTATTAGAATGATTACTAAAATAGTCTGGTGTGACCTTTTCGACGTCTGGATTTACTGTTTATCAGTGTGTACAAACATCATTATTTGTCAATATACAAGCTAAATGGTACTGAAATTATTCGCTCAGTGTTTCAGTCATCACAGTAGTGTGACATGTTTGTCTTCTTAGAAGATATGCCTTGGAAACTTGAGAACTGTTCTTCTAGGTATTACCAGAATGGTTTCTGAGCAGTTAAATTTAAGCAAAAGACTCAAAACAAGTTGATCCTCTGTCTTGAAGCAAATCTTAGGATACTCCTTTGGGAGAAAAAGAATGAAAACACTTTAATGAAGACATTTGCTTATACATTCTGGCAAATGAAGAGATTTTTCAATCAGAAGAACTTAAAGTGTTACATATACATGGAGAGAAAATTTTAAAAATGAGGCAATAAAATGAAAGACTAACAGGATGAAAATTCATCTAAATCATTCCAGTACACACAGTTTCTTTTGTAAAGAAAATCTTCAAATCCCTGAACTAGAGGTAACACTTTATTTTGCACTGATATTAACAACATAACTCCAAATTTATTTTTTTTCCTAAACTTCTGTCAGATGGTCTCTGCTGATTCTCTGAACTGCAGACCTGATGTGGTCTTGTGGTACTTCTGAAAAAAGAGGTACTTGACAGTGTAGAATAGGACTTTGCACAGTGGTCACGTTAGTACAAGTGGAAGTGTATTTGTTTTACTTTTAGAGACAAACTTAAGGATTTTCTGACACTTGTTTCAGAACAGATTAAGGAAGACTTAATACAGAAGCTGCAGAAATAGAGAGTAGGGATTTATTTTCTGTTGCCTTCGAAGTACTGTCATAAGATAAGTACCTTGTACAATTATCCTCTTCAGTCCTTCACAAAACTGTTACCCACCCAATGAAAGGCACCTTCTGTCATGTAATTTTTTGCGTAATTATGATAGTCATGGATTTTAAATTTTTTAAATTCAGTACAAGAATGGTTTATGTAAAAGAGAATAATAAATTGGTCATGTCCTACCATCATATACAGTGATATTCTAAGTTTAAGTGAAGTATAAAAAGAAATGTATATATTTGTACATAAAATAAAGTTATCATTTTAGATAATGGTAGGTTGCTGTATGAAATTCTCTAAGCTCTTATTCTTCATGCACAAATCAGAGAGGTTTTAATCATTTTCACTTTTACTCATACTGAGGCAAAAATTGATTTTGGTATGACTCATACCATGCATTTGCCTTAAATATGAAATTGAGATTAGAAGAAGGTTGTATTAAATACCGTTTCACAACTGGATAAATTTGAGGATTACTACCTCTCTGTGGGTTGCAGACAGAGAAAATGATACTTCCCTTCTGTAAATAAAGGAAAATGTTTCACTAATAATTTAATAGTTGTTACATGCGTTTTTTAAATGTAATTTTTTTATCTGCGTAGTTTCATCCAAAGTTGACTACTTGAACTCTCCACTACACTTCTCAAAATGTATCGAAATTTTGACGTCCTCAATTCCATCCCCCAAAGTACTATTTTTAGTAGTTTTGAGGAGTACCTTCAGTTCACTGGAGTTTGCTCAATTAAAGCTTTTTTTTTTTTTAACCTGACTCTCTGTTAGGGGTTAAAAGCACAAAGCCAAATGGTAACCATAGTTTTAGGGCTGCATTTGCAACTGTGTTAGTGCTGGTCATAGGGTAATAACTGTCACACTGTCAAGTGTTCCTAGTTTATTCTTCCATTTCTCTGTACAACAAAGAAATCTGTGCCCTCATATTTTCACAGGGGCAAGTGTTCAGCTGTGTAGAGCAATCAGAAGCAGCTTGTAGAAGTCCTGATTAGATTTGCCAGGAAAACAGAGCTATTTCCACTGCAAAAATATTTTCATAGGTCAGAGGCACTGCATGAATACAGCAAATATTTTTACAATGAAAATCAACAAGTCTGCATTAGTTTTCATCATTAACCCTTTCTTTTAATATGCAGTCCTGTCACATCTCCCCTCTTCAGTTCTCTTCATGTGTAATGTTTCATTTATGGCTTTATTCTGATGATAGTTTCTGTCTGTCTTTTCTTACTCCCAGTTATGGGAGCTTAATCAGTATCTATTTGCTGTTTGCACAAAAAAAAAAAAAAAGTGGCTGTTTTGCCATCTAAACCTTTTTTTAAATATATAAGAATTTTTACAAGTGAAAACTGATTGACAGGATAATGTGTTTTGCCTTTTGGCCGTTTACTTGCTTACTCACTTTCTCTAGCCCATCCTTTGTAGGGATGCCTGCCAGAAAACCCTGTTCTGAGTGACCTTCACAAGTTTCTTGGTTTCTTCACACAGGACTATGCATGAAAGACAGTCTTAAAATGAACTCTGATATTAAAGATTTTATTCCATTTCTTCATCCTCATTTTGGACACCTGGTTCAGATATCTTATACCACCAGTGTGGGCATGGTCTGGGAAGATTCTACCCTAAACTAAGGCATAAATGGAAATGGAAATAAAATTACAACTGGCAAAAATCTGTAGCCATTCTTACAGCAAGAAGATGACATTAATGTTTAACTCAGTGGTTTATCTGCTGTGTTTGCCCACATGACTGTGAACTCAGATTTCAGAATTTAATTGCTATTCATGTTTGGGAGTCAGTAAATTACAAGAAAGAAAAAGACCGGATGATATGATGATAAGAAGATGTACAACAGATCCCAGATTTTTTCACATCATGTTACAAATTTTGTGGCTTTACCTGGTCTAAAATACTGTGGATGCATTTGTTTTTAAGAGGTTGTAACTCATACCATCATATTTTGGCTTTAAGTTTCACTTGGTGTCTTTTCTTGTGCTGTGGCAGATTGCTAGATTGGAAGTATTACAATTGATTCCAGGTTACCTATATTTTTGTTGTCCTATCAAGAAAGTAATTTTTCTATTTTATTTTTAACTATTTTATTGCATGGTTCCCATGATTGAAAATTACTTTGGTTTCAGTAGGTGAAAAGTACTAGAAAGGTAGCTTTTAATGGTTTTCTAAGTTGGTGGATGAAATGTAAAAGGACAAAAAAATAGAAAAGGTTGGTTAAATAGCTGACTTTTTTTGTGGAATACTTGCAGGAATGGATAAATAATCACAGTAGAGTATAATTAAAAGGTTGTAAGTTATTGTAAACTTGATGAAGATGCAGTTCTATTCTTTCCACCTGTGTCTTTTTAAATAAATCAGAGCTACAGAATTTGGAAACTTTTTTTTTCTCCTTTTTAGTAATCTAATGCAGTTTATAAGCTAAGGCATCTATTTTTACTTCTAGATTACCAAAGAGGATTTCCAGACCTTTGATCATATCCTTTGTATGGATGAGAGCAATCTAAGGTACTGTATGAAGAAATGGAACAAATTCATGTGGATTACTTGTAGTGATGTCTCATAAGTCACTTTGAAGACAGATGTCACATTTTACTGCTTAGCTTGTGTTGGGGTTTCTTTGGTTTTTTGTTTTTTTTTTTTCTTTTTCTTTACACGTGTGTGAATGATGTGCTAATGGATGGATTCTTCACTTCTAGTAAGTTTAATGAGCCAGAAGTCAATGGTTTATTTGTGTGATACATGCCACTCAAGGATTAAGGACATGGAAATTTAGTTACTTTGTGCTATATACAGCTGATGCCTGTGTAATTAAGAATGAGGATGTACTTACTGTCTTGATTGAAGTGATCAGTTTTTCTAATTGCATGGCAGTTAAAAGACAAACTGGGAATTTGGAAGGGATTAAATATGGTGCAGGTTTTTTTGCTTAATAGAAAGAGAGGGAGCTCTGAGATAAGCAAAAATGCTAGCTTGTGGAAGTCGTGTTTTATTGTTAGCTGTGCTCTAGTTAAGCGTACCTTAGAAAGATCTGGTTAAGTAGCAGCCTAGTGTAAAAATTTGGATATCACTAGCAAAATTTCTACTCAATTACATACATACTGAGGATTAAAGAGTTGAATTTGATAAACTACAAGTGTCAGGGTGCTTGTAAGGGCTATTGTCAAGTTAGTTTAAAAAGGCCCAAACCAAACCACCACAACCAAGAACAAAACTTAAATAAAGACCCTATTAGAAGCACATAAAGTCTTCTAGAAGCAGCACCACTTAACTGAAATAAGTATGATTTTGTTGAATTTTCTAAAATGTCTTGAATAAGCTCTCTTCCACAGCCTTCATGAATTAAGGGTATGTAACATTTGGCTTGATTGCAGTCTCTCAGGCAATAATCCGACAAAGCTTCCTTCTATTTTCACTTGAATTCTTAAATGGAAATTTGAATTAACAATTTATGTCATATGAGCTCCAGAGCAGAAGAAACATCAGAACTGCAACAGGGATATTGCTGCTGCTGTGCTAAAATTTTGCTTTTAGTTTGCACTGAGTTCAACCATTTTGCCTAGGAATGCTTATTTGTAGCTCTAGGTGATGCCTGGAAAGGCTGACCTGGAACAGATTAGGCAGTGCCAAAGGAATAAAATAGGTATTTATTGAAAGGATACACCCTGGGCAGTGCAAGAGCCCAGCTGGGGCTACACCCAAGTCAAATCCAAGACGGATCCTGGTCACGAGTCTTTACACCTATACAAGTTTTGGTTCATCTACATGTTGGGGTCAATTGTCCAACCACAGCACCAGGCTATGAGGCCTCAGCCCCCTGGCTTGCCCTTTTCCCTTCGCTGTTGTTTATGCTTCTTGGGTAATGGATGTCCTTGATTCTCTAGCTGGGAAGGGATTGTTTTGTCTAATGACCCTGTGAAGAGAATTTACTAACACCTAATAGGATGTTTCAGAGTTACACACCAAGCAGCAGAGGATCTGAAAAATACGAAAGCTAAAACCCAAAGCATCACAGGAGGGCAAGCTGATTGCAGGTGTTCATGGAATGCCTGTCATATCAGAAAAGGAAGATTAGGGACATATCTTTTGTTTAGTACCAGAGCCTTCTGACCCCCTTCTGTTCATTAAGTGGTATGCCAGAAGCCTTTAAGAAGATGGTCTGACATTTTCTTTAATACTAAAAGGCTAGAGAATTTATTGAAAAAGCTGTAAATTCACGCAATAGCTTGATGAGAATGTTGGATTTTTCTTCAAGCAAAACCGGTACTGTGGTATCATTGCTATTTCTAAACTATCTGAAATTAATTTTAAAATCAGAATTAATAATTGGAGTTTAATTTTTTAAAACTGATGTGGTTATGACTAAGTATTCACAAGGGAGTTCTTTGACTTTTTTAATGGTGAGTAAGTAAAATGATTTGGTATGGAGATGTGTAATATTAAAATAATTCAGTATGTTCTGGGAGTTCATTGTGAAGATGATAGTACTGAGCTGCCTTTAATCTGAAGATGATGAGAGGGGCATTTTAAGTGCCTTTGGGATAACACATGACCATATATAAACAAATAGGGAAATGCCATCTCAAAACTGGAATGTTTTATCAATGAGAGGCAATGTAGAAGGAAGAGGATGTGACAACTGGTGAAATGCTAAAGTATATCAAAAGGAAAACTGATTTACCATTTACTGTTAACTGAATGTGGTAGGATTTCACATGAGTTGGAGCATACCAATCAAAAACAGTGGCTTGGTAAACTTACTGCTACCAAGCTTTTTTAAGCTGCGAGTCAAATACCTGCTTGTTTATACTCCAAATTCAGTTTGTCTTTCATTCTCAATTAAAAAGGACCACACATACCAAGAAAAACAAAAACAAGGAGCAGCATAAAGTCCATAGGACTGACAGTCGAGACATGTTATTTGCCTGTGTTGTGTAGAAATGGTCATGAACATCTTGTATTGATGTCAAAATTCTGAAGGAAAATTCAGTCAAAAATATTATTTTGTCTTTTACAGAGATTTGAACAGGAAGAGCAACCAGGTTAAAGACTGCAAGGCCAAAATTGAGCTACTTGGAACTTATGATCCACAGAAACAGCTTATCATTGAAGATCCGTACTATGTATGTGTAAGAAATTCTCTGGGTGGCTTGATTAAAAATTACGTGTTTGTAGTATATAATCTTCCCAGATCTCACAATTGGCATGAGGTACATAATCTGATGTTACACAAAGTGAAGTGTAAACTTTTTTTAATGACTTAAGAAAACTATGAATTACTAGGATAGGAAAGGAAAATGCAATTGTGCTTATAACCGTAATTGAAATGTTAAATAATGCAGTACACCTATGTTTTCAATATTGGGTGAAACCCTGTTTGCTCAGCCTCCTTGCAAAGAGGATGCGATCAGGAAAGTTAGAGACAAAGCTACTGACAGGTGGTGAAAAAAATTGGATAATACCAGCCAGAAGCAAACAATTAATCTAATATTCTTCAGGTTAGGAAACAGAAGTAGATGAAGATGCAGTAGGATTCTGTAAAATCTTGATATCATGGGGAAGGCTGAATAAGGAATTGCTGAATAAGGAATTCTCTACCCAAGAAGTAGAGAATATCAAATGGTATTAGTGGGAAGCAGGTTCAAAACAAAAAGGCGTTTATTTTGGGTTTTTTTTTTCCACACAGTGTTCCATTAAAGTGTGAAACTCTACAGGTTAGTGTGAACATAAAAAAGGATGACACTTAAAAAGCTCAAAAATGAGTTGAAGAAATACCTGAAGGAAAGTCATGCAGGACTGTTGAATACAAAGTCACAGTTTGTGGAAGTTCCTGAGCTCAGATTAGAGAGAAATATTCCAAAGCTATCACCAAGTATTTGTAGTGTTTTTATTTTTTACTCATGTCTGTTGTTTGCAATTATTGACAGCGGAGAAACCAGTCTGCAATTTGTATTTGCTCTTTAGCCAGTATTGCTATTCTTACAGTCTTTTTCCTCTCTTCTTTTCTAGGGGAATGAAAAGGACTTTGAAACTGTTTATGAGCAGTGTCTTAGATGCTGTAAAGCATTCTTGGAAAAGTATCATTAATGCTTCATCATATAATTTCTAAAAAAAAATAATTAGCTTCTCCTGAAATATGTAAAGTTTACTTGATTGATGTATTTAAATTTTAAAATTATGCCTCTACATTCAATACATCTTTAGTTTAATTTTGCATTTTAGCTGTTCTGTCGTCTAATGAAAAAAATATAGAAAGGTTTCAGTTGCATTACACGATCAACCACTTTGTCATGCATCAATATAGTTATAAAATATATAATTCAGGATATATTTTTCTGTAAACTCTTCCAGTGCTTTCTCACAAGCACTGCAAAAGTAACACCTTGCTTCTTTGTATGTAATGCTAATTGAACTAAGGTCAGTCAGCTTTCAGTGTGAGATAATAATTGATGATAGTAATTGATAATAATTGATGTGTAGCTTAGGTGTGTCATCCCAGTATCTTTAGGCAGCCTTAGGACGGAAGCTGTTTCACATGGAGCCTGTTAGGCTAAAAGATCTGCTGCCTGATAGAACTGGCTAAGTCTTCCTTTGCTCTTCTGGTCAGTTCCTAACACACTGACACAAGCACATGTAACACAGCATTTACTTAGAGGAGAAAACATATCAGCTTAAAAGCTGACATGTGAAATTACATTTTGTATCTCACAGTAGTGAAATTACTCAAGTCCATACAATACAATGGATGAGAAATTTGCTGTAATCCCAGTTCCTACATGACTGTCAGTCTTTCCAGATTTACTCAGGAGAATGTTACAGCCTGTCAAAAGTGTTCTTTGAGAGTATAGTTCAATGTAGAGACAGTCCATCTGTAATACAATACTAAATTAGCAGAAGGCCAGTAAGACAGTTATGCTTTTGGGCAAAATTTGAATGCTTTGTAAAAGTCTGTGCCTGCTTTTCTGAGCATCATCCTTCCTGTCTGCCTTAGACAGGTAAATGTACTGAGATCAGTAATAATATAAGTGATACCATGATGATTTTTGTGTTTTGAATATTCTCAGCATTGGTATGAACTAGCATTACCACGTTATCTGTAAAACTGGATCTATAAAATTTCTTTTCTTACTTAGCCTTGTTTTTTGTCTCTTGCTGCCTTCCAAACTTGTAATCTTTGTACTTGTAACCTGCTCAACATTCTGGGAGAGAGATGAATTTCCACAGAAGATCCTGTTAGTCTTGGTGTCACTCTGTGTGTGTTGCAGACTTCACAATGGGGATTAAGTTTCTTGGGACTTTTGCTGTAGAATAGATGTGTTTGTGTTAATGAGATTTCTATTTTGTGCTAAAATTTCAATCAAACATAAAACTTCAGAACCCACTTAAAAAAGGCAGATGGTAGAAGGAGTATTTAAATACAGAAATTCAGAATCTTTGTGCATTATTACATTACCATCAGTTTTGACTTTTAAAAAATGAATGGGATGCTAATAGCTATTTTGCTTTTCAGGGAGAAAGAGTAATACACTATTTCAGATCCAATTAAGTACTGACTCTGGAAAAATTATTTTTTATTACTTTTATTAACATTTTGGCAAAGTAAATTGGAAAAAGGAAAAAGTTATGGGCAGTTAGGGACAAAACATCCTAAATGTGGGTTTTTTTAATGCACTAGCCTCAAAGGTGGAAGTATTTAGGCATAATCTATTGTTATTCCGTGCCAGAATGACAATTTCAAATATTCCAGTGAAAGTAAAATAATCCATAAAATTGAGGACATGATGGTTTGTGCTTTCCTATTCATGGCTATGTAGGAATTCAGCCTCCTACTTATTAAGGCTGAGATTGAAAGGTCTTAAACCTTTATCTGTGAGCTGCTGGGGTAACAAAGGAAATAGAGGATATGGTTGTTTACCTTCACTAGGCTTAGGAATCTTCCTGTAAAGTGATACTTAGTCAAAACTCACGTTAAATTCAGTTCACATTTTAAAAGTTTCAGCCTTGAGACAGATTTTCAGCAAGCAATCTAGTGACTTAATTATTAACCACCTCTACTAGGACAAATAAGCTGGTTGAATTATTTTTATAATCAGTAGGTTTTTTTATGGAGAGTGGAAGGAGCACTATAGTATTTTATACAAATTTGTAGAAGCCCGGAATACAGAACAGGGATTGCCTTTGGGAAGGACAGTTGCACAGAACCATTATTTGGGTTCAAACAGAAAGAGTGAACAGAGGATTAAGACACAAATCATGCATCATACAGATGACTAAGTGCTCACACATCCAAAATATCATTCATGAAAAATGTAATTTTGAATGAAAAAATACAGAACTGACGCCTGTTTCTCCCTCCCCACCCCCTCAGCTTGTTACAGTTGAAGTGGTAAAGTTAAGACTAAAAAAAAGTCTCCTCTAGTATAGGTATGTTTTCTGTCAGAGCATGACGGCTTCTGCTAAATCTAGAGAAAACTTCCAGGGCATTAATTTATTTATATTAATTGATTAAATCATTAAATAAGTTGCTACATCCCTTTTACAAGGAGATTTTCTAGAAGGTTTTTGTTTAGCCAGATTTTGGGTGTCCTACTAGAGAAAGCATGCTTCACAATATTTTAAACTCCCATGTTAAGCATTAACCTGTGGTCTGGCCCGTGGAACCACAGTGAAGCATGCAGTTCCATCCATGTTTACTGGAAATAAGCAGCTGTAGTGAATCCTGTAGAAGTTGATCCCTTTAACAGGTTTTCTGCAGGCATGTATTCCATCCATTCCATTTGAAAGCAAATAAAACTATGTACTTCTTCCCTGCTAAATACAGCTATGTTCCAGGATGGAATTTTGTACTTCTGCCATTTTTTCTTCATAAGAGTTGAGTGCTAAGGGCTCTGAAGTGTCTGTTTCCGGAATCTCAGCTCCTGTAGTTCTCAAGGTGTGGAGGGTTGTGTTTGGTTTTGGTTAGACATTTTGTGGTTAAAACTAAGGATAGAATGGAACCTATAAATGCCAGTATTAAGATAAAAGTACCTGTAGTTTATTGTAGTAGGTTGGCCCTAGCTGGATGCCAGGTACTAACCAGAGCCTCTCTCTTGCTCCCCTCTGCAACTGGACAGGGGAGAGAAAATAAAACGAGGGGTTCGTGGGCTGAGATAATAACTGGGAGAGGTCACTCACCAAACAGTGTCATGGGCAAAAGAGACTCAAGCTGGGGATTTTTACTGAAATTATTGCTATCGAATTCAGAGCAGGATAAGTAAAGTAAGACCTTCAAAGCACTGTTCTTTCCTAGCTCTACGTCCTCCCCAGCAGTGCAGGGAGATGGAACGGGGGTTATGTTCAGTTCATCACAAGTTGTTTCTGCTCCTGCTCA
>VRYO01001589.1:11015714-11028897 GCA_009812075.1 Sialia sialis
CCCTGCACTACCAAAACCCGGCCACACAAATCCAATACATGGATTTATGGATTGCACGTAAAAATATTCTTCCTGTTTGAGTCAATTTACTGTGACAACTGGAATTAATATTTGATTTAAGAAAGAAAAGGAAACAATGTCAAGGTTTCTGGAGTAACACTAACTCCTTAAAAATTCCACAATACTGATTTACTGGATATTTTCTGATTAGGTTGCCTTGCAGTCTCATGAACAGACTGCACATTATTAAAAAACACACAAAAAGCCCCTCCCTAAATCAAACCCAAACCCCAAACAAAAACTTCAGAGCATCTGTGAGTCAACAAAAATATTCCATTTTATGATGCTTTGGAGAATTTGATCAGCCTTGTAGTCTGGGAATTCTGTGGAATTCTGTCCATCCTCATAAATCCAATGTGTCCAAGTTACTGGACTCTGAAGTGAGTACACCTTTCCTTCTTACACTAGTGAACTCTTTGTGGAGAGAAGTTTAGGTGTGGATAAATGATAGCAGCTACCAGAAGGTAGGTTGTTTAATTGAATGCAGTGAACAGAAAGCAAACTGAGAACTTAATACCAAACACTTTATTACTTATGCTTATTTACAGTATTTACATATTGCACGTTCGCTGGAATGTTTTATACATTTATTATATAAAGTAAATTAATGGCAGCTTGTGTTTGTATACAAAATCCATGCTCCACTGTCCCAAAAAGTATGTCTACTTGGAATTACGTTCCTGTTTGTCATGCAATTTGTACTCCAGGGTACAATGTGACCCCAATGCAAGTCTGTTTTAACCAAACTTTTAAAAAATTGTGTAAGCATGAAGGATATCAAGTAACCACAACTACTGTGGAGCAGATCTTTAGTAGTTCTAGATATACAAACAAACATTCCTTAAAACTGTAGAATTAAGCAATAGAACATGAATTTTCTTGGTGAAATATTTGTGTTTACATATTTTTTGGCAGCATTACACAACAATTGTAGTGTGTTTTTAAGTATGGAGCATTAAGTACTACTGGCAGTTATGCTACTGTAGAGAATGTCAATCTGCAAACTGTTGATGACATACAAAATGCATGTTGAAAGAATTATGGGAAGTAGTCTGTCAATCTGCAAAAATAAATCTCTTGTTCACAATGGAATTCACTAAAAGGTAGTAAGTTCTATTTCCCTGTTGGTTTCCAAGGCACTTCTCTTGGTTCTTGGTGTTTCTTGTCATGGTAATAACATCTGGTGGATTGAAAGAAGAAAATAGCCTTTCATTCATTTTTATACTCAAATGTGTTTGAGAATGTGTTTATCACAGTGAAAATAGTAAATAAAACTAGGGAATTCAGTAATAACTTTGGAAAGATCAACAGCGAATTTCAGATTTAGCTCAGTTCCTATCAGCCTGACTGTTACATTAATGCTTTCTTTGTTAATCAAGGCTAAAATTCTGGAAAGCATCACTTTTTTTGATGGTTCATTTTTGGTAGACACACTAGAGAAATCCAGTTCTACCTATTAAAAATGTGCTCATAGTTAATCTGTTCCAATGACTGCATCTGTAAAGTCAAAAAATTAATAAGCCTCAGGAATAGCATTAGCAAATTGTAAAATGCTGTCTAAATGCCTTGGTGTCAGGAGCTGTTGATGGCATGTCCAGTTTGAAGGATCTAGGAAGGATCTGATGTTTCATTGGGCAGCCCATTTGTGAAGAAACTTGGATTCATATAAACAAGAAACAAATAGAAGTAACTCTTTTTGAATTAGTTGTAGAACTATAGCCCCTGGAACATGCCAACACTGAGCCACGACAAACTAAGCAGGACCTACAGTAGTTCCATTTGCTGCCTGTTCTATTAAGTCTTCCAGAAGAGTTTCTTGGAATGAAATCACCGCCATGCCTCTGACCCTGATATCAAAATCACCAATACAAAATTACAGGTTTCCACATTGCTTATGTATGTATTTGGTCTCTATTCTAGAAATGTTGATTCAAAGGTTGAGCAGTGAAGGTTTTCACAATCCTCCTCCCCCACACCTTTAAAGCTTATAAGAAAATGTAGTGTAAAATGTAGTGCATATACATATATCTAGGAAGTCCATCCTCTTCTAGACAGGTGAGCACTGAATGCTGCAAGACTTTGCACCCAGTTTCATGTGTTTCTATACCTGTTGTTCTTATTTAGAAGTAAAAAATGTACAGTGTCTTTTCATTCAGCAGGAACTACACAGCTGAAAGACTCTTCCATGCAAACAGACCATGATGAAGCTTTGATGTCTTACAGCCATCAAAAGTTCAGAGGGAAGATTTAAAAAACAGTGGTAATCTGATACTAGAATTCTGCTGATGATATTTTTCACCGTTTAAACTTTCATACTATCTGTGTGAACATAGGTAACTGTCTTCCCCATGATAAGGGTGAATTCTCTGATACTCTGAGCTTCTCTACATTTTCTGCTGCTTTAGGATAATTTGTAATGGAATCATTTGTATGCGAAGTCAGTTGGACTTGACATAATCCATTGAATATCAAGCTATTGGTGCATACAGAAATACTTGTTAGTAGTATTTAAACATTAAGTTGTGCAATTTTTGAAAGCTATTAGGAAATGTAATAATGTTACAGAAAATCTTAATGTAATCTAGGGTTTTTTTCTGGCTTTGCAGATAGGACAATTACTTTAATTTTTTTTAAAATACCCTTCCTTAGAGGAGGAAACTGATGTAAATTTTGCATTTTTATCTAGCTTATTTTCTGTATGTATGCTCCTACTGTAGCCTATTTAAGATATGATGTTAAAAAGTGATGTTTAGAAGAAATTAATACGCTTTTGGTTTGATCAGTGTGTGTTACAATCTACATGTTAAACACTGAAAATGTAATAAAGACTTTTTTCATTACTAATGGGAATATGCAGCTTACTGGGGGTGAAAAATGGGTTAGGATGCTCATTTGTCATCTCATCTACACCTGCTTTTGTATGGTTAACTTAACAGTTTTGTATCAGCTAACTCACAGTTTTCTAAACCCCTGGCATTTTCAGAAACCCTTGAGTAGACCTCAGATTTTTAGCATTGATAAATCTGTTTTACTTTTTAATTTATTTTTTTTTAAGTTTCATATAGCCTATTACATGCATCAGTCTAGGAATATTAGGCTGGAACTTAGCTGAAGGATGGTGGATAGTCTTAGTGGAGATCCTGAATGCAGTTTGACTACAGCCTCTGTTGAGAACATACAGCTCCCCAGCACACTGTGCTAACTTCTAAAAGCACAAATGCAAGCTACTGTAAAGGCATATTACAGCTTTCCAAATCTGATTCTGGTTATTACCTGTGCATGATGATAAGCTCTGTAAGAAAAAGCTAATCTATATGAGAAGAATTTAGTGGTTTAAATATCAATATAAACTTTAAAATACTGTGCCAGTAGGATTTTGTAGTAGAACTTCCCATGATTACATAAAATTTCCAAGTGTACGCATCCAGATGGAATGCTGCTGTAATGTGATCACAGAGATCCATGCACTGAAGATTATGAAGCTCTTCATCTTCAATCTGGTGCCAGCCACAGCTATCCCACAGCAAGGAAAACTATGAGTTGTCTTTTAATAAACCTGGACAATGCCACACTAGTAACCATGCACACTGGCTGTCTTTTTAACTCAAAGCAGTAGGTTCTGATAAAAGTCTTAAATTAGTGAACTTGGGAACCACTGCCTGACACCAAGAAGAGGTGATTGAACATGCCCTGAGCAGCTGTATTATGATCAACCCTGTATAAAACAGATCAAGTTATACTTTCTAGAAAACAAGTCTTCACTGAGTAATACACAAACCCTTCATCTTAATTTCACCTTCACTTTTATGGAATTCAAGTGTCTGACACTTCTTCAGTGCACTTAATGTTACTCTGAGAAAGGAGCAGTCTACAGAAGAATGCAATTTAGGGCTGCTGTTTAGATTGTTACAAAATACTTGAAGCAAAATTCAAATGCTCAAATATATTGGTTTAAGAATAATTTGAAAAAAATGGATATGTAATATGGTGTATAGGAATGGGATATTTAGTGAAGTGTTCCAGTTTTTTCTTCATATATTTTAAGTTTCTAACTTTATTATCTTGTATTTTCAACATTTGTCACATACGTTACTAGTATGGTCAGTACATCTTGAGGCATTTACACAGATTTTTCTGAGTTCCAGAGGAAGTTTCAGTTTTAAGCTTGTTAGGAATTTTGCAAATAATATTTGAACTGTATGTACAAATATTAATTATTTGCATCTGCATCTTAAGGAAACAAGCAACTAGCAGATTTCTTTAATATACTTTTTATAGTATATAAATCTCATTTTCTCTGCTTAGCCCAAGACTCCTATTGCTTGCATCAGTCTTGTATTTATTTAGTGTGTGTCATTAGTTTTACTTTATTTGAAATAACTGCAGGAGCTTTTTAAGTTTTTAAAACCCCATTAATATTTGTCGGTACAGAAATAAGAAGAAGTAAGAAGAAATCTTCAAAACAGATGTAAAAATATGTGATAATGCAGTCCTTAGTCCCTGAACTACTCTTCACAGTGCAAAGAGTTTTCAACTTAAGTTATCAGATCAGTGTTGGTCTCCAGCTAACATGTAAAGAACAGGTAATGGAGGGCACCAACAGTAGCACCTGCAGTTTTCAAAGAGAAGCAGTAAAATCTGTCACTGTAGCCAAAATGGCTGTGAAAAATGCTGTCAATCACTGTCTGCCACAGGAACTGCTCTTGATCTGAACTGTGAATTTTACTTAGGTGAAGACATCAGGAATCATGTTCCCTGGCATCTCTCACCTACTGCAGATGTGGACAATTTAACAGTTGTGGGAATATGGGAACTACTAGGAAGCTGGCAGAAGAAAGAGTCTGAAGAACAGAACAGCAAAAAAAAAAACAAAGCAGAAGCATCAAGGACAGGACTCCAGCACAGCTGTGTTGACCATGAGAAGGGATTACAGAATAAAATCAATTAGAGGTGTGCTGATGGCAGCCAGAGAGTACAGCCTGGATGGCTGACTGGAAAAGAAAAATAAAAAGGACTACTGAGAGATCTGATAATGCCAATCTGTTGCTCTGGCTTCACTCATGCAATCTCAACAAGCTGAAGGGATGTTACTGGGTCCCTGCATTGCTCATGTCTGTAGGACAGGCAGAAAGGGAACATACACTCTAAAAAAAAAAAAAAAAAAAAAAAAAAAAAAAAAAATGGAGCACAGTTACATATGTATAGGATACATAAGAAAAGTGAAGGCTCAGTAAGATACGTTGTACCATAAACACACTTGTGCCCACTTAGGTATATGTTGTGACAGTAACATGTCTAACTCCTATTTTCATGTATTATTTTCTTGTTTGATCTTGGCTCTGAGTTTCAATGTCTTGTGTGCTTTGAAGCTGCAGTAGTCCAAAATGCACTTTAAGTACAAATAAAAATAAATAATACTTTTTCTTCTCTCCAAATTGATCTCTAAACATGAATAGATGTCCACACATCTGAAAAATCCAACAAAACTACCAGTTTGCCAAAGTAATAGTCCATCTATAGCCCAGCCCACTTATAAACTTGCAATGAAACAAAAATCAGATACTGAACAAAACTGGAAACCTAATTTGCTTCACACTAACTGATGCAGTAGAAAAGCCCTGAGGAGAAAAGAGGCTTAATCTTACAGAGACATGAGTGCATCTCCAGATGTATGTGGTAGAGGATAGTCTTCTACCTGCTAATGGAGGCTGCTTAAGGAGTTTACCACTACTGATTTTTGTCTGTGTGAATAAAAGAAGTGGACAGTTGTTACTGACATAGAAACATGTTGAGCAAAGGTTGTTTGAGAGATGGACATTTTTGAATAGACTCTCAGCTTGAGATATGAACTACGTTAGTTGCCACTCCTTCACATTACAAGTTCATGTTTACAAGCCAGGTTGTTAAGATATAGATAGAATTTTCTAAAGAAAGGGAGAAAAGAATTTCACACTCTGATGTATCTCCTTATTGGTATTAGTAACAGGTAAGGTAATAACATTATTCACCTATTTGCAAAATTTAAAAAATTATGTCTCATTTATCCAGACTGGATAGAGAGAATTACTTTAAGAGCTCCAGCAGGTTTTCTTGCAGTCATGTTTTCTTTAGATTAAATAATCCTAATTCCTGTAACTGTTCTGGTATACTGAGATTTCTAAACCTTTGGTCATCCACATTGCTCTTCTTTGGACTCTTACAAGAAGAACCCGTATGTCTTCAAATGTGGTGTCCTTAATTAAATATAGGATTCCAGTGACAGTAATTATGTCAGGAGTTTCATAAACAATTATTCTATTCATAAATTCCAGTGTTGTTTGACTTTCTCCAAGTGTAACACTGCTGACTTGCTTAGTTTGCAGTCCATGACAAAACCTATGTTTTTGACAGCACTATCTAACTATTCACCAAATTCCATGTATTTCTGCAGTTGAATAATCCTCCAGGACTTCATAATTCTGCTTGTTATCTGTTATCCTGGTTTTGACTATTTGGCTTATTTTCCAAGATTATTTTTAAGGTTGTACTGTATCATGGTTGCTTGTCCTATAATACTGAAGTACATAAATACAGTAGTTTATCACTCAAGTTATTAATGAAAATACTGAACAATGTCAAACCCATAATGAAGCTGAGTGACACTAGTCAGTACATTTTTCCAGTTTTGACAATGAAGCACTAGCAACTTACTTATGTATCTTTTTCCAGTAATTTTTACATTTATCTTGATCCTATTTCGCTTCCTTGAAAGATTGAAGTGCAAAACTGTCTAATGTTTAAAATAAAATAAAGTACTTAATAGTTATTACTTTTCTTGCTGATTCCTTCCACAAGATGTCTATTTTGTCACAGAGTTGAAGCCTCTTGGCTTGACAGCATTTACTACTGACAAATCTGCAAGGCCATTATTTATCCCTTTGTCCAAGATCACATTTTGTCTCAGGTAAAGGTTGAAGTCAGAATTTAAATTAGTCCTTCTATATTCTTATGTTACAGTTCTCTGAAATACAGACAGTTTGAGAGTACATTTTGGTTTGGTTGATAGGCTTTTGTTTTCATTTTAGTGCATGATATTTCCTAAGTATTTGTGGGAAATAGAGGCCATCTAGGCAAAGAAGGGGGGAATTAACTTCTAGACATGGGAGGTGTACACAAGGAAATCCCAAAATATCTGAATAGCTTGAAGTTAGTTTGTCAGTGCTGGTATCAATACATTTTAACAGAATTACTATAAAAGCACCTGCATTTATGTGCATTGGATGTGTATAGCTATGTATACATTAACTCATACTACTGAGTACAGCACAGATCTACAGCTGCACACATAAAAAGGTGGCTGCTGCTGCCGATACAGGCAATTGTGTACTGAGTAAACTCTTGAAAAATAAGCCGCAGCTGTTGTGTTTTGTTCTGTAACAACAAATTCACTATCTGCTAACTGTATGCTGTTATAAATAATTCACAGATGATGCACATGGACGTTTATGTAATGACTTCCAGTAGAGGGTACCCTTTCCTTAATGCCAAAATTTGCCAGACTAAGCCAGTTACTTAAGTCCTCTGGGAGGGGAATACCTTATCCGAAGGAGAGTTGTTATTATACTCCCATGAATTTTCATGTATGAAAAACAACATCCACTGCTTTGCTATGCAGTGGAATGTCATTTCTGCTAAGGAAAAGCTTACCTTTATCCTTCCATACACATAGGGCTTACTGCCAATCGAGTAAGAAGCCTGGCACATCTTTTATAGTCTGTATGAAAAAAAAAAGCATGACTAGATTACCAAAGTAATAAAATTTGCCTTTAAAATCAGAATTGTTTTCAGTATGCAAATTTGTGTCATAGCAAAGTTCAATGAATACTTTAGCTTGCAACAGAATAAAAATCAACTCCTTTGACTTATAAGAGGAATGTGTAAAAATTGGGTAATAACTAAAAGCCGTGTCCAATGGCACGTGTAACTATGCAACTGACTTCTGCACGTTCTATCCGTAAACAAACAGCATGAATGTGCTTGGAGGCTCTCCAAGTGTATGTATGTATGTATAAAAATTTATACATCTGTGCCTGTGCTTCCGTGCAGGATCTAAACATGTGACTGTAGTATTTCCATATTAGAGAAAGAGTAAGTAGTGCTCATCCACTTTTGAAATCCAGCCCTCAGTGAGCAAGTCTGTCAACTTAATATTAAGTAATGCCACTCTGCAATACATTTTCTTCCTGGGTAAGCTGTTAAATTAGACAAATAACATCTTCTAGTCATACCAATCTTAAGTCCAGCCCATGTAGATGACCATATCATAAACATTCATAAGAGTATCAAGTTTCATCTTAAAACTAGTAAAATTGTTTTTTTTCCACAGTAGTCGTATTGTTAGTTGTTCATATTTTAGGTACTTTCAACTTTTTGATGCATTCATAGTAAGACACAGAACCAATGCAAAACCAAAGAAATTATGGACAGACAGAAAAGTAAATTATTTTTCAGGTACCAATGCTAATACACTGTACAAAGTACTAGAAGGTATTCCAACACAATGCTTTTGTACTGCCTACCACCACTCCGCAGCATCAGAGACACTTTTAGTTTCTTTGCTGTTTGGCCTTCAGATTTCTACACAGAAGAAACGGGATATAATCAAAAAATAACATTGTTCTGTGCATGAAGAGTTAAAGCAGGCTGTTCATCTCATTTTCCTAGAAGAAAGTTACTTTAAAGAGATGCTAGTCAATCCAGCCCAGTAAGTGATGTTCACTTTTGTTAGGCATTATTTCATTAATGACTAACTACATCTAATGTTTTCTGGAGATGAAATGTTAACAAACCCCAACTCACAGCATAGTTATGATATAATTGCCACTCATACAAATTATCCTCCATTATCCAGACATTATGTTGGAGGATATGTCACCTGCCAGGAGGAAAAAGCTAATTTAGAGCCTGTAAGGCCAACTAGTTTTTAGCTTCACAGCTTGGAGTACTCATTAGTGCTGACCCAAATGATGTTTGTGTTGTGATCCTTATGAGAAAGGTAATATGACTGTTGCTTGTTCAGAACAGACAAGTTATGAAAAACTTACATCTCCACCCATGTAAACAGAGTGTGATCTGGTTACCTGTCATCTAGAAAACCTTGTCTTTCTAAGGAATTCCTAATCTGAAGCCTTACAAATAGAGAAAATGTCCACAATTCTTACCAAATATGCCTTTAAAATGCACTGGGCTGAATTATTTATTAATATTTGAAACTTGGAATCTGTAACTCTTGTTTCTATTCCCAGCTCTGCTACTGACCCAACTGGTTGACCTCAGACAAGTAAAATAAAGTGTGCTTCCATTCTGAAAAGCCTGTATTAAAATAGCATTTGCTTACTCAACAGGTCCACTTCAGTATGAATCTGGAGTCACATCTACTGACTGATAAATGTCAGTGTTTGATTTTTATTTAATTCTCTCTACTGCCAACAGTGATGAGGTATCATAAGCTGCATTTGCTTAGTTGTGTTCATCTGCACTTGTATTTTTTTCTAAGCTAAGAAGTTATACTTTTATAATTCACTGAAGAAAAATGTTGCAACGATTCATTTTCAACATCACTGCTGGACTGGTAGCTGAATAGTCAAAATAGAAAATGTCTATAAAATGTGTCCTACATAAATAATCTATGAAGAGTAAATAACCCCACGTGGATTTGTGATCCTATATTGAATTTACAGCACTGGATATTAAGTATTTGTGAGACAAGTCATGTTCCTATGAAAAGCAAACACTTGGTTTGGAACCCATGAGGCAAATAAATCAATACCTAAGGCTGCAGTGTTTACAGCTATTCTACACAGGGTATTTGCAATGAGAAAGTTTTATTTCCATTTTCCTCTCTGTAATGCCTATGCTGTTCTAGCAATGCTGTAGAGGAGACTTAGTACATTTTAGAGAAATCCAAATTTTTCTTTGCAGGGAATGTATTCTGACATCTGTATTACTACAGATACTTGATAGAGCTAATGAATTTTAGAGTTTCCTCTTGTTTTAGGGAAGAGTCTGCTTCTTTTACTTACATGCTGGGATGGTGCAGTCCCTTGTATTGTGATAAAGCCGATGAAAGTGTTTGCTACATTTTGGGCTAAAGTAGAGTGGACCTGAAATGTAAAGAAAAAGTAAATTATGAATCAGCAGAGCTCACAGGTAAGCAGTGTAGCTTATGGTATGTACGTGAAGTATGCATACCAATGCAAAATTAAAACATACCTGTTAAATGCTTCAAGAACTTGTCTTTCATCCTCAGATCTCTGGGAACTATTTCTGTTGGACAGAAAAAAAAATAGTTACTCTGCTGCACTGGACCTATGCTTGCCAAGCACAGTATGAAAACAGGGAATACTCTGTCCAACAACATCACCACTATGTCTTGGCAGGTGCATGGAGGTCAGAAGTCCTCTGCACAGAGTAGGCCAAATTGCAGGCATTTACTTAGGGAGACCTTGTAAAATGCCCTGTAAAACACAGTACTGATGAAACAATGTCTGTTAGGTGAGAAATCATTAATGACAATGGCTATTAACTAAGAGTCAGATTTTAGCTCTCTATGGACTACATTATGAAGTCTACCTAGATTTAAATTCTTTCCTATTATATGAGTGGTAAAGCCCAAAGATATATTCAAGTTTGGGGTTGTATCTTCTAATCCTCTTATGCAAATGTAACCACTATTCTGTCCCAGGTATGTCTGTAGAAGCACTGTTCTACTGTAATCATGAAACTGGATTGATCTACTTACAGGAATCTTCCCTCCCTCCCTCCCTCCTCCCCAGCAGTAAATAAAATTCACAGGAAATGATTCCAAGCAAATTGCTCTCTTCTGGCTCCCTATGTTTGTGGTTTACCGCCTTGTGTTTTGTGTTCAGCAGATGGCAAAATGAAACTGGTTTACTGAAATCCATTTTAGCCCTAACCCCTACTTGTGACTTCCTGATTTACAGCTATCTTTGATTGCTTTCCGTTACAAACTCTGTGCTGATAGCTTAGTGCTGATTGTGTATGATATGCTATATGGTGCTTTATTTACTTGACCATGAATGCCTGAGCAGCCTTTTTCATTCCCCTGGCACCTCTTATCAGATATAAAGTAGAGAGCATTTCCATCCAGATCCGATTCACTTGTGAATTTAGACACTTCTCGAAAGTCATTCTTCATTTACTTCTAACTTTAGTCAGTGTAAGTAAAATTGACCTTATCCTATTTGACCTAATTATGTCATGAAGAGCATTAAAAACATACATGCTCCACTCAGAAATTTCCCATGGGACAAGCTCACTAGGAAAGTGATGCCAGAACTGAAATGAAAGACTCTAACTAGTAGTTCCTTCTCAGAGTTGCTGGGAAAAACTCCATTATAATAACAGAATGAAAAATCCTGGTTCAGAATCAGCACCAACACTATCAACTAATCTGTTCTGAAGCAAGATCATTAATTTTGTAGATAACTGTTCCACATAAGCCAGATGTTTCACACCAACAGGGTGACCAAAAACTATGCCCACATTCCAAGATGAGATTTAGAGTTGAGCAGATCATGGTCTGGCCTCTTTGCCTCTTCAACATTTTTAAAACAAAATGTTCTCTCCTGCGTTGACCTTAAGTAGAACAAAATTGTCTTCCTCTGTGCATTCATTAATCATCCCAATGGAGAAGCAACATCCTCATGACAGCCACCAATAAATGCAAATTATGAGGATATTCGAGTATGAATGAGAATGACAAAAAGGTACAATGAAGCTTTACAATATCAATAAAGACAAAATAAACAGCATACTATCAAAATGAAAGCCACTTTGGGAAAAGGTGAGTAGATATTTGCTGGAAAATATTCCGGAAGTTGCTTTCAGTTGGAGGGGTCAGATGAGCAGCAGTTATCCTGTAGGGGCTTAGGAGTGACAGGGAACACTAAATTAGACATGGCAGCAGGAGAAACTAAATCAAGTTTCAACTGGATGCACTGAAGTACATCACCAAACTAAACAGGTTAGAGAAGAGCCAGTCAAATGAGCAGCAGGAGTGTCCCAAACTGGTCACAGCCTGCACAGTGACAGAGGAGTACTGTCTCAGTTCCCTAGTATTTCAAAGGAGCAACCTCTGGGGTACAAAAGGAACTAACAAGCTGGGTGAACAGTTCAGTGAAGCTGAGCTGCTGGGAGGACTTCTCTATGTAAAGTCTTTAAGGATATGCTACAGTCCTGCAGGAGAATTCTTGCTAGGGTCATTTCCAAGAAACACTTAAACAAAGCACATGGTAATAAGTGGTAACCTTACAGGAAAAAGCGTTTTCATCCCTTGTTTCTTTGATCTCAGCCCATTTCTGTCTTTTCCCATATTATTAGGTTTTGTTCAAAGCCACAGGAAGTTGGACTATGAATTGAGTACATTATCCAGAGAGTAAAAGACTCTGAGAAGTGAATGGAAGTTTTCCATTCCAAATTTGCCATCTGTGTCTGTTTCTGATACCAGAGGGAATCTGCAGGTATTTTGAGTGGTGAATTCTTAATACAAAATTAGTAACCTGATGCACTACCTCATTCACCGAGGCACCCTAGAGGAAAAAAAAATGGACTGTGACTTACCAACTCTCTGCTCGTCCTGGTATGCTCCGTAGTCAGCCACTTCCCTTCGATCCAAGTTATAGTCATGCTTGGAGAAGTACTGCATCCCACTGTCCTTCTCCAGGTGATACCTTTTCAGTTCCTGAATGATCTCCATGATGAGATTTAAGAGACTTTGCTTGTCCTTCAAATCTGTGGAGTCCGTTTTTTCTTTGCAGTATCCTGCTGAGAGCATTAAGAGTACCAGCCCCAGCAGCCCAGAAGACCTCAGTCCACTCATTGCAGTCCGACCTGAGGAGTGCATCAAGAGGAAAGATCCGCTGCTGTGTGAGATCTCCTGTTTCACTGGAAGAGAAAACTGGGGGTGGGTCGAAGGTGGGGAGGCTCGGGGGGGTGGAATCGGAAACATTAGCGGAGGAAGGAGCGGGCACCGCTTGGCAGGTTACACAAGGCGGGGGCACAGCCCGCTCCGGGCTGCGGGGGCTGGAGGAGCGGGACGGGGCGGGGGGTCCGGGGCTCCGCC
>VRYO01001589.1:11037773-11064803 GCA_009812075.1 Sialia sialis
CCAGCCAGGCCATTTGGCCCCCGCGTCCCGGGATCCTGCACTCCTCAGAGCCCTGCAGCGCATTCCATCATGTTCTCAGAAGCAGGAGGTGGTAGCAGTGCCTTGGTGCAGGGCAGATCTGACTGCAGAGAAGAAACCTCTCTCCTCCGCGTTCGGGCCAGCGAGTGCCAGAGTGACCCCCCAGAAGGAAAAATAAGGAACCCACGACCATCCACCCCGACTGCTGAAACACCCCCAGCGATTGAGCCATCAAGAGCACCCACCCATCACTTTTATCTTGAGCAATTAAAAGCTAAGGGAGCTGCCCTGCCAACTTTGTTAGCATGATAATGGGAAAAATTTCTCCAAAGAGGGAAAAAGTAAAAACCATCCAATCCCCAACACCCGTGTTCCACCTGCTCACAGTCATTTGATTGCGAGCTTCATGTTTGTTGCTGCACAATGTGAAACAGAAATTGTTTTGAGATCCCTTCAATACTCAAAACTTTTCCCAGATATATAAGGTGCACTGGATTATAAGGTGCACTTCCAGGTTTTGTTCAAATTTTAGGATTTAAGGTGCGCCTTATAGTTTTGATATTACTGTATTTCTTAGTGGCAGAACGTTAAATATTACCACTCTTTATTTGTTTGGGTTTCTTTGGTTGTTCTGCAAACAAGGTAAAACTCAATGTATTTAACGAGCAAGTCCTTGTGTAGGCAAGCAGATACATATTAACCAGAAAGGGGTAAAAAAAAACCCAGAAGAAATTCTGGGGTCTTATATTCATGAAAAAAAAATTGGTTATTGTCATTGTATTCATCTTAATCTGTATTCAAGGTGAGATATCCCTGTCACCAGTGTATCCCACAAGAACGTCAAGCAGTTTTATATTGCATTGGAAAAGAAACATTATTCCAATATTGATAATAAATGTGTCTGGAACAAATGGATGCTTTGATTAGTTGCTCCAGATAATACGGAAAACAGGTACATTTTTGTTGCCGTGAGACTGAAGTCGATTGATTCCTTCTTATCTTACCCAAAAGAATACCTAGAGAAAATCAAACTCTGGTGATATTTAACTCAGTAAAACCACATTAACCTGGATTCTAATTCTCTGAGTTGATGAAATATCCATATACTTTATGACTCCAGAAAAGGTCTTCATGAAACCAGTGCAATTAACTGTTCAAACATCAGTGGACTAATCATCAGTTAATGGAAGATTACAGAGATAAGTTACTGTGTTCACGTATTTTCACAGATTCTCATTTTATTTGAGGCAAATGTACCTGACTCATGTTCTGATTTATGTGGAATGTTTCTTCTCACACTTTCTACAACCCTTCAATTATTTTTATGTTTCCTATTTTGTGGGACTTCCATGATTTCCCCTACAACCTTTTGCAAAAAAGGAAACATCAAGAGGTCACACTATTACAGTAACAGTCTCACCACTGCTGGATCTCTTGTTAGTAAACTCAAGTGCAAATTCATTCTGTCATTTTGCTACAGGATGGCATTCAGTTATTACGTTAAGAGCACATATTTAATTCTTTAATGATACAGTATCCATTTGGTTAATAGACTTTTGTAAAATAAAATAATACTATCTAAAATATTATATAAAATCTATATATTCTTTAAATTATCACTATTATCTGTATTATCTGAAGAAATCCATCCCATCTTGTTTGAAAAGATATATTTTAAAAAAAATATTTTTTTACTGAGATTAACTAGAATCCTGTATTTTAATTCTTTATTTATTGATTATGAAATAATTTTTTATTAATTTACTTCTGACTGGAATCAGACTAATCAATTAACACTCCATTTCCTCATCCGGAATGGTGACAAAAAAAATATCCGTGTTTTCTGTCATCTACAGTTTTATTGTCACTGTAATAAATAAAATTCAAGTTAGGAGGGTAGATATTTCCTCAGCAAACAATTAAGTGTTACTGGATACATGCACCTGTAAGATCCTTGTTTGGTTGCAATATTGGTTGTCTAATATCTTTCTCAGTTGCTAGTGAATTAAGAATCTTTCCTTTATTCCAATGTGACCCATGTATCTTATCAGGCTTTCTTTTAAAGACAGAACAGAAGTATTAATTGAATAAATGTTCCTTTTCTGCACTATTAATAATTTAACAATCCATGTCTAGTTAAAAGGCCGTTTCATTGCTATGATTCATTTATTTTTCAGTGCATTAGAATTCCTTACTCTTAGCTGTGCTGAAGATGGATCTTTTTCTATTGTTGTTAGCTTTCCTATGGTCTAGGTGGTTTCAGTTAAGGTGGGTTTTGTGTTGCAGTATTACTAACAAAAAATTTGCAGAGGAAAGTCATACCTTACAATTACATAATTCCTGTTGTGCTTTGTTTGAGAAATAAGCATACATCAGGGAAATCTGACTGATATTGTCAACAAGCCATCCCAAAAGCCTCCTACATAAATAAAGCATCCGCTGAATAAGAACAAAAGTTGTTAACACATGTAGATGTGGAAAATGGAAAATGGAAAGTGGAGTAAGCAGTAAAATTTCACAGTGCAATACATTGGATTAAGCAGTAAACTTCTACTCTACAACTCCCTGAAAGGAGGTTGTAGCTGGATGGAAATTGGTCTCTTCCCCCAGACAACCAGCATCAGGATGAGAGGACATAGTCTTAAGCTGTGCCAGGGGAAGTTTGGGCTAGACATTAGAAAAAAATTATTTACAGAAAGAGTGGTTGGTCATTGAAATGGGTTGCTTAGGAAGGTAGTGAAGTCGCCATCCCTTGAGGTGTTTAAAAAAAGACAGGATATGGCACTTAGTGACATGATTTAGTTGATAAGGTGGTGTTAGGTCACACATTGGACTTGATAATCTCCAAGGTCTTTTCCAATCTAGTTAATTCTGTAATTCTGTAAAATTACCTATAAAGACTGTGGAGTGCCCCCACCCCAGGAGTTGGGGATTCTACCTAGACAGCATCAGGTGAGGGGCGTGATTTAAAAGAAGATTCCACCCCTCCACCCTGTGGGGCGTGCCCTCACAAGCCCAGGGAAAAGACACTCCACTCCGTTTGCCAGATAAGGAATGGCCCCAGAATGTTCTTCCTTTCCTGTACCCTCATTGATTTAAATCCTACTGCAGTGTTCCTGCCTTCTTCCCATTGGTTGTCCTCCTCAACCCACCCCTTTGCAGTCCCCTGCTCCTTTTGCTATTGAACCCTGACCCTAAACTCCAACCCGACCCTGGCATACAAAACCCATGACTCTACGCTCATTCTCCTCTTGGTCTCTGGTTCAATAAAGAATCCTGGATTTTGCTAAACCAAGACCTGTCCTATTGTTATCTTTTTCTGTTGGTCATTAGTAGCTGCCTGAGGTGTGAGACTCCAGGGCCCGGGGTAGTTGTTGCACCCCTCACTGCGGCAAAACACAACAAAAGACCTTCAGGAATCTGTGCTAAGATCGATGATTTCCAGCATATTAATAAATTACCCATTCCTTGGGAAATGTGACAATGTCTACTGATACTAAAGGTATTCAGGAAAGCCTGACCATGAAAAAAAGTAGGACAGAGCCATAAAAGACAGCATGGTCACTGCAGTGGCAGGTGAAACTCGGTACGGATAGATCTGGTGTTCAGCAAAATATATGGGGAGAATAATACTGATTTTACAGAGAAAGCAGATTTAATTTATTATTATTATGAATGTTGTCTCTGAATCAAAGTCTATTGCTCTGTTAAAAATGTCATCCTGTTGCTCAGAATCAAGTCAATACTAAGAACTATTTCAAAAATAACAGACAGGCATGGTGGAAGCCATTCCTTCCCTCTCCACGGGCCATGGTGATCTGTCTGCAGCTATTTTCCCACCACCCTACCCACTGCAGAAATAAATTAGCACTGGATGAGGCTCTGAAAAGTTTGACAGAGGTGATCAGATACTTGATATAGCTTCTATACTGGGAACAGCTAAATGCATTAGGACTTTCAACATGGAAGTTATGATTGATGGCGTGTGGTAAAGGCTTATGAAATCAAGAGTGCTATTGGTAGGGGAATTCTTGTGCTTTCTAATGGAAGGTTTGGAGTCCTTAGATTCGAAAGAGATGATGGGAACAGTTCCTTAACTTGTGGTTATCTGCAGAACACTCTGACACAAGATAATCACAATGGTAATAGATTAAATATATTCAGAAGTAAAGACCTTCTAGACAATGCCATTCTTGCCAATGCTGTTGTTGATATTTGATCACAGCTCAGAACTCACAAAATCAGCAGGAGAGGGTATTGGATAAAGAGGAGAAGGCAAGTCTGTTCTTGCAGCATCTGGAGAAGGTACAGTAATTTCATACCTATAAGGCGCACTGGGTTATAAGGCGCATTTCCGGGTAGCCAGGAAGTCCACAGAATTTGTCCATATATAAGGTGCACCAGCCTATAAAGCTATAAAGCACAACACCTCCCCCCCCCCGCCCTCCCCCGTGAGCATCTGTGTGCACCAAAGTAACCAATTGGTAACAATCACACCAGCCCTGTGATCACAGGATGTGAGCAAAGTATCTCTTCACCACCATCTGTTGTGACCAGGTGGGGCCGTGATCTTTATCTCCCTGGGAGATACTCTGCTAATGGGCCATCCATTGAAACCAGTAGGGCATTGTTCTTTATCTTTGCACCCGCCATCCTTCCTCCAGGGAGTTATCTTCTGCTAGTGGCCCATTGAGTCTCACTGTATGACTGATAAGTAATCACTGATAAATAATCAGTCATATAGTGAGTTATTCCTAATTCCCATCTTTGCCTGAGAAGGGAGGGGATTTACATTCTCCATTTCAAAGAGAGGCTCCTGCCTTTCTTAGCAGACACCTGTCCTCCAAATCAGGACACGTACCAAGCCCTTCTGAGCCCCGCAGCCCTGCGCAGTTTGGCTCACATCTCACACTTCCGGGTTGGCAAATTTCCGAACTTTGTCCATATATAAGGTACACCAGCCTATAAGGCGTCCTTCCAGGTTCGGACCAAATATTTAGTCAAAAGGGTGTGCCTTATACACATGAAATTACTGTACTTGTTTTACTGTGGAATTACTCTTGAAGCAGTCATTCAGGAGCCTGGAATAATGTAACCAAACATGCCATTTGAAAAGTAGACTGGCAGCACATTCATACCGTGGCAAAGATTTTTCCATGTGAAGATACTGAGGTGTCTGCAAATAGTTTGAATGCCATAATGAATTAGATGAGAATTATGGTGTCACTAATTATGGTTCCTGCACTAATTTTGGTTCCTGCACATCCATTTTCAAAGCAATCCAATATTTGATGACTAAAAGGGCAGTCTCTGATGGGTACCGAAAGGCATTTCCAGCCTTATTAGTCATCAGCTTTGTGCTTCAGCCTCTTGATCTTTTCTAAGTAGTATTTCTCTGAATGAAGTTTTTCAGAATTGAGTAGAGGCCTCCTTGACTTGAAGGTACCATTTGGTAAAGAAAGCACTGGGAAATGATTTGTGATATCTCCTGCAGATCCTTTGACACCCTTTGACAGTTCTGTATGATTTCTTTTCACTTTCCTCTGTGTGGTGAGCAAAGGATTCTTGTGGTTGTTCTTATTCCTGGCAGTGTTATCCATGGGAGAAAGCTTGTCAGTCTCAGTTATGTGTCTCTTTTTGGGCCATCTTGGTTGACTTTGGTGCAGACTGCAATAGACATATGTGACAGAGGCAGGAGCAGCAGATATTTTTTCTGGGTTTCAAATGAACTTTTTGATGCTCTCAGTTTATTGGAGTCTGTTAGCCGAAGACTGCAATGATTTTGATTATTTTTCTGATTTCATTTCCTGATCTCATTTTCCTCTCCTCCTTCTCTTCTCTCTTCTTCTTTCAAAGGGACTCCTCAGGACTGTCTGTGGCTTTCCTTTTCAATTCCTGCTTCCTTGCATCAGGTAGTTCCTTGGTCTTTGCTCTCTTCTGGTATCTCTTTCCTGGGAGCCCAGGGACTTTTGACAGGTGATGGAGATCTATTTTTGCCATGATGTGATCACACGTGATGGGTCCTTATTCTTCCTTTGGAGAGCAACCAGTAGAGAAGGGCAATTTTTCCATGGGGAAGTCCTGACACCAGTGGCTGCTGCCCACCATCAAAAAAGACCAAAAGCCCATGCTTGTTATATCCAGCTTTCACCCTACTCAACCAAATATTTACATTTTACAGCACTTGTCCCAGATCTTTACAGTCCCTAACCCAAGCCCATTCCAGACAAAACAATTTGCTTAGTAGTAATCCAGGATGCCATCACATGCACTATAATCTGTTTTGAGTTGTTGAAAACCAACTATATTTCTTATATGATATGATCATACTTGTATCAGAAATAAACGTCATAGCTCCAGACCTACTACAGGCATCCCTGATCTTGACGATCTTGACAAGAGATCTTGACGATTCCTCTTGAAACAAATTCAGCTGTTTCTGTTGAGGAACCATAATTGGAAGCATAACTAACTCTACTCTAGATTGAAGACCCACAACAATTATGATCTTCGATCTTTATTATATTCTTGTAGATTAATATGTTTTGTTCTTCAACTCTAGTGGCTCTATAAACCCCCTATCAATACTTACTTATCAATACGCCTACTGGTTCCTAGTTTTATCTTAGCCGTGTGAGCTTTGCAGAGTTCAGGTTTAATCAATCTATTCTTTCTGTTCTGAATACTTTCACTTTGCCAGTAATACAGTGATGACTCACAAGAACTAATTTTGTTAGTTCCCTCAGATGGAGTTCATGTGGTTTTGTTTTGAATCTAGCAAATTGACTATTTGTATTCGATAATAAAATGATACACACATGCTTGTCAGTTCTTACCTCAGAGAAGGAGAGAAGAGCTTGCATACCAATTTTTCAAATATTTGTGGATTTTAAAAGTGTGGGACTACCATTATGCGTGTCTTGATTCTTTTGTAATAAGTGAAAAAATTATGTGTAGTCAAGGAAGACAGACTTTGTTGTTGTTTTTGTTCCCTGAGTAGCCTTGCTGCATTTGCTTTGTGTTGAAACACTGATCAAGAGTTGTTCTCGATACCAGCGATCCTGTGATGACCATAAGCAAAGGCAGGCCACCTGAGAGGAAGAATGTTTGCAGTAAGGCTGTTACCAATAAAAAATGCAGATTCAGAGTTCCTCGGTAAGAAAACCAGAAGGTAGCAACGCACCACCAGCAACAGTTGCAGCAAATGTACCTACAAGTGCAGTTAAAGGTGGCAGCAGCAGACCCAGTGGAAGCTTTGAGAACCTATGAGCAGTTGCAAGAACTTATGGCACAGTAAGAGCAATTGCTACAGGAGGAACATTAAAAACAAGAAGCTCCAGAACTAAGGAAAAGGATTAAGAGTGGTTTCTCTGATCAGCAGAACACAATAAAAAGGGAACCAGTGCACAGGGTAAATACCATGATGTTGAAACTCACAGGGAATGATTGTCTCCCAATAAAATCAGCCTGAGGGTAACTGGGAAGCATTTGTAGAGTTTAATGTGATCCAGGCACCTTCAGGTTGTCCAACTATCCAGTTTGTGGAAGACAGTTTGGAAAATCCCAGATCTGCAGCAGGAATTCATGCAGGGAATGTAAGGTCGCGTCAAATGTCGTCTAGCACTGACTAAAAGTGAAGGCTAGATCTTACTCTGAACATGAAGAGCATTCTCAGGTGCTATTAGACTATCCGTGAACCAACACTGTATTTTACTTCTTTAAGAGAGATTAATTTATTGATTTCCATGGAATTCTGCGGCATACTGTAAAGGATGGTTATAATATACAGGGCATAGAGCTATTATAGTTAGAAAGTTGTTGCTTTAGCTAGCACCTGATTTTCAGGAATGAGGCACAGTAAGAGAAGATTCTGTCCTCAGGATAAGAGAAAAGATAAGCAGCTCTCTCAGAAGTTTTCAGAGATGTTTGTTTCGTGATTAAGGACATGCATGCTTTTTGGACCCTTCTACACAGGTGGCTTCAGAACTTGTGAATATAGAAAGCCTGCAGCATAGAGTAAAGAACAGCAAAAGAAAGGTGTTAAGAATATTGAAGCGTTATATCTAGAATAGATTAGATCAACTGTATTAGTTACAAAGTTTGGCAGGAGATTTGACTGTGTATTGACTGTGCCACAGTTATCTTCTGTGTATGTTGGAACTTTTTGAGTCTTTATCTCAGATGAAGTATCAGGCAGCTAACCTGAGGGTTTCTGTTTTGCATGGACTCCAACAATGTTGACAGAGAATAACAACTGAGAAATTAGTTGTGAGGCTGATCTGTCTTCTTAGGTGCCTCTTTTCCCTTAGCATTCATTTCATTAATTCAGCTCTCGTGGTAAGAGTTTATTGTTAGAAATTGGATAGGTGTTCCCCGCCCACCCTTGTTGTCAGGGCAGTGAGTGCCAACAGCCCCTTCATTCCTTTCCTCTCTCTGAGATGTTAGACACCCATGGTCAAGGCCAGCTTTGATACAGTGCAGCTGTAACCTGGGAGCAGATTGCTGCAGAAGGATTTGTGAAAGAGCTGCAAGAAGCTGTGTTGGAGGCCTCAGCTGGCTGAGGAGCTAAATTTCAGTTCAGGCTTTTGTCCCTGGTCCCTATCAGACCCTTACATTCAGCCCAAACCCACTTTTACCAAACCAAAGGATAGATACTTCTAGTAGATAGATAAGCAGCTCTAAAACATTTGCGTGTATCACATCCAGCACATCTCATTTTGAATTTATATCTGTTATGCTTTTAATAGAACCTTTACTAAAACTGTAAACAGATTTTTCAATAAATCAGTAACACTGAGAATTGAATAGATGGGAATTACAGACTTTACTACATTGAACCCACCCACCTCTGTAATTTCAAGTTTTGCTTTTTGGCCCTTAAGAGCTCAGGAAAAGTTAAGTTTTTACTGTGACTTATTTGAGAATCTCACACCTTTTCCAAGAGCATAGACACTTAGCCACGAGAATTAATTCCTCCCTAAATCCTTAGGTAAGATAATAGTGCCCACCACATTATGTGAAGTGTTATAAAGGTGGGACCAAATAGTTAATAATACAGTATTGGGAAAAAAGGCTCCTAGTCTTGGAATAAAAAACTGGTGCCCAACAGGAGTAGGGAAGTCAAGGGTCATTCTGTGGCAGTTATGACTAATAGATGCAAAGTGAGACCAATTAAGGCAGACAGCAGAGATACTGAAGAACTTGATACTGAAGACATCTTGCAAGCCATGCAGATGTAAGATGAGTTGAAACACTTTTTTTTTGGTATTGGTTAAAGGTAGATATATGCCTTGATACCAGGTTAAGAAGAAAACGGATAAAGGCATTCCAGACCTAGCCTTCATCAAATTTTTGCATGTTTATTAAGATCCTGCAATAATCTCAAGAAATCAATTGCTCCTCTTCTTAAATTTATTCTCAAAACTGGCCGGGGAGGGAGGGGTTGGGGAACGATGGCATTGGAGGTGCCAGGAGAGCAGGTGAAAGCACTGTTGCTATATCCCAAAAATTTCTATGATCTCCTCTCCCCAACAGTACTATGAACAACAAAGTCAAATCTTATTCTTAAGACTTTTCATCAGCCTACAATAACCTAGACATTAATTGTAAGATACAACACCTTGCCAATTCCAGCTCAAGTCTCAGTTTACCAAGTGGCATTCTTTGACAATATAATGAATTTTAACATAACTGCCATCTTTTTCTTTGTTCTAACTGCACAGTCACAGGCTGGGGTAGCCACAGAGCTGTTTCCTAAAAGCTACTTTTTAAAGATGCCTTCCTATGGAAAACACTATTGTTAACAAGTTTAAAAATAAGAAGGATTATAGTAACAATGATTACAGAGTTGGGATAAAGACTTTATCTATTCTTTGTAGGACCTGACAAATTATAACTGAGTTTGGCCCGAATGAGAAGTTTAGTTCTGCAACATAGTTAGGCAGCACAGTTCTCTGTAGAAGGTGAAGTCTGGGGCTAGTTTTCTGGCATGGGGTAGTACTAAGAACAGCAGGGGCTGAAGTCTTTCAAGATGCAATTTGAAGAGGAAGAATGAGGGTCAAAGTTGTGAATTACTTCTTTTGAGTCTTTATGATGATTGTGTTGGAGAATTTACTGTTCTGATGAGGTTTAAGAACAGAAATAGGTGAGAGGATCAGAGAAAGGAATTAAGCCTATTCTGAGACTGAACAAAGCACACAGGACCAAGAGGTTCTTAAAGGAATTATGGGTCCTTAAAGCATAGCTGAGACAAGGGCTATAATTGAAAGTGAAATACAGGTTCTGTGTAAGAGATGCTTAAAATTTTTGGGAATTTTGTGGGTTTAATTCTTGCAGAATTAGGGTGATCCCACAAGTGGCCTGGATAAATGGTTTTATTTCTTGTTCAAATGTACTTCACATAAATTTGGGGTGGGTGTATGATTGCAAGGGAGTCTGACAGTTCATCAGCAGCTGGAAAAAATTAATTAGCCCAGTCTGTATAGATAAAACAGCTGGTGTTTAAAGAAAACTGTGTTTAAGGCTAGAGTAAGGGTGAAGGTTTCAGGAACTAGAAGATACGATACCAAAATCTATGTTTATATTGGAACTACAAGTCTCACAGATGTGGAATAAATGTTTAGCAATAGGGATGAGTGAGTTTTCTGTAGGTTTTGAAGCATATTTAGGTTGTCTATCTTATTAAAGCCATATTTCTGATTGTTTCATGGTACTACAAAGCAAGTGCTCTAGAGCTAAACTGGTAACAATATAGTTCAGGATCTTCTAAAACAAGATGAGGGATAGCCTTGGAAAACCTGTCTAATACTGATATGGGCATTGATTGTTGGTAAAAGAAGGTTATCTATTGCAGATAGGATTTTTAAAGACAGGAGATCAACTAAAATAAATTTGTTTCTACAGTTTTCAGATCTTGTTTTCTGCTTTTGTGCTTCTTCCAAAAATAGTCTTAAGAATTTAACCCTTTCTGTCTCTGACTCTGTAAACCTTAGGGGTTACACATAGCCTACATTTCCAGTATGTCTTAGTGTGAATCTCTGAACTGAAATGAAATATAAACTTGTGAATGAAATATAGATTGTTGGCCAGGTCCATCTCATTCTGACCCGTTTAACGCTGCTAAACATATCATCCTAGGCCTGTAAATCACACATAACAAACAGAAAAATTTAGTTCCAGCTTTCAAAGTTAAACTGCCACACAAATTAAAATTTTTATTTGTACTCTACAGTTGTGCACTATACTATATTGTGTATGTATTCCATTTCAAGCCTTTGATATTGTGGATTCTAGAATGCAAAACTGCAGGAACCTGAAAAAAGATCTTTTTCACTTCTTCATGTTTTCAATGTTAAATCAAAGCTATCTTCAGATATACTTATTTCATACCTGTTGTATATAGCATTGCTGGTAAACCCTTCACATGCTGGTGAATTCTGATCATATTCTCAGAGCTAAATTTTATCCTTTTTATAACTGAACCCAACACCAAATAACATCTAGACAATTGACCAAAATCCATTTGCTGCTCTAGCACCAAGTCTTTCACAGCCCTTTGTGCTTTTCAAGTGCTGCCAATAGCACTATGCTCCTGGGGTGATCTCACAGCTTTTCTTAAACTAGCAGTTCACATCTGCCTCCAATGTAAGCAAAAGCTATTGTCTGTTTATATAGCCCTGGATTAGCTCTCTAGGCACTGAAGAATCCAGAAATTAACCTAGATCTTCAGCCTTCTCTTCTGAGATGCTAAATCTATTTCTAATCCAGCCTTAGCCTTACTAAGAGGTTGAATTCTCTTCCCTAATTCATTTAATGCTATTTTCTCATGTTCTCTGGTATCTGTGTTCTGGATCCAAAAATAAAACTAGATCTTCAGTCCAACTATAATTGTAACTCTAAATTTAGGCAAATATCTTAAAAAGATAAGGAACTAGCTAGAATTATTGTTGGCCTTCACTGTTGTACCAACTTTATAGGCCTCGCAAATGCAAATAAATTAGCTTTTCAGATTCTTCTCTCTAGGACCTGGAAATGTGTAACAGTAAAGATTTTTCATATCTATTGAAAAATTAATTTTAAATGCCCTTAAAACATTTTTGGTGCTAGCAACATGTCTGCTGCTACCAAACCTGGCATCAGTGTCAGGAGTTTGCCAGGGAAAGCAGCGCTGAGCGTCATTTCTCTTCTCAGCCATAGGACTTCATGTGATCTGTGGTAAGTTTACTTTTGAAGTGCATCACGAGGTTCCCTCCCAGTTAGAGTCTATTTAAGAAAAAAAATGTGTGAAGCAATGGTTATCTTATATTTACATCCTTATTATAGATGTGTGTATATCCTCATTGCAAAATACACAAATCTCTTTTTCCTAGTAATAAGATTGTTTTAAAATATTCCATGTTCTGAAGTCAAAACTTCTCACATGCATTAAATAATAGACTTTGCCTCCCCAATTCACTGTTTACACAAGGTTGCTGCGCACCTTTAGAATAAAAATTCAGTACTCAGTAGCCAAACTTAATTAAAATCGTGTAATTTTCTGTATCAGAGTTTTTTATCACAGATGCCTGCTTGTATTTTGCCTTCATGAGTGAGTTATTAAATAACATTACATGTCCAAGAGACTTCAGAATACAGAATTGATGCGTACTAAAATACTTACATTCTTTTACTTGCTTTTTTTAAAAAATCAAGAAAAAAGTAACACTAATCACAGAATTATTGGACAAATAAAGATGTAGGTATGATTTTTTTTTCTTTTTTTTCCATGTGAACTTTGTGAAACTGCTTACTAGATAAAATGTCAAGATGAAATGTTACCTTTCACTTCACTATGGTAGAGTATATAAAAATATATTTTATGCCATTATAAAATACTGAGTTTTAAAATACTTCCTTCATTACCCTAGATTCTGTAACTAAACCAATTTTGGATTTATTATCTGACAGTTCCATTGTTTTTGAATAATTGAGAACTAGAGCTTTAGATTCTGAGATCTTAATTTATATTACCAATATATGTTTCATATAATAAAATGACTTACTGATGTATTGAACTAAATACAAAATTGCTTGTAGACCTTATGAAATATTGCAAGATTTTATTAACATTTAATTTTCGTAACATTTTTTCCTTTAAAATGATTTTATTTTTAGTGTTTCTCCACCTGCTTTCCCTAAAAATTACCCTAAACAACAGAAAAGTTCTAAGAATGACCTCTTTAATATATGAACACAGTCCTAGCATATTAATAGGTGTTGAAAAGAAAATATTCTCAAGACTGCTATTCCACCCACAATTTCTGTCAATAGACAAATAAATGCTAGTAAAAATATCTGTTAATTCGTACTTAAAATGGTTGCATGCTTTGCTTACAACTGAATACATTTAGGAAAAAAATGATCATATAATAAAGAATTAAACTGAGAGAGCACAGGAAACCTTAATATAGCTATTTCCATGTTTTTGATTGCGTGACTTTGAAACCAAAGTAGTGTTATTTTTTCTGTAGTTCTTTTTAGGTGTCTGAGAGTAAATTATTAATTTTCATTGGATCTTTCTGAATGTATAAGTAGAGCCAATAGAATTAATCTTGGGGTGATCTGAGCTCCCTTTTAATACTTACCTTATACCCCTAAAGCACTGTGGGTGTTTCTTTATGTTTTTTACCTCTGAGCATGATGAAATTTAATTATAGTTAGGGTCTCTTTAATTGTCCTTTACCTGCAAACTCTGGATTTGAGGGCATTTGTAGCCCTCATAAGATAAAAATGCTCTTTTCCTTTCAAAGGTTATAAAAAAATTCCCTGCAACCTTCAACATCCCCCTAGACCTTAGAGTTTTCTTTAAAAATATAAGCATAAAAATCCTTACTTTAAATATTTTCTCCACATTTGTTTCAGTAAATACTTGTGCTTTTTTTAATGCAGATGAGTTGAAGTAATTAAAATTATCACAGTCTAAATGTGCAGAGCTCTCTAGCAGCAGTAGCCACTATCATAATTAGTTCTTGTATGTAAAATACTTGATAATAGCTCTACCGACAGCCCAACTTCTATGTAGATACTTTTACTTAGATTGACCCTATCAACTTTTTTGTATTTAAATTCACATCTGCCCTCAGTTTCATATTTAGCAGCCTGGTGTCAAAACTTTTTTTTTTATTTTTTAATTTTAGTTATTTTAAAATATTTTCATTCATATATTTCTTCATTTAAGAAGACAAAATTTAACAGCTTAAATGCTTAATTAACAGGCAGTCTTCTTTCCCTGCACTTTTCCCATTTTTTACATGCTTAGAACATTTAGATGAGTTTAGAGAACTCTGAGCATAAACCTGTACTTGTGTTCCATTGTGTGGTTTAGGTGATGCTGAGCTTGTGCAAGGTGCAATGTACAAACAGAAGCCTTTGCAAACATGAGCACAATTTTGTGCCAAGCTTAGCCAAGCTCAGTCCAATCTTTCTTCCCCTCTGTATAGTGGCACATAGTTACAGCTTCCATCAAGAAAGCTGAGAACCTGAATTGTATGCCATGTGCTATTCAAGGGAAATTATGTGGTGCAGGAGATTGCAAGATTACATTTCCATGACAGTATTATTTTAAGGCTGCTTTGGGTGGTGGTGACCAGGCACTCTGCATCCTTACAGAAGCTGTTTTTCCATTCTAGAAGTGGTTCAAGATTAAGAGAGTAAGAGAGACCAGAGGGTGGACTGTGCTTTCATAGCTTTTTGACGAGGCATCTCTGCTGAGAAGGCAACTCCATTGTAATTTTGCTCCTTGTTCACCATCTACATTTTATGTTGGATAGTTACCATTCCATAAACAGCCCTCCTCCTTTCCAGAAGATTGTCCTAGGCACCTGCTATCAATGTTATTTCTTTACTTCTTGGATTAAATCTTTATTTTTTCAGAAATTTGAAATCATGGATGATTCTTAAATGCTTCAAGGTAGAAAGAGTTTACAGGAGGTAATAGAGAGTGTCCTTTCCTCTTGCAAAATGACAAGTCTTAGAGAGCTGCCTGAGTCACTCTAAGGTATGTGTGTTTGTCCTCATGAGGCCCATTCAAACTGAGGAACAAAGTCCACACTTCACAAGGATAGGTATGCACATGTCTGCAGTAATCAGGAAAAAACAGAGATGGCATTCTTAGTATGTCTCCAGAATAAGACATTAAATCCCTCTTAGCTCTTTATGGGAATGGAAATAAACACATCAGGGACAATTTAGGATATAGAGATGTTCCTAAAAGATTTTTGTCTTAGTTTTGCTAGCAGCTCAAGGGAGGTGATCCTGCCCTTCTACCCAACCTTAGTAAGGCAACATCTGGAGTATCCAGTTCTGCTCCTCAGTACAAGAGCATCAGGAAGCCCCTGGACCAGGTCCGGTGAGGCCTGTGAAGAGGATTAAAGGACTGGAGCGTCTCTCTTAAAAAGAATGGCTGGGCCTGCTCAAACTTGAGAGGAGACAGCTGAGGGGGACCTTGTCAATGTTTGTCAGTATCTGAAAGGAGGTGTCAGAGGATGGATGTTAAGCTCTTATCCATGGTGCCAAGAAATAAGATGGAGAAACCTCATGGATAAAGAGATACAGGCAGTTTAATAAACTCAGAAGCAATGGCTGGGCACAGAAGCAAAGGAAAACAAAAGCTTTTTTTTCTACTTCCCATCAGCCATTTCCTGGGAAGCAGGCTTTGAGTCCACATAGCAGCTGCTGTGGAAGACAGGCATTGTAATAATGAATGCTTTTGCATCTGAGTAGACATCATATGGTATGAAATGTCCCTTTGGACAGTTTGAGTCTGCTGTCCTGGTTGTTTCCTCTCCCAAGATTTTGCCCACCTGGAGAGACTACTGATTCTGTGCCAGCACTGCTCAGCAGTAGCCAAAACACTGGTGTGTAATCAGCACCTTTCTAGATACCAATGCAAAGCACAGCCCTGTGAGGACTGCTCTGGTGAAAATGAGCTCCAGCTCAGTCAGACCCAATACACTTATAAAAATGAACTTCACTTGAAAAGAGCTGCCTCAAAATCTAATCTGCAAAAGCCCTGTCTTTAAAAGTGAACTTTGTGTATCTTTAGACATATTTGACAGTGTCAATGGGATGAGGTCATTTTGATTAAGGATTCTAGTTGAAATCTGAAGAAAGGTTCTTGTCACTTAAACCTTTTCTATTATGTCACTTACAGTCCTCTGAACTTTGAAAGGATGCTATCTCTAAGGGCATCTGTTCTTTCCCACTATCTTTTTTTTCCACCTGACTTAACAACACTCATACAGCTCATCATTAGCTGTAGCCACAGAGAAGTCATTCAAAACATCAGAGAACAAAATAAGCTAGATCAGAGTCTAAGAAGTTGCAACAGTTCAGTTTAGCACCACTTCATTGATATATCTTCAACAGTATTGTGGATGAGACAAAGTTATAAAGTACATATGAATCATCAGAATGAGTTTTCTTTTAATGAGCTTTGTAGAGGCCTAGGAACTGCACATGGTCCTCTAATTCCTCCTGCTTGTTCCCATGCTACATGAATAAGTGTTGAGCTGATTTCCCAGAAGTGTTACATCTTTTCCCATAATGCAGCCCTCTCATCATTCCCTTATTTATCGCATCATAGTGTCTTCGGCCCTGTTTCAATGATTACCATGATGATTTTGATTTGATTGCAATATCTCTCCTGACCACATCATCCTGCATCCTTTGTTTGCCACCATCTCTCATTTCCTTATCTGATGGTTGATCATCACCTCCTTTCTCACATCTTTCCTAGCTGAAAGCTCTCCTCAGCAGGCTGGCCAGCCAGCTGGCAAAGATGATTTTGCCCCACTTGCTTAGGTGGTTCTCTAACTTCCTAGGAGTCCTCAAATCCTCAAAAATAGCAATGAAAACTTAATTCCTGATGATGATACCAGGTCTACAAACAGTTGTTTACCCACAGGATCCTTCCAATCATCCTTTCCCCCTCACCGAGGAAGATTACAGAGAAAGGGCCATCATGCCCTTGACCATTGCCCCAAGAGCCTTGTAGTCATGCTTGGTACTCTCCCCATCTTCCCTGGTAATGCCATTACTGACCAGCATGTCCATGCCAATGGAGCAATCAGAGGAGCAGTCTGAGGCTGGACAAACCATGGCAGTCTCCTGACAACATCCTTCCTGCGTCCCAGGCCCCATCATACAGCGGGCAGGCCACTTACAAAAAAATCATCCTCATTTTAGCTACAGAGCCCCTGGGCACACTGAGTGGTAGGCAGGCTGTACCCATAGTGACAGAAAATCATTAAGGTGTCTAGAAGATATGTAACCCTCAAAGGCATACTTTAAAGAATCTCTGCTGGTCAATGAAGTGGCTTTTGTCAGTCTAGAGAGGGTGTCTGTGCTCAGAGCTGCTGGTTCCATGTTCTCCAGAGACGCTCCACAGAGCTCCCACACCAAGGCCCCGGCAGCAGCGGCAGCTCCATGAGGGGAGGCCGGAGCTACCCCAGCCGGACACAGCCAGATCCAACTGGATCCAATTGGATCTCACCACCTGGTGCAGGGCATGAATGAGCCCATGGCCAGGGTTGCCCCAGCTGGACACAGCCGGTTCCAGCCAGTTCCAGCGAGATCCAACCAGCTGCTGCAGGGTGCAGCTGAGCTCATGGCTGGAGTGGGGGCACCGTGGGCACTGTGTGTGGAAGAAAGGGCAGAAACGTTGCACAGAAGGTGGTGAGGATAAAACAGGTGAGACAAACAACCTTGTGAACAGCAAGCTGAGACCTAAGGGAGGTGGAACTGGCTGCTCCAGGCCCCGGAGCGGAGATTTCCCCGCAACCCTTGGGGGAGCCTGTGGTGACAGAGGTGGGTCCCCTGAAGCCCATGGAGGGGACCGTGCTGTCTGTCCAGGGAGGACACCTCAGGGAGCAGGTGGATGTGTTCTGAAGGAAGTGGTAGCCATGCATGTATGCTGCTCCATGCTGGAGCAGACACCTTGAAGGAGCTGCAACCAGTGGGGACACTAAGCTGGAGCATGTTTAACCTGAAAGACTGGCAGAAAGGAAAAATGGGAGAAGAAAGGAGCAACAGAGAGGAGTTCATATGGACTGTTCACAGTGCTCATTTTGCATTCCCCTGTGCCACTTGGGGTTGAGAGAAGGATATAAAGGAGTCAAGAATGAAGTAGTGAAATTGAGCCTGGGAAAAGGGAGAGTGTGGTGAGGTCTTTGTTTCTCAAATATTTTGAATTTGCAGTAAATTAAATTAATTATGCCTAAGCTGAGTCTCTTTTGCCTGTGATGTTAATTGCTAAATGTCCTTCCTTTGGTCCATGAGTTTTCCACCTTATTTTTTCTAGTCATCCTGTTGAGGAGAGAGAATAAGCAAGCAGCTGGGTGGGGGTCTCTGCTTGCTGAAGTGAAAACCACACAGTCTTTTATCTTCCTGCAAGATGCACGTGGAAACAAAGCTGTCCACATAGAAGTCACAATAGGGAAGTCCACATAGGACAAAGTAGTTATTTCCAAAACTTAACTTCCTATAAAATTCACAAACAACAATATATATTTTATATGAGCAAAACATAATTTTTATTTTACTGTTGCACTGATTGTATTGATGTGTTGCTGCTAACTGCTGCTGCAGTTTTTAATAGGAAGGTCATTCCTAAGGAAGAATTTTTGTCTTGAATTAAGACAGAGTTTCTTGTCAGGCTTTGCTAGGTAGATGAACAGAAAGTTTAGGAATACAGAGGAGACACTCCTATGATATTATTATGCTGACTTAGCTATCATCCATGGACAGATGACCAACAGGTTGCAGCATTTCAGTGTTAAAGTAGATTTGAAGTCCAGTATATCCCTTTGGTCTTGCTGTTCTGAGTGAAAAATGAATAAACAGATGACCACCAGAAACTCTGATTAGATGTGTAAAGAGAGCATTCCAAAGAGATGTCTGACTTGGTGCAATAATACAAAGGATGATTTATTCTGAGGCTCACTAGAAGAGCAAAAGAAAATTATCATTTGAAATTATGGCAAAACCCTTCATGCTAAGTCACAAAACAAGGAAAGATTAATACATAAAGAGATAAAATGTTGAATGAAATGCTGACATCATTGTCAAGCTATTATGCTTTTAATTATGGTCATAAGCATAATAAGATGGGCAATGAATTATTCTGGAGAAAAAGACTATGTTTTTAAATAAAATTTCTTTTTAAAATATGTATTTCAGTGCTGATAGTGACTTCTTGGAAAATATTTCACTTATGGGCTTGCGTTGTACATACAGTGTGGTTCTGGCTACTTCAAAGCTAGCAGTTTTCCACGTAGTAGGAATTTATTTTCTTTCTAGTTGTCAAGGAATGAAGGGACTAATTGGTACTCAAACATTTATCTTGATTTCTCATGTGACTTTAGTAATTCTTTCAACAGGGTATGTCAACCTCTGTATGTTTAACATTTCCAAATTAATTTTTCTTCATGGTATTTATCATATTCCAACAAAATTATGGAATTAATTCAATCTGATATTCAGTGTAACTATATCAGAATTTCATCCAGTCATTCTTGAGATAAAAAAAAGTTTTTTTAATCATGTTTTGCTTGCAAATGAAATGTGCTTTTTCACTTTCTCACAATTTTAACAGAGATTGTTCCAATACTTAATTGTTTGTATATTAAAAAAAATACTACATATTGGAAGAAAATCAGTCTGGAGGTGTACAGATAAACAAACATGAAAACAATAATAAATACACATGATATAACCAATACTTCATGCTATAATAGTCTGAAGGTTTTTGTTTTCTAAACTGTCCTCTTTTTTCATGTTAGGAAATGATTTGAGGGTTCATAAAATTAATAGGTATCATGATGTTTTTATGCTTTTATACATGAAGTTTTAACATGAGAACAGTGAGAACCTTCTTCCACTGAAGCTTTCCTGCTTGAAGGAGGGACATAGCAATTGAAAGTTTTCCAAGACATAAACAATATATATATTTCAAGACATATGATCTTGGCAAATGACAACCTAATGGACAAAACTTTACCAAGTATAGACATATGGGACTATTTACTTTAAACCTAGTGTTAATTCTAGTCAAGTTTTATTGCTTTCAGTATGCTGTTTTTTGCTATGTTTTTATGGTGTTTTCTGCTGAAAAAGAGTAACATGGACTGTGTATGCCAGTGAGACACCTCCACCTAATGCACTACTGTTCTGTTTATGTCTTTAAATGGCTTTGTTCTATCTTCTTTATTTTCTGCCTCACTCCCTGAGAAATCACAACATTTAAGATGTGCTGTTTGACTCAGGTGCAGACAGTTCAGAGTTTGCACTGAAAATCAGGGCATCCAGTTTTTCTAAGCCACTCTGTGATAGAGGCCAAGAGTAGGTGCTTAGGAAATAGTATTCCAAAGTATGACCTGACATGAACATTTTTCATAGAAACTTCACAAGGCTCAGTATCCATAACGTTATTTTTAATACCATTAGAAGAACATTTCTTCCAAAAATACCCTAAATTTTGAACTAATTTTTATTATCTTGAATATCCTGTAGCAAGGAGTTAGCATTGTGAGAAAATAGGGTCTTTTCCAGAATTCAGAGTGATCACCTGTGATCACTTTACTAATTTCCAAGTATTTATTTGTGATTTTTCTCTTCAGGAATGGTACTAAAATGTTTAAAAGCCTGTATGTCAGGCATGTTCCTGACAGGAGGGAAATTTCAGCAAATGTGTATCAACCTCAGTCATTAGAGAGCCAATAGAAACTCATCCATCTAAATCCTTTAGGATTTTTAAAGAGTATAATGAGCAATTTCATTTCCCATGTTGAGACACTGTGTGGTATCTCCTTACATTGCTCCATCATGGCGCTTCACCTTGTCAGAAGCAGAGGGATGAAACACTGTCTTCTGTCTTCACAGCTTCTAAGGGCGTTGTTCAGTTCATCTCATTGACATTTGTATAGTGGCTGATCAGGACTACTACAGAAACTGTGAGTATTAATTCAAAGCTCACTGAAGTTAATGGAAAGATTTTCATTGACTCCACTGTGTGTCATGTGGCTCATAGGCTCCAGAAAGGCAGGGACCTGACAGCCTTCTTAAGAACATTTCCTTTTATATGTCTATCGTATGCTGGAGGCTTTTGTTGCAAGGCTAGAATGTCTGACATCTGTTCATGGATGCTACCGTTGAAGATACTGCATGAGTGTAAATAATGGCATACTGTGAAGTCTGCTTACCTAATGGTAATACTGAAAATATAAAACTGTGCTGAGACATCAGTGCTAAACATAATATGTCATTTATATAATGTATTATTTTATCACAGAAGCCAGACTGTTAAGGGCACAATATTTTTCCAATATGTTCAACTATATTATCTGTCAGATGGAATGTTATAAGCACAGAGTCAATCATCACAAGCACTACATAGCTGACATTGTAGTATATACTATAAGTGATATAAATGTATATAAATGTATATAAATGATTTACCTGATGCCAGAACTGTAAATTTTCCTTGATGTTTATCGGAAATTTACATTGACTCTAAATGAAGAAGTAGTGAACAGCTAAAAGATACAAGGAAGAACACTTACAGTCATCTTCTTGCTTGTTCTATCTTGGCACAACTGAACCATTCTCTAGGGCTGGCTGTCTTTAGCTCCACAATAGGAAAAAATACATATTTGGCATGTATTCCCAGAACAGAGTCCAACACAGAATACACAATGATAGTGTTTGTACTTCAGGATGATACTCAGTGAGGAGGGGAAGAGATCCATTCACGTTACTTATGAGCCTGACACAAGATTTCCTAGGCTAAAGGTTACAACTTAAGTATTTAGAGGTATGTGCACACTTTTAGAATTTGAGTAACTCATTTTCTGTTCTTCACAGAATTTTTAACATCTTACTTCAGTTTCCTAGTAGAATATTCTGATTGACCAGCCATAAGACTGAGCAAATGTAAGAACTTTACCCATTCTTCCAGCAGCTGTGCCAATGACTGGACAAAAGCAACAAATTATAGTTTAAAAAAAAGTAGTGAGTGTATGTAAGCATGCATATCTACTACCCAGTGATAATGTCCATTTTGCCTACTAGGATGTTGGTTTGAAACATTAAACAAAAAGTTTGCTTTTAACCTTTGTTGATAAATGGATCAAAGAGGAATCCAAAGTTATTTAAAATTGCAGATGGAGAGAAACCTCCCCAGGGAAAAAGTGTTCTGCCAGCATCTGCTGGCAAGTAAAGGTAACTGTTAATCCCCAGTTGCAAGCAAGTAATGTAAGGATTTGAGGCATTTTTAACATTCCAATAGGTTTTCATGATCAAATTTTTATTCAGATTGTAAACCTCTGGCAAGAGATCTCAGTTCATGTGTTGTCTGTAAAAACTGGATTTGTTACCTGGTGTGCAACTAGCCAATAATTCATGCTTATTGAGACATTGATTATTTATTTCAGAGTGGTGCAAGCCTAGGTTCTTGTGGAATTACTCAAATCAAATACACCAACTATTAAAAATCTTTGCTGTTTATACATTTTATCAAAGGAATTACAGTTCATTGGCTACAAGTTACACAGTTCTCTTATTAATTAGTATTCTGTCTTCTGTTGACTAATGATTCTCTCGCCTCTCATGCTAATTAGTCCCCATGCTCAGTGTTTCTCTTCTTTTGGGTCAGTGGGTTTCTTGTGTCAGTGGCCCCTGAGTTAGTGGTTGCAGATCTCCCCTTGCCAGAATTACCTTTTACCCAGTTGGAGCTGATTTCAGCATGGTTTCTGAGTTGGGTTTATTAGTTTCTGCCTTTTTTGGAAATTCTGCCAGTTGTTTCTGTGGCCCATAAATGCTGCAGTCTGCAACAGGATCAAGACTAATTGAGAAAATGTGAAGGAAACAGCAATTTCTTTTCCCTGTCACGTCAAGAATTTAGTGAAGATTCTCAGGTTCCTCTGCAATGATACTGTGCTGTGTATCACCTTATGGTGATAAGTACAGCAGTAAAGTGGTGATGACTGTGGTAACATCACGACTGGGGCAAGAGAGAAAACTTTCCAGCAGCTGGACTTCTCCGTCATAGACTACAAAACAGAATTAGGAAATATTGTAACAGAATGTATGGAGATTAGTTATTTTGCTGATTCAAACAGAAGAAAGCCTTTTTTCAAATGAGGAGATAATTAATTACTGACTGACCACACAGTGTTTTTTACTATCTCATTTTTCTTCAGGGGGCTTGAGGCATGGTATTTATAACCTTTGTGGGAAGAAGTCACTAGAAATTCTACCTCCAAATGGTCAAAGGAAAAGATACATAATTACAGTAGCACTATCTTGGATTAACCCCAGCTGGCAACCAGGCACCACACAGCTGATCACTCAGTCCTGCACCAGTGGGATGGGAAAAGTGAAAACTAGAAAAATCATAGAGATAAAGACAGTTTAATAGAGAAAGCAAAAGCTGCACACACAGGTTAAGGAAAACGAAGAACTAATTAATCACTTCCTATCAGCCAGTGGGTGTTCAGCAATCCCCAGGAAAGCCAGGCTTCATCATGAATAATAATGACTTAGGAAACATCATCACTCCAAATGTACCCCTGTTTCTCCTTGTTCCCCAGCTTGTTATATTGAGCATGATGCCACACATGCGGGATATCCCTTTGGAGAGTTGGCCTCACCTGTCCAGTATGTGTCCACTTTCCAGATTTCCAAAAAATGGGAAGTGGACAAGTCCAGAGGGCCGGGTGGCATATTCCTACAAGTGTCAAGAGAGCTGGCTAATGCCCATGTAGGCCACTTTTAATGATCTTTAAAGGGTCATGGTAACTGGGGAGGCGGAAGGACAACAAGTAACACTCCTATCTTCAAGAAGTGCAAGACTGAGTATCCACAGAAATACAGGACAGGCGGTTTCTCTTCAGTGCCTCAGAAAGTAATAGAGTAAACACTCCTGGAAACCACTCCCACACATATGATTTGGAGTAGTCAGCATGAATTTTCAAAAGGGAAATAATACTTTTCCAACACTGTAGTCTTCCAGAGTCAAATGACTGTGTCAGTAGGTAAGGGGAGTGCAGTGACTGTTACCTATCTTGACTTTATGAGGATGTTGATACTATATCCATGACATCCTAACAGAAAAAATGGTGAGACATAGGCTAAAGAAATAGACAGTGAGGAAGATTGAACACTGCATTGCTGAATTCAAAGGGCAGCAACACAAAGCCGGGCTGGACACCAGCCCCTAGCAGTGTACCCCACAGATTGATATTGGGCCTGCTTCTGTTTGAAATTTACTTTTATGATTTAAATGGTATAGCAGACTGCACTCTGCAAGTCCACAGGCAATTTAAAACTGAGAAGAGTGGTTGGTTCCATCAGCTGGTTGTACTGCCCTTAGCAGGCTGGAGAAATGGGCCTGGCAGTACTCCAGTATGATGCCATACTGGGGTACTATGTCCAGTTATAGTACCCCTAATACAAGAGAGAATATGGACTTACCTGAGAGAGTCCACCAAAGAGCCATAAAGATGATTTAGGGCTTGGTGTATCTATCAGATGGACAGAAGAGTGTAAGAGAACTAGAACTCCTCAGCTTGGGGAAAAGAAGGCTCAGGAGTATCTTATCTATGTGAGGAAATGGAGACCAGGGGAAGGACACTGTTCTCATTGGCACCTGCTGGAAGGACAAGAAGCAATGGGCACAACTTGAAACACAGAAGAAAGATGTTTAAATATAAGAAAATATCTTTTTATAGTCAGTGTCAAATACTGCAACAGGTTGCCCAGAAAGGTTATGGAGGCTTAATCTTTGGATGTATTCAAAGCCAAAGTTGACATAGTCCTGATTAGCTCCACTACTTTGAACTATGTGTTGGACTAGACTGTGTCCACAGGTCTTTTGCAATGTCATCCATTCTGTAATTTGCTTATTCTAACTCTACACTGGTTTTTTGAGTATTTTTATCCTCTTTGGCGTATGATTAAAACAAAAATTACAATGTTAAAAGCAAATGGTATGCACTGCTGATTGACAGAACATCATTGTTCTTGAGATGATGAATCTCTGGAAAGAATGGTTCTCCATCCTTTCCTCAGTCTATCAAACTGATGATATGCATAAGGATTCTGTAGGTTTATGAGGTTTGGAGAAAAAGTTGTCCACAATGCAGAATGTTATTGTGTTGTTGTGTTATGTATGTTACCGCATAAGGTGGTCGTATACAGTTCACAGATCTTTGTAGATTACTACTGAAAATTGAGAAGTGACTACACAATTAATTATGTAATGCTGCCCACATGTTTATACTTTCATACAGAGAAATTTATGCAGATGTGTTGTAGGTATATACAGTATCTTTGTTAGTGTACCTGTTTTTATCGAGGATGTTTAGTCTGATTAAACAATAGATGTAATTTCATGCATTTATATCAGATGACTTGGAGATAAAACTTTGAACATACCACTTTCAAGCAGAGCTTAAATAATCTAAGCATTTCTTACGATTTCTTAACTTTGTTCTTAAGAAGCCAGGCCCTAATTTTAGCTAATGAGAATCTTACTTGATAGTCTTTTAAAAATCTTTTTCATTAATAGCAAATGAACATCTCCCTGGATGAGTGGTCATACACTCTGGCTATGTTCTGGGTATTCCTGCACAGTCTAGACAAGTGCAGTGTCATAATTTAGAAAAGATATTTCCCTACACAAATTTTCACCAGATTCCAGAGAATGCTTCTGATGCATGGCGATATTCAGTTAGCAAGATATATAAAAAGTGAGGCCTTTGTTGACTCCTTATTAATGGATAATACTTATTTTGAGAATGACAGTCCTGATGTCCACATCTAAACAGAAAGATACATAGTCCGAGGGTCAGACTATTAGGTGTGCACCCCAACAAGGGAGCTTGTTATCAGAAATGAGAAGGTGCCTGAGGCTGGAGTCAGAGAACATAATGCCTGGATGTCTGGAGCTCAGAATACTCACCATATGTAGAGCTGGTCTTTGTAGTAGTCATGACAGCAGGCAATCTGGGGATGCACAAACAGGAAACAAATTATAATCACAGAGGCATTCACACACCTTTTGAAAGATGTCTGAGACAAGTGGGAACTTGGAGCCTTTCTAGTGAGTCCAAGACGTCTGGAGAAATCATGGGATTTGATACTGGGATGGTCACACCCTATCCTGTTCAGTCAGCTCTCAAATCTGTGCACAAAAACACTGTGACCTCACAAAAACAATATCATGGTTTAGCTGCCTTTCTCCGTCCTCTGCTGACCTAGATCTCCCTGCCTTGGCCTCACCTATCCAATCCCTCTGCCAGGTCTTGCTCTCTTTCCATATTGTACCATTACATGAGCTGGCCACTCATAATGCTACTGCTGTATTCTCACCTTTATCTGATATTCTGTGTGCTACTGCCATATCTCATTGGTTCCTTTAGCTTCTACCTAAGCAGAAAGACAAAACAAATTCCAGAGCTCCAAGCCCCAGGAGGTACAGGCCCCAGTGCTCTCTTGGTTCTTCCTGGGAACCAAGGCTGAGAAAAACTCTTCAAGATAGATTCTCATGGGCAAAGTAGAACTGGTGCTGAAGAGGGGACTCCAAAGAAGGGGCTTGACCTGGGGGGGAATTGCATCACCACTTGTCCTACTAATTGGTGCTTTTATCAATTATGCTAATTTCCTAAAACCTATAAAAATGTACTCACCCCTAGAAGGGGCAGGCTTTTGTGGACATCTTTCCATAACTGCTCCTGAAGGCCTTCATTAGAGATCCTCTTTTACATTACTTTCTCTCTAAAATTATCATAAGTTTCGTTTCCAGGTTGGGAAAAACGCAAGAAAACAAAATCATCTCTAAATCTGGAGTTCCAGAAATAAATCCCTGGTCATCTTTGTTGGTCATGTAAAAAGGGGAAGTTTCCTTGACCCTTAGTGTTTAATGTGTCTGTCATCACCCCAGGAAAGCCAAGACCCTTGTGCCTGACCCATCTGTCA
>VRYO01001589.1:11075250-11105992 GCA_009812075.1 Sialia sialis
GGTGCGGCTTATATTCGGGTGCAGCTTATATATGGACAAATCCTGTGGTCTGCCTGGCTACTCGCAGGTGCAGCTTATAATCAGGTGCGGCTTATAATCGTGAAATTACTGTACTTTGAAAAATGCCATAAAGATGCATTGCATTGTAGATGTAATTCTTTACCTCATGATGTCTACTAAATTCAGAGTGTCAATGCATACTAACTGTTGGAAAAAATAATTTGGATATGTGTTTTTTAGGTACAAATGTTTTTGGACATTACAAATAGGGATCACACAGTCCAAGGATTCTACTTAAATAGCCAGAGTACAGGACAAATGAGAAGAGACCAAAAAGTCCATGAAGGTTTTATTTGCTCAGCAGATTTACTGAGAGAAAGCACTAAGCAGGAATTTCTTAGCATATGTGAATGGACCTGGGTAAACTTCTCCTATATTTAAAGTACTTTAATGGTAGTATATGGACAACCATGTGTTTTACCATCTTGAGTCCGATACACAGATTATTTTCCAATTTTCTATCACTATAAGTAGAAAAAAAGAAAAGATGAGTCACAAATCACCCCTTTGAAATTAAGGGATGAGACTACATTTTGGAAGCTATGCAAATCTAAAGCAATAACAACAAGCAATAAAGTAATGCAGTTGTCTTCATTAACACTAGGCAATAGCAGATTACTCATCTTTATGCAGGCTGGCATATGAGGTGAGTGAAGCATGTGCTTTGTTAGCAAGGCTCAGTAATATGTTCTGAAAGCAAACAATCAGTAAGGATCAGAAAACCAGTTCCAGTCAAGATGAGCATAAGTTAGCCTGTTTATTAATCTTTTATGTTTATGCAGGTAAATGAAAGTGCACGGGTGCTCATAGATTTGCAGTATTTGTAGCGGAAGTAGAATATTGTTACAATCTCATTCTCCAGATATTTCTGAAAAAATAATGGAAAACAGGTGCTGATTCTCAAGTTTCTTACTGAAGAGATTTTATTGATCACTGTCTGTATCATTAATAAGGATATTGAACAGTACTGGTCCTGATGTGGAGATACACCACTTGATACTGTTTTGTATTTGGACATTGAATCACTGGCTGCAGCTCATTGTGTGCATCCATCCAGCTTGTCCTGTATCCATAAAATATATCATCCTTCAAATCTCCTTTTAGAGACAAGGATGTTGTGTGAGACCATGCCAAAGCCCTTACAGAGGTCCAGGTAAAGAATATCTGTTGCTCTTCCTTAGCTACTCATGCAGATGCTGCCATCATAGAGGCCAGATTAGTCAGTTCAGTGCCCTATTCGGGTGACCCTACTCTGAGCCAGAAGTTGGACTAGGCTGTCTCCAGAGATGCCATCCAAACTTAAAACTGTTGTGATTTTTTTGACTATGCTCATAATTTTGGAGACCATCAAATTAAAGAGCAGTATTATTTCAGTAATGTCTTTTTTCAATCCAGAGGTTAAACTGCAGAAGTGCCTAAACAAACACATCATCCACAAAGTTCTGTGAGAACTGTAAATATTTTTATTGATTATTATTTGTAGTAGCCTGCAGAATGTATGAGTGAATAATCCTTGTTTGAAATATGAATTATCTGATGCAGTCTGATTGAAGAACCAAAAATATGTCACTTGCTTCCATGTGGAGTAAACCAAGTTATTTGGTGAGGGTCTTTATCAACAACAATGCTGTGAATTGGAAAAACCTAAATGTATTCTCACCCCTTGCTCAGTTGATTATCATCTCCCAGAAACTGTTATGGTTATTAAGAAATGGATTTTGTAAATCAGGATAGACCAGATTAGTGTGAAAAATCTAATCTAATGATTTCATTGAAACTTTCTCTAAGATAGTGAGTTTTCCTTCTTCCATATGGACACAACCCTCTGGGCTGAGTTTTGAGATTATAATGAAAAACCTGGACAATTGAATTTAAATTATCAATTTTTTTCAACCAGCTACTTTATTTCACTAGTAGTCAACTTTCAAAAAGGAGTCAAACACAATTTGATGTGAACATGTTAGATCCAACCATCAAAGAATCATCTCTGTTCTCTATTAACAACAGCTGTTATAATTACAGATTACCTCACCTAGTAAAATGGATTGCTTTTATTCAGCACTTGTCCAACAAAAGGAGGATCCTATCCTGTACTACCATCACTTTTTCATAGTATTGTATTTCCAAGTAACAGTGGTTAGTATCCAGTATAAAGCATAAACTGAGCAAATGTAAAGAAAGAATAGATTTTTAAATTATAATTTTATTAACCAGAAAGAAGATAGTTGAGAGAACAATTTAACCATGTAAAATCAGGATAGCAAAACCATGGTGCTCCTTTAGCAGAAGTTTAAAGCAGACCTTTAGCACTCTCAAAGGTCGTAGTGCCACTGGAACTGACAGACCCAGATTTACCTCTCCTAATTTCAGCTGCTTAACTGAGGAACTTTGCTGTTCAATGAAGAGAGGAAATGAAAGATATTTTCAGAAGGTATTTCACTCTGATCTGTGTTCTTAGATAAGACAAAATTACTGTAGACACCTATTTCTTTTCATCATTGAAAGTGAAAGTCCTGGGTGATTAGATAACTCAGCAGTCTGATGCAGTCATCTTAGCTGAGTGTATAAATGTAAGGAATCTAATGTTCTCCTAAATTTGGGTTAGCTGTGGACGTGAATGATTCAGTTCTTGTGTTGCTTTTAAGCTTATTTCCCCTAAAACACTCAGCAGTTCACTGGTAGAAATCTCGCTCTTGCATATATAAAATTTCATGTGCTTGATTCTCAGCTGTTTCAGCAATCTTAAATCACTATCTATTTTTGAAAATTTAGACCATGCTTCAACATTTTTAATTCTGTCACTTGTTATTGGCAAAGAAAGGTGAGAGTTGAAGAAGTATGGGATCAACTGAATAATCAAGATGGGAATCAACAACAGTAAGATTTGCATAGATATTGTGTTATCTGAAAACAGGGATAAAGATAATATTAAACAAGTAAATAAAATTATCTTCAAAGTCAGAATTACACACTGAAATGTTGTGCATAATTCAGTAGGTTTTTTTCAGAATTTTTAGGTGTTTGAGGATTTTCTTAAAATCTTGTTTGAACCAGCTGTATATACTTTTTAAAAAAAGTAGCCTTCTGTTGTGAATGAAGACAACGTTAAGACAGCAAAAAGACATAAGACCTGAATAGCTCTCTGCTATCCAAAATTACAGTAATTTCAAACTGATAAGCCGCACCTATTTCACTGAAGAATTGAACCGATCACAGAAGTGAGGCTAATCACCAGCTGCGGCTTATTTATGGACAAATTCCAGCGAAATGCCAATCTGGAAGTGCGAGCTGGCCAGGTGGGGAGCTGCTGCGGCCGGCTGGGGAGGGAGCTGCCAAGGAGCCGCTGCCAGGTTGGTGGCGAGCCAGAGCCTCTGGTGAGCGGGCAGAAAGCCGCAGCTGGTTTCGCACAGTAAGTTGGTGGGCCACCGGCTCTTCACTTGGCGACGGGAGCCCACAGGCTCTTCGCGCAGTGGGGGGAGCCTGCCGGCACTTTGCACGGCGAGGGCAGCCCGCCCACCTGCTGTGCCTCTGTCTCTTAGCACAGCGAGGGCAGCCCACCTGCCATGCTGCCGTGCTTCTGTCTCTTCATGCGGTGAGGCCAGCCCGCCGGGCCGCCGCTGCTGAGCAGGCGGGGAGCCGCGACAGCCAGTGCCGAGGGCGGGAGTGCCGGGGCCCGTGGCACAGGGAGGGTGCCTGGGGCTGTGTTTAAAGGCTTCGCCTGTCTGTGAAAACTGTTTGCAAATTGAGCACCTGCCAGTAAACCCCGTGATGGCACAATTCTGTTACTAACTCGTTACTTTGTTGCACATCCTCGCTTAAAAAAAAAAAAGTGCGGCTAATCACCCGGTGCGGCTTATTTATGGACAAATTCTGTGGTCTTCCCGGCTACCCGGAAGTGCGGCTTATAACCAGGTGCGGCTTACAAGTGTGAAATTACTGCATTTAAATTACTGTGGAGTTGTGCTCTTGAATAGAATGGGGTGTATTTTGGAGAAGGAAAGCTACTGACACTATAATTTTCTGCAGAAGTTTGTTAATTCTGATGTAGTGGTTACAGATGTGCAGAACAGCTGGCAAACCATCTCTACCAGGAGCCGAAGAGCCAATGGGCTGCAGCCTGAGAACACTTGAAAATGCTCACAGAATTACATGCAAAGTGCTTCATGTGACAAGAACAATCAACTCTGTCAATTCTACCAGCTTTCTGGTAGAATTTATACAGATGATACCTTTTCATTTCATAAACTTACATTTTCATCCACATTCTGAGTCACTCAGAAGTTACGGATAGATACGGTAGAAGAGATACAATACTAAATATTCTTCGTAGACCATATCTTCTCCTCAATCCTCCTGGTAGCTTTTCATGTTTATTTAGAAAAGAGAGAAATAGATCAGGAAAAAAATGGCAGGAAATGTGTCACAGTAGTACCCTGCAGAAAAAGAGCAACAGCATAGAAGGAAAGCTTTTTGTAATTATCAGCAAAGAGGGAATAGTTACTGTTGGGTGATAGCAGAAACATCCCTTTTATTAATTGAAAATTAATATTCAGAATAAAAGAATATTCAACTTTTGATCATCTAATTAATGCAATCCTTATCAAAGATCTTGTATTGATGGACCTTGTCCTTCTGCATTGGAAGTTTTCAGCCAGAGTGGATGCAGATCTATGTTTCTAATAAATCAGAAATAACATAAGACATATAATTTGCATGTTATGCCCTCTACTGAGTACTGACAGATGCAGCCATACTGGGATGAACCTGTCTTATTCTAGTGTTGGACATCTTTCAAGCAAAATGTCTTCTCTTTGACTTTTTGAAATTTAGTGAAACTGTGAATATCTCCTGGCTTTTCTGATTTTAAATCAGTATTTTGTTAACATATTTTAACCAAAATCATGCATAATTTTTCAGTTTTTATTCTTATTTTTCTTGCTCTTACATTCTGGAAGAGACCTGTTATTTTTCAGGAGTGAAAGCTTTCTCCAGATTTGAAAGTGACTTATTTCTCATTTCTATATACAAGTTAATGAGGTGTCATGTACAAAATATGCATAAATGAGAGTTAAAAAATGCTAAAAGTTGTAAGTGAAGAACTTTTAAGGAAATAATTTTCTTAAAACTCCCTTTATTTCTTTTGTCTCATGTTATTTCATTTTATTTACACAGAAAAAAATTATCAAACAAGGACCCACCAAATATGGGCAAGTAATGAATGAAGAATTAAACTATCCACCAAGTAGAACCGATTTGCTGATTTGTAAGTCCAAGAACCTTTCCTTTACCTCCTGAACAACATATGGAAAAAAACCTCAATTCATTCCCAATATTTAACTGTTGGTGGTATCATTGTTTTTCTTTCTGCATCATCTGTTTCAAATCATCTATAACCTTAGGTCATCTAGGAAGTCAAACAGAAACAGAACTTTACTTCTAAGATTTAAACATCTACGATTTGGTCTTTGCACTGAAACCAACTGCAGCTTTGTTTTTAACTTGGACAAATTATCCTCTCTGATAGAAAGCTGTCAACTGCATTTCTAGTATCAGAGGTTATACGGGTTATGGCTTAGTATTTCAGTTTTTTATTCTTTTGCTATGTGTATTAGATAATCACATTTGTTTAACTTAGACTATGGTCCAGATCCTCAACTGGAATATGAACCAACAAATACAATCACCAAATTTCAGAATTAATTCTACATGTCCAGTCTAAAGGGATTAAAGGCTGATAGTGTTTCAGCTTTCATTAGTCATTCTTCCCCACCTAACAAAGAAACTAGATTTGCTCTCTTCTAGCTTCTAGACACAGCTGAAAGAAATGAGAAGAAACAAATATGTGGTGGCTAAGGACCATTTTTCTCCATTTGTTTTCATAGGTCAAAACCAAATGAGTACTCTGCAATATCCAGCTGAATCAAGAGGAGAAATCACAGGGAAGACACATTCTGCTGATGCTCTAGGCTGCATCAAGAGCTGAATGAGAATTTAAACCAGTTCTCAAAATAAGCACAGAGATAAAATCAGCATCATTTTGGCACAAAAAATAAAAGGGCATTTCTTTGCTGCAAATTGTTACAGATTGTTATCTACAGCAGCTCACTGGAGAACAAATACAAACAATTTTCTGCACAGCATTTAAAAATCTGAAAGTAGGTGTGCATGGTTCACCAGTTTATTGCAAAGTTGCTTGAAGATGTGGTCAACAGGTCATTTAATGGGTGTACTCCACTTATGGATTGGGTTTAGAAAGATCCTCTGTCCATCGTCTGAACAGACCATGTACAAGATGGCTCTGAGCTGATCATAAATTAGGTGCTTTAGTACTAAAGCTCTGCAAATGAGATCAGAAGAGCTGTGTCCAAGGCAGCCACTGAGTTTTTTCATTGAGGGGCTCAAACTGGACCCATGGAAGTAAATTCCTGAGTCTGAGTGTTCAATGACTAAAAGAAATAAATCCAAGTCACAAGAAAATAAAACCAAGAGGAGTCTCCACAGAATATTTATTCAATGGATACTTGTGTCAGTACAAAAAGAAGCAAAGGAAAAAGTTTATGGTCAAAATTAATTTTGAGCTATGAGCTTTATACATTAGATTTTGTTAATTCCTGGCTGCTTGTGCTGTCTTTCACCTTAATATAAATGCTTTGGGTTTGCATTATTTATGTCTATTATATGCACAAAAATATAAACTACTTGAAAAGAGAAAAATATTGACTACCTTTGGCCTTGAGAGGAAGGGTTTCATTTTCCCAGGTGCTTGAATGAATACTCATCTGGTTTTGTTTTGTAATTTTACAAAGAACTCACAGACTTTGACCCTGACCCTTCATCCTGCTGACAAAACTTGGCAGAACTGTTCCAGTGATATAATACAGAAATGCAATGCTGAATTGTACTTCTCCCTGTGATGTAATGCACCTACAGCAACCTTACAGAAAGTGACTCATAATATAAATGTGTCATAGACTTAAAGCTTTCATCTGAATGAAAGTAGAAGCAAATCATTATACTGCAAGTGCAGCCATCTTCCTGCATCCAACAGGACAACAAAAATTATACTGCTAGCATCAACAGAGGAAGATTCTTTAATTTTATTTCATTTGTAGCAATGGATGTGTTTTAAGCAGGTTATTTGGGATGTTGTCATGGTTTAGTCCCAGCCAGCCACCAGGCCCCAGGCAGCCACTTGCTGTTTCCCCCACCAGCAAGACTCAAGAGAGAACTGGAAGGGTAAAGGACAGAGAAAGGACTGGGACAAAGGCAGCTTAATATGAAAAGCAAAAGCCACACATACAAGCAAAGCAAAGCAAGGAATAAATTCACTGCTTCCCAAGGGCAGGCAGGTCAGGTCCCCATCACACTCAATGGTTACTTGGGAAGACAAATGTCATCACTCCAAATGTCCCCCCTGCCTTCTTCTTCCCTCCACTTTATATACTCAGCATGATGCTCTGGAATATCCCTCTGGTCAGTCTGGGTCACCTGTCCTGGCTGTGTCTCCTCCCAACCTTCCATGCACCCTCAGCCTCCTCACCACCAGAAAAGGTCTTGGCTCTGTGCAAACCCTGCTCAGGAATAACAAGAACATCTCTGTATTATCAATCCTGCATTCACCACAAATCTAAAACACAGCCCTATACCAGCTGCTGGGAAGAAAAGTAATTCTACCCCACCCAAAACTAGCATAGATTTCAAGAGAAGTTGTTCTCTTATAGGCAAAGCGAAACAGGGAACAGGGTTAGTATCAGAGACGTAAGAGAAGTAAGAAGTAATATTGGGTGGTAAAGATGATATAGAACTAAATATTCCATAATCAGGAGAATATCAGGTAATAACTCTCCTGCTAAAACATCTATGAAAATTGGGCAGTATGAAACAAAGAAAACCTTAATAATTCCATCATTAAAATTCTGAGTGTTGGAGTATTGATTACTGAATGATAAAAAAGTCAAAGTAATTCAACTAAAGACACAGCTCAACCAGAATTTCAGTGGAAAAGCTCTGAGTACATTTTTCTTTACACCAATTTCTTCTTGTATGCTTTTTGTTGTGGTTTAAATTATGCATATAGTAAAAACCCAGGTAAATATATTTAGAAGTAAAAATGTGGACGTGTGTGGAAAACTAGGCCACAGTATAAGTGAAATAAAGCCAGATTAAATTATAGCTGATTTTGATTGTGAAACCAAAAATTGTTGCATGCTTAGGTGTGTTTTGCATTCCATTAAAATCTCTGCTAAAATATCACAGTTACTGAAAGTATCAGTAATAAGGCTGACTTCTTCATGCTTTCTCCACTTCCTAAGATTATTGCATTATACTTTAACTGCAAAGGATCCTATTTTTATTTTATTTTATTTTAAATATGTGTCACACCATGTCTGTGGTTGTAGTCATACATGCCTAAGAAACATATAAAAATGCATCCTAGGATATGTAGTAGAAGACTCTGGAAGTAATTTGTAAGGTGCACTGCTGCCAATTTCCACTCTTAGTTTTTATCAAGGTCTTTGGATTTCCTTTATCCTGCTGATGATACCAGCCTTCTTTGTTCCCATTTCCCTGTCTAGCTCTGTCTAGCTTTCCTGTATTATTCAAATTTTTTAATCTTTTGCTAGCTGGAACAACTCCATGACCTACTTCATATTTTCCTTCATATTCTTCACCATTTGCGCACACACACACACACATACACATATATATATATATTTATATATACACACTTCTGTGCCCTTGAATTATCTGTTCTGATAGAGCTGAGTTGCCTGAAGATGAATAGACACAGAAATTTGACATATATGTTGTGGAAAAATTTAATGTTGCTGAATACTGAATATATCCGTTTTTGGTGAGTGAATTTGTGGATTTCTGAAGTGATCCCACAGGGGCAAAATTTATTGCTGAGATTGAAACCTGTTTTCAATGTCCCTGAAGAAGACTTCCTTAGCTTCTGTACCTGTGAATATAATTTCTTCATCTGGAATAGCTTTTCTTTAGACATTTTGATGGACTCTAGGCCAGTATTCTACAAATCCTGAGTGTTAAACTGTGAATAGATTGAGTGAAAGATAAAAAATAATGCTAGAAGCAATTTCTTCTTGAATGAGTCATCTTTTAAGGGTTATTTTTCATTGGTGCCAGGTTTTTAAAGGATAAAACAGGAAACCTGGGAAACAGCTGTGTGATTTTGTTGTGAGACAGTGCAGGGTAGGAAGGAACAGCTGGTGAGCGGGGAGGGAGAATGGGGTATGTAATCTGTGTGCACCAGCCCTTATGCTGAAGGAAGTTGCATTTAACCATAAATGGGGACTTCTCAGATTGGGTAGATTCCCTAAGCAACAGATATGCCCATGTATTCATTACTGCGTTTTGTGAGCTTATTCTGTCCCCACCTTTTTTCCCCCACTTATTTCAAGATTCAGATTATGAATGAAGAAGTATTGGAAGCCATGGAAGGTAATTGGTTGCCCAAATTCTTGATAAGGTTAGGCTTTTTTGCAGAAGGATCAAAATTTATAATAAAGTACTGGTTTTTTTTTGTTTGTTTTCGTTTTGGTTTATGACTCAGTCTGTTAAAGGAGTCAATGTAGTCTTGAAACACTAATGAAGAATCAAATGAAGGGATATATAAAACCACTAAGCTGGCTGGTATAGTTCTTACAAAAATTGGAAAATTGGGCAGACCTTTTCCACTTATGGAAAACCTTTAACGCTTTAACACTTTTCCATTTATGTCTAAAGTTCTAACATATTATGTTACACCTTTATTCAGATTTTTACTATAATTAAATATAAAAGTAAATGTTTAGTTTTAATGGAAACAGAAGCTTCTTCCTTACATTGTCACAGAGGAATTCCCAGATGTAAGCTCTAGTTGATACTTTTTCTTATGTAGAAACTCCGTGTTTAGTGAATTAAAGATGAAAATGCTTGATAAAATTTGCTGACAAGGCCAATTTTGGAGAGATCACAAGAGCCTTGGGAGGCACATAATGATTTTGATAAATTGAAGAAATGGTGTGAAACAGTCAGAGGAAAACCAGTGTAAACAGTCTACTCACAAGAAAAGAGAAAGATACAAATTCTAGACTAATAATTATAAAATCTAGCATAATAACTCCTGGGTTTTGTTATGAATCTAGACATTATAAATGAAAGGGAAGGAGTGAAGCCAGATTTTATATCTGGATTTACAAATTAAATCAAGGACTAACAACAAAATCCCTGAGCTAGAAATGTTTTTCGGACACCATAACCCTGTTATTCTTTACTCTTATTTCTTAAACTACAGCTTGTGAGAAAGCTGTAATGAAATTGAAACCAAGTTAGATTGCAGAAAGGGATCTAAGTTGAACATAAAATATCTACCTTTTTATTGTCACAAGGGAAAGCATTCATGTTCTGATGAGCATATCACAGAGAAATCTTTGTGGGAATATTTTTGATTCGATGATTGCTTATCTGTCAGCTAAATTTTAAGATGAAAAAGACTCATGTACAATGGCGAATTAGCCTTGGTCAGCAGCCAAACTCCCATCCAGCTGCTCACTCACTTCCCATCCAAAAAGTAGGCAAAAAGTAGGATGAGAGAGCTTGTGGGCTGAGATAAATTCAAGATCACTTCCAGTGACCATTACAGACAAAGGACTTGAGGAAAAATAATTTAACTTGTTGCCAATAAAAATAGATTCAGATAGTGAGATACATACATTAAACCAACACTTTTCCTCCCCCCTCTTCTGACTCCTCTCTAGCTCCCTGAGAAGCACAGGGGAGATGGGAGCAGGGGTCTATGGTCAGTAAACAGTCATTCCTTAAGGCTGCTCCTTCCTCCTCACTCTTTTCTCCTGCTTTGGCAAGGATTCTTTTCAAAGGCTGCAGTCACTCAGGTTAAGCATGCTCTGTTGTGGGGTTTCCATGAACTGCAGTTCTTCAGGGAATATCCCCCTAATGTGGGGCCTTCCATGGGCTGCAGTGTAGGTGTCTGCTCCCCATGTTCCCTCCATAGTCTGCAGGAGAATCTCTGCTCTGGTGCCTGGATCACCTCCTCCCATCTTTCTCCTCTTTTCCCCACCTCTCAGGGCTGCTTCTCTCACTTTTCTTCCTCACTCCTGACTGCTTGTGCAGTGTTTTTTTCCCTTTGGTAAATAATCTTCAAGGCACCCCAGTAGTTCAGCCATGTCCTGCTGTGGGTGGTTGGATCCAATTGGAACTGGCTAGAACTGGCTGGATCCAGCTGGAACAGGCTGGAACCAGCTGTGTCTGGCTGGGGCAGCCCTGGCTGGATCTGGTCAGATCCGGTTGGATCCAGCTGGAACCAGCTGTGTCCGGCTGGGGCAGCCCCAGCCTCCCCTCAGGGATCCGCTGCTGCTGCCGGGGCCTGGCACCTGCACCCTCCTGAACCAAATATGACTTCTCTAACAAACACTAGAATGAGCTCAGGTCAGATCGTCTTGCTGTTTCTTTTTTATGCTTTACTTTATATTCTTTATGGTTTTTTTTCACCGGAAATTATAAATATTTTGTGAGAAGATACAGTAGTCCTTAGGTCTGCTACTGGGTCTATTCAGCAATTATGCAGAGAATAGGAGATTAAAGGCAAGGAAACAGCCCCATGGTTTCAACATATGAAAAACTTCTCTCCACAGCATTGGCAAATATCATGATGTTTGCCTGTCTTTTGGAGGAGAAAGCCTCAGTGTGGTGCTTGAAAACTTAGGGAAAACAGCTTAATAATTTCATCTGAAAGGTTCATAATTCTTTTAAGGTAACTTCAATATTGCAGATGTATGGCCACCCTCTGTTAAATGCAGAGAGAGTAATTTGATGCTATATCCTTTGGAAAATCTTCTTATTTGCCATTTCCATGGTGTATCCATATGTACATGCCCCATCCCTGGGGAACATTCATGAGCTGGACAGGGCTCTGAACAACCTGATCAAGTTGAATCTGTTCCTGCTCATTGCAGCACCATTGGATCAGATGACCTTAAAGATCCCTTCCAAGCCAAACCATTCTATGATCTTTTTTTCTTAATAATATCAGTAAAATAGGATTTGAATAAATAATTTCAGGGTTTTTTAACTTGAGTTCCTTATACCTGTTTTTTTAAATAAAAGGTAGGGCACCCAAATGTCTGCTGTGATATGGCCCTTACTCACCAGCATTTCTGCTTATTTCCAGGGCAACTGATTTAATTTTTACTCATTCTAACTTCATTCTTAACCAGGCCTGATTGTGCCTTTTCCTATATAATGCATCTAATCAAGCAAAAGACACACATCTTAGGTACTTCTGTGCAAGTCATGGTACCAAGTTTGTCGTATAGTAACAAGAAGTGAGGCAAGGAGACAAAGTCATGACCCTCCAAAGTGTTTCATGCTATATTAGCAGGGACTAGCCATCTAGCCATTACACAGGACATTACAAAGATTGCTCTATTTCCCATTAATTTCATAAGCCTCACACTGGGTTATCTGTGAATGCATGTGTATCACTTACAGTCACTTTTCTTAATAAATGATTCATATTTAATGGGAATAATAAGTGTTGCTGCAAGTTTCTAATATGATTTTTTTCACTGCAATTTCCTTCCCACTGTTCTTTCAAAACACTTAATCATCCATGATAATAATTAGCAAATTCTTGTTAGCTGAAGGGGAAATCATATCTTACAGTATTTGCACAAGATAAACTAGATCAATTATAACCTGCCTTAGTACTATATTTTGCAAGACATGGGAGATGAATTCCCAAAGTATAAAACTATGCATTATTTTTTTATCATAAGCCTAAAATAATTACCTCTCCTGATCATCTACTGTAAATATTTTTATTTGCCTTCAGTAGTAGCACTCTGGTTTAAATGATGATGGAGAAATTAAATACAAAAAACTTTTGAACTCCATCATAAATAATGTACAGGGGGCCATTTGTGCCCGCAGTTATACATGTGCTCCTATTCAATGTATGTATTTAGCATATAGATTGGAGAATTTGATTTATTAATTAATATTTCAATTTCATTGATTCTGAGAACAGTGAAGGTATCTTAAAATTATTCTGCTTTTGATGGACTTTAGTATAAACCAACAGAAGATGTGAGTGAGCAAGAGAGGGGTGGACACAGAATTGCAGAACTGCTGAGATTAAAAAGGGCCTGAGAAGACCATTAAGTCTGACCCCCAGCTCAGAGCATGGTCACCTAGAACAGGATGGTCAGAACTATGTCCAGTCTCTTTCTGAACATTTCCAAGAAAGGAGACTCCACAGTGCCCATTGTCCCGTGTTCTATCATTGGGTGTTACTGAGAAGAGCCTGTGCCTGTCGCTCTTTTCTCCTTTCCATTTCATTGTGTGTTTATATACACTGACAAGATCTCCACCTCCTGAGCCTTCTCCAAAAGTTCTCCAGGCTGTGCAGAGCAGCATTTTCTCTGCTATTCTCCCCTTGTTCGTGAAGCCAGTCATCTCTTTTTAGAGGGCTGTCAGGTTGGTTGGCATAACATTCAAGATTTAAGAATGGAAAGACATTAATTGTGAGAATATTCTGGCTCTGTATCTTAACCTGAATAAAAGAAGATTTTAAAAAGGATTTATCTAAACCATTATATCCAAACACAAGTGGACTACATACTCTTAGAAATACATAATGAGATCCATACCCAGCAATCTAGATAGTAACACAAATCCAGTTTTAGAGTCAATGAAACTAAAGCAGAAGATAATGTGGCGATGTGTTTTCAGAAAGTAAAGTAATTTCACACTGATAAGCCACACCTATTTCACTGAAGAATCGAGCCGATCACGGAAGTGCGGCTAATCATCAGATGCGGCTTATTTATGGACAAATTCCAGTGAAATGCCAACCTGGAAGTGCGAGCTGGCCAGGGAGCTGCTGCGGAGCTGCTGCCAGGTGGGTGGTGAGCCGGAGCCACTGGCGAGCAGGCGGCTGACCCAGCTTTGCTGCGTTCAGGCCGCCAAGCCTGCTTCGCCACCTTCGCGCCACCGAGCCCGCTCCGCCGCCTTCGTGCTGCCAGCCTGCCGAGCCACTGCCGGCTTTGCCATCGCTTTTGAGCGGCACAGGGAGCCGCTGCTGCCTTTGCTGCCGCCTTGGCACAGGGAGCCGCGGCAGCCAGCGCCGGGGGCGGGAGTGCCAGGGCCCGCGGCACGGGGAGGGCACTTGGGGCTGTGTTTAAAGGCTTTACCAGTCTGTGGAAACTGTTTGCAAATTGAGCACCTGACACCTGACACCTGCTTGCATGATTCTGTTGCTAACTCGTTACTGTGTTGCACATGAATCCTTACTTAAAAAAAAAAAAGAAAAGAAAGTGTGGCTTATCACCCAGTGTGGCTTATTTATGGACAATTTCTGTGATCTTCCTGGCTACCTGGAAGTGCAGCTTATAACCAGGTGTGGCTTATGAGTGTGAGATTACAGTACATAGCAAATAGGTGTCATTGCATTACAGCACCATAAAATCAATTGCTCCAAGACAGTATACCTTATCTACTATACTGACTCCTGCTTGATCCTGTGATGATAGGGCAGTGAGTAGTTGAAATTATCCTTTGCTATCTGATTCACACCTCCTTTCACTGCTATTGCTGAGAAATTAACTCTACTGAGTTGCAAAATTGAGTGCAAAAAACAAAAAAAAAAAAAAGAAGGAGAGGTACTTATCAATGAACAATAAGTAGTAGCAGTGGAATTGTACCTAATGCAGAGAGGCACGGGACCACTGAAAATACCACACCACAGGTGTGTTCCTCTGCAGTGATAAACTGCGGGCTGCCATGATTAGGACAGGTATTGATTTAAGACAGGTACTGATGAATTTGGAGGCAGGCACTCATAAGGCAGCTGTGAGGCTGAAACACTCAGCCAGATGTTCATCCTGTGCTTTGGAAGACAGAATGAACACGACATTGTTCATCCAGTCACATTGACTTGTGGCACAGTGCTGCAAGAATATGCTATTGCAAATCATTCCAAGATAATTTTATACTCACTCTGTTGTTATAGTGCAATTGTCTAAACTTCTGTGAATTTTACTTGGTTTCATATATATGTTTTCCCTTTAAAAAGGAAGCTTCCTTTTAGTGTTATTATTTATAAGTGAATATAAGAAAAAGTGCAATTGTGTCATTGTTTATGCTTCTCTGAGGAAATACTTTCTTCTACTCTGAAAATTAGTATGTCCTCTCTGACACCAGGAAGTGCCATTCCATCATCTTTTTTACAAAATGCGATATAAATCCAGTGAGAACTGGTCTTCAGTTTATGGTTTTTAAAATATTACACAAAAATACTTCTTAATGTGGCTCCAATGGATACATTTTTACAAGTCTGTCAAATATTGTTAAGTGATCTTCTGATAGAATTCTGATAGAAACCAATCCTCTCTCTTCAGTCTATACTAAAGTAATGTAAACACCTGTAAGTCTTTAATTTATCAATATTTATTACAAATATAAACCCATAAAAATATGTACCATTATTAGAAGAACAAATATCCACTTTCTGTATGGGTAAGTCATATTGGACAGTGGATGAGGTCTCCTTACTCTCACTCTTTGATCATTAGTTAAAATGGGATTAATTATTTGTTAGTCCATTATAATCACTTACTAACCAAAATACAAATAATGATCAAGACCTCATTGCAGTCCCATGAGCTAGTAGATCTATTGAATTTAAAAGGGATCCCTTACAGAATCCAGCCTCTTAATTGTGCAAAGGGATGCTTAGCCCAAAAGAACTTCTGCATATGCAAATTCTGGGTAATGCCTTTGTTACTGGTTATGACATCAGTTATTATGCAATGACATTAATTGTGGATGCATCTGTAGAAGAGTGAAAGTCAAGTATTAAATAATTCCTAAAAGTATAACCTCCATAAGTTAATATAATTTTATGTCTTCTAGTTCAGGGAAAGAAAAGGTTATTTCAGTAATTGTATTTTCACACCATCATGGGAATTTTTTCTGTGTTAGACATCTTTTACAATTATGCAGATCCACTAAGGTGTTTTGTCACTTCTGGGAAATTATTTTATTTAATTTGACTTTAATGCAAGATACTGTGCAGCTATAATTGTATCAACATTTTATCTTGAACTATATGCCATGAGAGAACAATCCAATTTGTATTACAATTCCAAATAAATGGCAATGAAATTGAAAGTGGCTGGTCTAACTACTGCATGAATAAATATAAGATAGTACATGGAATTTTAGAAAAACAAGAATTAGGGGAGTAAAATAAAAAACAAGGAAAATAGCATATTTACTGTATCATAATTCAAGAAGATCTGTGAGACTTCAACATATTGGTACTTTTAAATTAATCTTTTTATTTTCTGGCAATGTAAGGTGATATTCAGGCTTACACGAGGATTTTGAAAGTGTGTTTTCCACATAACCATCATGAACAGACATATATCTTAGATTTAATTTCTTCTGGAAATTAGGTGATGCGTATTGTAGATTTCTAACTACTGGGAGAAAAGAAAGTTTAGGCATACATGTCATAGAAAGCAAGCTCAGCTAGTCTTACTGGGAGACATAGTAAGCATATCTGTGTTACAATAATCGTGCTGAAATATCTGTGCATCTGATTAGAGATAAACACAGATGAATGTGTTTCTATTTTGTCATTATTCAGGATTAGGTAAAAGGCATGTGGCCTTTCTCTATCTGAAATAATTTTAAGGGTATGATTAAAATACAGCAAGGTCTTGCCTTCTGTCTGTTAGTCATAGAAAATTGATAAGCTTGCAGTTTTTCATAACTTATTTCCCACCTTCTTAAATACAGGTGGTTTACTACATTCCCCTTCCCTTTCCTTCCTTCCTTCCTTCCTTCCTTCCTTCCTTCCTTCCTTCCTTCCTTCCTTCCTTCCTTCCTTCACAGATTTCATGTGTATACTTTCTGAATTGATTTTAGATACATTTTATCTAAAATTTGTTCCCACTTCAACTGTGATGCTTTCTGTTTACACAATCCCCTTCCATTTAACAGCTCAGCCTTTGTTATGTTGCTCATCTTCCTTGAATGTAGAAGCAAAGTGTTCACTCCAGTTTTTGGATTCTGACTAGATTATCTTTGGTACCTGTGTCATTAAAATAATTTTCTTTTCTTTTCTTTTCTTTTCTTTTCTTTTCTTTTCTTTTCTTTTCTTTTCTTTTCTTTTCTTTTCTTTTCTTTTCTTTTCTTTTCTTTTCTTTTCTTTTCTTTTCTTTTCTTTTCTTTTCTTTTCTTTTCTTTTCTTTTCTTTTCTTTTCTTTTCTTTTCTTTTCTTTTCTTTTCTTTTCTTTTCTTTTCTTTTTTCTTTTTCTCCTTCCTTCCTTTTTACTTTGTCAGTTTTGCCATCATACATTCTGTTTCTGCTGTTGCTTTAATCCTGAAATATTTCTTCAAATAAATTTTCATCCCTCTATTTTTCATTTGCAATAGGAAAGAAGTAGGATGTACATAATGTACAGTGGGAAATAAAAAATCCTCAAGAGCAATTTGGAAAAGTCTTCTGGTTCTGCATCTACAGCATTACATCTCTTAACTCTTTTAATCTCCCAGAGAAGTTGACACTGAAAAGAAAACTTGGAAAATTTGGAAAATTGCCATGGACACAAACTTTAGCTGAAAATTATTACTGGAGAAAACACAAATATTTATTTTTAAATTCAATCTTAATTTTACCCAGAGAGTAAACAGAGTAAAGTTAATACTTCAGAATATATTTAATCCCCACTGGGTTTTTTATCTACTAAGAGATGTGCAGTACTATTACTTTTTATTTTCTGCTACAACTGACTGTAAAACATATTTACTGTTTAGATTTACTGTAAGCTTTCAGACAATATTAGTGCCTGAAATCTTTGCTCTGGTAAACAAAACCATAGAGAAAGGGGCGTGTTGGGAAGTGGCATAGTAAATTAAACTACAGCTAAGAGTCTAATCATAATTATATGAAGAAATTATCAGAAGTAGAAATGATTCTCCTAATACATTAGTGTTCAGGAATTCAAACCTATAAATTGGCTACTACTTAAGATTATAGACTTCTTATTCTGCACACAAGCAAGTAATTAACTTTGCCTTCCCTTCTTATGACTCTCAGGCTCTTGTCCTTTTAATTATAAGATTCAGAGGGTAGCTTTTATTTTACTATTATCTCTACTAAATTTTGAATAAAAGCTGCACTGAAACTTGATATATTAGTCATAGGTAATAGCCTGATAGCTTCTTAAAAGATATAAAGTGCTATTCTGATAAAATAGCCAGACATTTGCTACTTTAGTTTCCCCTTTGTACACATACAAATATTCACTTTTTAAAATGCCAGGTTGGTAATTTTAAGTAAATTTTTTATGTGGATTGTCTATATAGGCATGTTATAGAAGGACAATTGAAACTTGTTGATTTTTCATGTTCCTTTATGTTTCTATTAATGTTATCATAGGCCAAATTTCTACACTGAAAAACACAGTCATTCAGTATGATATTACAGATTTGTGGGAAAGGACAGTGAACAGTTAGACTTCTTCATACGTCTGAAGTACATTAATTTATTATTAACCTACTATATGTCATAAATATATTACAAATAAAAATCATACATTGCAGAGCTGCATACCATTGACTTATATTTTTTTTAATATAAATTAATTATTATTTGCTGAAGGCTTGTCATTGCTGCTTCTGTTAAAGGGGAAAAGAGTCAATAAAAATATCCCAAAATGTTTTTAAACCAAAGAAAAAGGACTCCAAAATGTGAGCGGCTCTGAAGTGCTGAACATTTTCAATCTTTTTTTTCCTAACTAGTTTCCTGGATTCCCATGGGTGCAGAGCAAACACATTTCTCAACATTCTTGGGACTGTTCCACTTGCTGAGACTATTGCTATTTGCACTTGCATTCGAAGGGCCTGGTAGATGGCAAGTTTGTATCAGAAAGATGATCAAAGAACACCAGAGGCCAAGAAAAATCTTCTATCTTCTAACTTTCAAATGATAAAGATGTTCCTTCCATTTCTTAAAGACAAGAGACCAAAGGACAGCAAACATAAACAAGAAGGCTTTTGTAGCTTAGTGGCTGGAAATTGCTACCAGAATGCCCAGGTATTGGGTCCTAGTTCAAGGAATGCCTTTGCATTTCAGGGGAAAAAAAGATCTGAAATATTTTTGTCGCAGAGAGCAGTACCCACGCTCCCTATCCTTTAGCCAGATGTATTCTTCATTAGACTGTCTACACACTCCTTTCATTGACCTTCTGTGTCTGTGACTCTTGCAATTTTCAGGGTAGACAGTTTCATCAGGAGAGGCAGAGAGATGAATAGACCGGCTCTCTGTGTCCTTCAGAGGGCTCAAATGGCAGAAGTAAATGGAGGTGAACTGACTCCTCCTTCATAAGCTTGAAGATTCCACAGGGGAACCAACCATCTGCAAACTCCACAGAGAGGGTGCCAAATCCCAGGCATGTGCTTAGGTCTGGTGAGCAAATGGCTGTGTGGGAATTAGCTGCAGCAACTTCTGGAGATCATACATGGGATCTGACATCATGATGTGAGGTCTGTAGACATCGCAACCAGATAAACCAATCTTTCCTAAAATGCTAACAGCAACACAGTAAAAGATGAACAAAGATGATGGAGATGATAAAAGATGGCAAAATTAAAAGTATATGCTGCCTGCACCAAAACACTGTATAAGCTCTGGAGAGGGGGAAAGGTTACCTAAGGCTTTTTATTTATTGCTATAACTCATATAAAGAGTACTTAAGCCGGCAGTGCTTGTCAAAACCATCCACAAAACCACTAAGTCACAATAAAGACATGTCTACAGTGCCAACCACTGTTAGGGGAAGGGGAGTAGGAATATGAAGATCGCAGAATGAAAACAGACAGTTGTGCACCCGCCAAAAATTCTCCTAATACTGAAGCTGTTCACTTGTGTTTTGACAGCTTTTGGGGCTGCAATGCTCTCCAGCTTTAGGGCTGGACTGAGTCCCTGCGGAGCACTGATTTTTACAATTTATAATGCTTGCAGCAATTACATTATTTGGTATCGGTGGTGAAAATATGGGAGAGAAAGGAGAAATACAGCTAACCTTAGTATTATATCTTTTACCCCATGAGAAAAACTCTTCAATAAATAATTGAAGTATGTTAGGAGAGAAGGAAGGCTGTCAGGATAAAAGTTGTTGTTTTAATCAGAACAACACTGCTTTTAGTACTGCTTGGTGGCAAAACACTTTAAATAAACAGATGTAATTTAGATCAGTGTAACTATGGTGGCCCTGTTGCTTGACTGTAGCATATTTTCAGGCAGGTGAACTAAATAATTGAAGAAATCCCTGGCTGCATTTGTCCTTTTAACAACTCTTAGTATAAAGGGTAAGATTACTAAATTATTTAGCTCAGTTCACAGATTTTGGCACTGGAGTAATAAAGAACAGAATAAAATCACAACATAGTTCTGTTAATATATATCGTGAAAGGAGAAATTAAAGAAATGTCAGAGATGTACTATTATAAGGAAAATTGACCAGAAACACAATTGTAACTTCCCCCAAAAGTCTTTTCAGTCCTAAGTATGTATTTCTTTGCTTTATATTTTTACCATCTATTGAAGCAAGACTAAAAGAACATAAATGCCTTAGGACTAGTTTAGGCATGTTTTAAATGCTGACTTAAAGCAATAAAATGAACACTCCATGCCTACCTCCCTAAGTATATTTTGATAACTACAATTTTTGTGCACCATCACTTTGACAAGGAACATCAGGGCTATTAAGGAGTCACAAAATAGATGTTGCCAGGGCTATCTCCAAAGGGATCTTTATTAATGTACATATTCAGAGTCTCCCAGAAGACACTGAAAACACTGACTTTGGAATGATAGATATGCTAGGACTATCAGAATTTGGGCCACCTTTTGGTCAAACCTCCAACTCTGAAACTCATGTGGCAGCATGTCTTTGTTGAATCAGGCCAGACTGCAGTGCTGGAACACTTTTTCTATCACCTGTGTGGAAGCTGACCTTTGCAGCTTCTTTCAGGATCTCTGCAGAAATCATTGCACCTAGAGAATGAAAAAACACAATTCTCAGGAACTGGGTCAGACTGCCACTACATTTTGCACATGTATTCCTCAATGCAAAAGACAAGTGTTGTTCCTAGCACTTTTTTCACTGGAGGAAGCTAGAAACAGCTTCACATTCATCTTATCACAGTTAGTAATCGTGCTTTCCCTGAGGACCCTAGGTTTGCTAATGTGTGGTTGTCTAAATTCTGCAGGTTTTCTTCTGTTGTTTCTGATCACCCACTATCTGATACCAGCTATCTCCTGGGAGAGAAGACCTGACTCACAGGCAGAGAAAGGCCGCACACTCTGGTGTCTCATTTCTGGATGAATCAATTAGTCAATGGAACTGAAAAACACACATTTGAGCCTTTGCCCATTACACTTCCAAGTAGGTAGCATAGCTTCTACATGAGCAATAGAAAAGGGGCCAAAAGCTACGTATGGATGTGCTGATTTTGCTTTCTTCCACAATAGTTGGTGTGCAGCTGTGTTTTGGATTTGTGCTGGAAACTGCAAAACCTGTTGATAATCCAGTGATGTTTTTGTTATGGCTGAGCAGCATCACAGCCTTTTCTGCTTCTTACCTCACCCCAGCAAGGAGTGGGCTGGTAGTGCACAAGGAGTTGGGAGGGGACACTGCTGGGACAGCTGATCCCAGCTAACCATAGGGATTTTCCATATGGTATTGTGCTCTGCAATAAAACTAGTGGAAAAAGTTGGTGGGTGGATAAGCTGCTCAGGGACTGAATTGGCATTGGTTGGTTAATACTGAGAAATTGTTTTCTTTTGTATCACCCGTTTTTCTTGGATTTTATTTCTCTTTGTTATATTATTATTGTTGTTATTTTCTTGCTGTTGTTTTTGTTGTCGCTGTTATTGCTTATTATTGTTAATTGTCAATTGTTAAACTGTCTTTGTCTCTACTCATGAGTTTTATCACTTTTACCCTGACAATTATCTTTCCTATCCCACAGGAGTGGAGTGAGTGAACAGCTGTGTGGGACTTAGTTGCTACCTGGAGTTAAACTGTGGCAATATGGAATATGCTGATAATTTCTTCACATGGTGTTCAAATCTTTTCTTTAAACTTTCAGTACTGTAAGTAAAAGCATATTCTCCAATGCCCTGTGTAATTGGTTGTAAGTGTTTCTTACAGAATCAAGGAACCTTGAAAAGAATATCAAGGAACACAAGAGGACTTATGATCAAAAGTTATGATTCCGTGCAAGTTCAAGAGATGCATCTCTGAATCTTTTCATAGGACTGTGGGGTTGACTGCTCTGTCATATATCGAGTTGTTCTTGATGTTTAACTTTGAACAGAATAATGCTTTAGAAATTATTTTGCTTGGTCCCTTTTGTAGGAGGCTTCTCACATTGAGTCCTGGTAACTCAAAAATGTATATTGTATTCCATATCTTTCATATCCCAATCTGCCCAAGATTGTTACTGTCTCTTTAAGCCACAGGAGCCAAAACCAGAATTGGAGTGTCTTGCCCCAGTTTTTCAGGGGGATGTTTGGGTTCCTCTTAGCATCAGGAACACTCAAGAAGGGCTTTCTTCTCATTCTTGCAGGACTGCTAGGAGGGCTGCTTCTCTAAGCAAAGGCAGCACCAGGCAGAAGCCTTTTTTTCTTTCTAAATGCCTTTTCTGGTGCAGGCCTCCAAGAAACTGCATTCTACAATCGTAAACTGTTTCAGGGAAAATTTCACAAATACTTGTCCACAGGCTCTAGCTGAGACTGGTGGGGTCAGGGCTGTCATTTTTGGTGCCCTGTGGAGCCATTTCTCCCCTCCTCGCCCCACAATGCGGTAATGACTCAGACCAGCGCGACACCAACTGGTCCAGGGGCCCAAAAAGTAGCAGATAAATTGACACCACGGGTTCAGAGCTGCTGCCACTGGAAGAGGCCCTGCTGGGTGCTGTGGAGTGAACCTCTTGGTAGCACTTGACTGGTTTTGAACTCCAGGTTTCCTTTGCTTTTGTACTTGGTCCCTGTTGGTTGTTGTTTGCAGATGAAGGGGGTTTTGTGACTGCAGATGTTTGCTTGTTGTGTTGTTTTATTTTTACCTTTTTTCTCTCTCTACCACGTGACTGGGGGGAGTGGGCTAATCTGCTATTTTGCCTTTGTCCCCTGGATCACGCAGTCTTCTATGGAGGCCATCATTTTGGGGAAGGGCTTCTATTCCATTTTGTTCTCTATTCCCGGGAGTCCAAGCTGTGCGATTATGTTTATTTTAGTCAAACTCATATACCTAGGGATGTACAGACATTGCAGCACAGACTTAGATGAGAAAACAGATGAATGAATTTGCAAAAATAACAGCTTATCAGATTAAGGTACAGTAATTTCATGTGTATAAGGTGTACCCTTTTGACTAAAATTTTGATCAAAACCCAGAAGTGCACCTTATAGGCTGGTACACCTTATATATGGACAAAGTTTGGAAATTTGCCCACCCGGAAGTGCGAGCTGCGACCGCCGGTGGCCAAGCCACGTGGGGGCAATGCCAGCAGCCAGGCCGTGCGCTGCGAGTGCCACGGCAGCCGGTGCCAGGGGTGGGACGGAGTGCCGGGGCCCGTGGCATGGGGAGGGCACCTGGGGCTGCGTTTAAAGGCCATGCTGATCTGTGAAAACTGTTTGCAAATTGAGCACCTGCCAGTAAACCCTGTGATGCGTTACTAATTCGTTACTTTGTTGCATGCAGATCCTTGCTGCAAAAAAATAGTGCACGTTACAGTCCAGTGCGCCTTATATATGGACAAAGTACGGAAAATTGCCAACAACCTGGAAGTGCACCTTATACTCCGGGGCACCTTATAGGCATGAAATTACTGTAAGTGTTTGAAGATGGATCAGGTTACCTAAGTTCTATACCATGCTGATTGTATTAGCATAACATCATTGATGCTGGAAATTTTGACATTACTTTTTGTTCAATTAACATGGAAATTTTTTTTTATAAATCAAACAACTACAGTCCAAATTTGAAAGCTGAAACAATGGGATATGTTGATGTGGCCCTCAGTCACCAGGTGCTGAGTTTTACCCCAACTAAGGTAAACCCCTGAGCCAACATCCAGTCATTTAGATGATTCATTTCTTACCCTCCTGAATTATGACTAGAAGTGATGCATGTAAATTGTAGTGATGATCCTATATACCTTTCTGCATTATTACTTTTTTTCCAACTAGAGCCACGAAAAAAAAATTAGCAGTCTGTTCTTGGCAGCTGCACACTATTACCTCACCAGAGAGGTTCTGAAATCTGATTTGTGTGTACTGTTTGTGCAGTATAGGAAGCCTTTCTAAAATGAAGATCCATGCTGTGTACTGCTTGACTTCTGCTGCACTATTTCAATGCCATTAGAAATATTCATCACATGTCTTCATTTAATTAATTCATTCAGTTTCCTCTTGGTATTATTTCTTACTATATGTATATCGGATCTGCAGCCTCTGTTACTTGCTTGAGCCTTATGTTTTAATTTTTTTTCTTTTGCTGCTGTCACAAAATTTATATATTCTCTCTCTCTGGTTCTGGTTCCTCATAAAATTTTTATGTTGTTAAAGATTTAGATCTACAAAGGCTTTAGGATGATGTTAGAAGTCTTGCAAGGGAGAAAAAAAAAATCTTCTGCAAATAGTCAGGCAATTACAGTAATGTATTTCACACATAGTTTTTCTTACCGAGCAAGAATAACAACAGGTGCAAAACAGCACCAACTTAAACTTCTATTTTCTCATGCTAACAGCAGGTTTGACTTTATGACAAACATGTGTAAGGCATTTGCAACCAGTTTAGGGAGGGGAAAAATGCAGATTGTCATTAGGACCAGATGACCTTAAGAGTGTCTTTTCAACTTCCCACAGAGTGTCTGAGCTTTCTAATTAATCATCTAGATATGTTAAAAAAGAATCAGAGGAATATTTGTATGAATTGCTCACAAATGAGGAAATATCAAATGGTGACAGAGAATGACAACATGAGTTAGAAAGCAAATCAAGTTAATTGGAACATTTCCAACAAATAAGACTATATTTACACTGAAAATGCAAATATATCCCTATATTGATATCAGAATTCTTATAAGCCTCAGAATCATACTACGCCAATATCAACTATATCATGGCATCACATGTCATGAGAAAGAGAAGCATATTACAATAGATATTTTTGGACTGTAGGTCATACTAAAAGAATATAGATTTAATTTCTATGTAGACAACTCTAGATGTGTAAAACTAGCTGTTTCAAAGATTTTGACTGCATTAAAGATAAACACGATGTTTCCAAATGACCAGCTTTCTTCACAGGCTCTGGGAACAGTTCTCTAATGTCACTTCCAGTCCAAACTTTAAAGACATGAATCTTATGTTTCCTTTTCTGTCATCACAGATTCTTGACCACCAAAGGCCTCTTTTCCAGCAGTGGTCATAGCAATTTGTTTTGCTGAAACACACCAAGAAATCCTGTGAGCCAGACTCCCTGCTCCCCTAGTTGGGCAGAACTAGCTGTAAAAAAAAAAATAAAAAAAATAAAAAAAAAAAGTGTGAAATAATCAAAACAGCTGAAAAAACACAACACAGTCTCCCTGGTCAAATCATATTTGCTCTTTGAAAGCAAAGAGTTGTGTTTCAGGAGCTGCTGGCTATATATAGACAGAAAAATGGCAGAAAAATGTTTTTCCTTTGCAGTGGCCCCAACTCTGCCACCCTCAACTCAGAGCAGTGGAGTAAACACACACACAGAGAGAGACTTGGAAAAACTATGTTTTAGTAAGAACATTCTATCTCAGCTACAGTCTATGTAACTACTTTTAAAGTGAGAAAAGACACGAACAAGTCTGTGGAGAGCAACGTGCCTTTCTTGAGTGAGCAGCTATATACTACTGCATTAGGGAAACAAGCACATACAAGAGTTTTCTTCTTTCTCTCACGTTGAAAATTTTTGCATCCTTTTGTGCAGAAGTGCTAGTTTCTGTCCCCAGCTTCTCTGGACTCCCCCCTGAAGAAAGTTTTAGCCCTGAACCTGGATACCAGAAGCTGGCATTATCATCTTTTCCAAACATGTTTGTAAATAAAATGGACTGTGTGTGCATTAGATAGTCATCATTAGTTGATGCTTACCAGATTACTATTTTAAGGTGGTAGTTAAATACCTGCCTAGAAGTTTAACCTTTTAAAACTTTCTGAGGAAAACACAGGAGCTATGAGTTTTCTGGTATCAAAGAGCTTAAAATTCCTGGGTCATCTTTGACCATGAATTGCTTGAGTTGTGCTTTTATTCTATCTTAAATGCCATAGGGTATTTTTATGTTCAGTGCAATCAATATGCAGTTTGTTGCTCTGATTTTAACTGAGCCAAAACACTGAGCTGCTTCTCAGTTTGAGAAAGGGCAGAAATAGAGTAATGCATATTTTTTCCCTATTTAACTGAAAGTGATTTGTAAGAGATTTAAAATTATGTAATGCCAAAGTGACAGAAAGTGCATTCGGCATATAAGCACCTTCCTAATCCTACCCGGGATTGCGATGTTATTTGCACCAATGAAGATAAAATGTAATTCTGCTGAAATCAGATGAGTTATTCTCAGGTACGTGGGTAGCTGTAAAGCACATAAAATAGTGTCATGGCCTTCAGACAACCATAGTTTTAGTATTTAATACCTGATAGGATACAAAAGTAAGTAAGGCTGGCTATTTCCACAGTCAGAATTAGCTGCACTTACTGTAGCAGAACAAAATGAGAATAAGAGAACTGGCAGAACAATGTTTTCCTCTTCACAAAAATATTTCCAAATATGTTTTTGGAGATTTGAAGAGAAATCATAGCAAATTTATAAACCAAACAGAAGAAATGCAAGTAACAAAGAATTTAAAACAAAATTATTCTCCTGTTGTTTAAACTTTTCCATGAGACCAAGTCCAGAATTTCTATTAATGTCTCAGTGTGTCAGTGTAGACCTTTGGAGGCTCTTTAGGGGAAGAAAAAATTACAAGGTGGTTTGACAAGGAAAGATGTTCTTGATTTCCTTTTCTTAGTAATTTAACAGAGAGTGATAAAAGGATACTATAAATGTAGGCTGAGGAGTAGAGGAGACAAATCCTCTTTTTGAGACTTTTTACGTCTGCAACTGTGGTTCCCAGGAACATGAGAGCCTTTTTAACATGTAGGACAAGAAAACATTTACAGCCTGACCTGTGCTGGCTGTGTAGGAGATGTAGCAGACCTGGAGCCAGAACAGGACAAAGACAAAAGGAAGAGCTCAACCCAATGACATGCACAGCAATAACTTCCATCACTCTCAGGTATGAAGATTACAAAAATGTTGGATACTGCTGATGCTGGGGCTTCCCCATTCCTAAAAGTGTATCAGCAGAATCCAGGAGACTTTTATTTTAAAGTCATGTCTGAATATTCAACAGAACAAAAGCTTTAAGGCCTAATGCTCTGTGAGTCTTCTGGACTAGCAGAGTTACTGATGCATACAGAAGCTAAATAAATCTCAAAAATAAATTGCCTGGGAACTGAAGCAGAGATAGTTATGAAAACTAAAGCCTTTGCTTTAGTTTTTTTGTAGTGAATTTCTTTAAAGAATCTTTAATTGCTTTGTTGAGCAATTCTGCAATACAGTAATGTCTAACATGTGTTGGCTTGCACAATTAAGACTTTTGTGCTTGTGCTTCTAGTACCTGGGAAAGCTGACTGAGTCTAAGAAACTGTTTTCTAATTCGATTATATATGACAATATTAACAGCCCAGATGTTTATTCCATATATTTAAATTTGTTTATACTTACTTGGGACATAACCAGGATGCAGTGGAAACATGGCAAGTTTAATTAATTTCAAACTTTCAGCTTATTTCCTCTGTTGACACTCGGCTTGATGTTAGAAGTAATGTACTGTGTTGTTCTTGGAACTCAGTAACAGTTAAATATCTGATACTTATTTTCTTCTACTTTATTTTTCCTTGCTATTCTCAGATATAAACAGGCTGTCTTTCAGAGGCATGGGTTCAAATCCAGCCATATAGTTACATCATTTGCAATATGTCAAGCTTTCTTCCACATTCTCTTCTAAAATACTTTGTTTAGATGTTTGGAGTCAAACTGATCCCTGTTTCATATTAGCCTCATTAATAGGCATGTAATTGTAAGGTAATTAAGGAATAACTCTTCTGTTTCAGAGCAAGTTATATAGATGCATTCCACTTCTATATTTTGTAGTTAACCTATAAGAAATCCTGAAGTTTCACTTTATTAGAGCATTTTGTTTTCCTTTTACATGGAATAAATAATAGTGACAACTTTTTTTTGTTTTGTCAATTAATTACCAAGTACTGTTTTCACAAAAATGTTTTCTCCTACTCAACTAACTATATAGATGGTCAGACTGTATTAATAAAATTAATTATTTGCAATTTTGACCATTATTTTGTGAATAATTTATCTGGAAATAATTGGTCCAGATTCTCAGATGCTTTTAATCAAAAGAGCTCTACTGGAACCCAGAGAATTTGACTGATTAAAAACAGCTGAAAATTTGATCCATCTGCTGCCATGGTGGCCTTAATGTTGAACATAGACTTTAACATGGTATTAATTTGTATAAGCTAAAACTGCTTTACTTATATTTCTAATTAACTTTCTTAGCATGAGTACTCTCAAAACCATATTAATATCTTAAAAATACAGCATTCCTTTTGAGTTCAGTTACTTGTCTAAATCTTGCAAATTTTATCAATAAGGCATCGGTTGCTCAAGACAATATTCCCTTCAAAGAAAACCACAGACAAACCATGTTTTAGGAGCAGCATAAGGACAATTCCTTTTATATACTGATCATGACACTCAATGTCAATGATAAGAGTACCATGCTTGTGGTTCCTGCGCTCCTTTCTGTAGCTGCTGCTGCAAGATTCACAATCAAAATGATCTTGTCCTGGCCTTCCTATGGCACCACAGTGAAGAACATCACAGTTGAGCATGTCTTTGTTCCAAAAGGCTTTATTCTACCAGTAACAAATGCTATCACTGAGCAGCTGCTCCTGTGAATAGTAGGTGTATTGACATCTCAGCATGTGCATTACCTAAAGAAGCTGGATGATAATTTTAGCATGTAATTCGGGAAAGGTCACAAAATTCAGATCATGAGCTTTATGGGTAATGCTCTAACTTGCAAGCAGACTAGCAAAAGGGCTGAATTGTATAGATTTCTGTAATATTGTAAAAGCTTTTCAAACAAAAATTGAATAGTAAATAGTTTAAGAGAAGTGAAAGGATATTTTTGACCAAGACTTTTAGAATGTTCTCCTTCATTAAATTGCAAGAAATGTTTTCTTCTGTCCCATTGTCATAACAATGGTGGAACCAAAATAAACCATGGCATGAAGAACCTTTAACAGCATTTTTAAGGCTCCATTTTCACCTCAGCAGGAAGGACAATATTCCTGCAAGGAAATGCTGAGATTTAAAGTGACAGAATTTATTTAAAAATTCACTTCCCCAGTTTTATTCAGGAAGCTGGAAATTATTTTGTAGGACTTAGTGAATAGGGAGATGAGAAGATAATAGGGTTCCACAGAACTGGGCACCAGAAAACAATTTTTTTAGAGGTAATTGGTAGCCAGGGTACCAAAGTCATCCAGTTTCCATGTTCTTTCCTGTAATATGAACTTAGCACAAAACACTAGTATCATCCAACTATTTTGTTTAAAAGTGGCCTGGTAAATATTAATTTATTTTTCTTATATTGTTGACCAAAAGATAGCAATATGTCTGGAGAAAAAATAAAATTAAAATTCCCAAAAAAATGACAGCGATTTTTTTGAAAAATTATTTACCTAACCTTCTTCCAATTGCTCATATTGTTATTGTAAGTTATTGAATTTTGTGCCCTGTCATTGAATATAGTGTTAAAATTATGAAGGTTTCTAATGTTGGCTAATGCCGATGTGGATTTTTTTGTTATTCTTTGTTTTGACATTAAATAAACTTATGTATCATATATGTTTCATATTCTGAGTACCTGCTTTCAGTCATTTCAGATATTTTCACATATTTAGTTCTATACCACTTCTGAATTTTAATTGCTTTTTTAGCAGGTAGAGGGAGTTCTTCCTTTGTAATGAGACATAATAACTAAAGGACTTAATGACTGACAATGGCACAGTTAAAATTTCTGATTTCTATTTCTTAAAATGAATTAAAATGCCACTTTAAAGAATTACTCTTATTTTCCGGATCATTTAATATCTAAAAAGCACCAGACTTTTGAAATAATGAAAGCATGTAAGAGTTATTAATTGTACTTTTATGGAGGAGTGAAAAATAAGCTTTTTTTTGGGTGTGTGTTCTTAAGATTGAATTTCTTAAGAATATAGGAAAATATATATAAAAATGTGAAACAGTATATCCTATAAGGCACTTTATGTTTAACATAAAAATTATAATGTCAGTCTCTATGGCTGTTAAGATCCAGTTATTAAAATTGCTAGAGACATGCCTCTGCCTGAATTAAGATGCAAACAAGACCATATGCCAAAGTGAATAGCATGGATTTCACTGAACAGTAAATGTGAAAAAA
>VRYO01001589.1:11106992-11123402 GCA_009812075.1 Sialia sialis
TTTACTTTTCCCCAGCCTGAAATAACTGGACCATAGAGTCACTTTTAGGTGGCATAACTTACAGTCCATTTCTAGTCAGGAGACGTATTCAAGGAAGGGTGGGCTCTGGTGGTCACAGCTCCTTTATACAGTTTTCCATTATGGGCAGAAGTCCATCTTAACAATGCTTAAGCCAGTAATTTTCAGTCTCTTATAATGGCCAAGCAGTCAACAGCAGTGATGCAATATTATAGTTGTGTGCTGCTGTGGTTTTGGCTAAGATATTCAAGTGCCAAATGGGATAACAGTTTGTACACACACTTATTAAAGATGATCTCTAAATGACTGCCACATTTGCACTTCGTCTTCATCCAAAGGATGAGTTTCCCTATCAGCTACAGAAACTAGTAAAATTGTATTAGGTGGTCACTAATCTTAGACTGACCTTTGATTTTGATTTTTTATCCTTGACACAAATGCACATGCATTTCGTGCTGGAACATAGGCCAACAAATAAGGTCATAATTCCATTGAGCATTTTTGTACACTTTGCTCAGAATATTTAACCTAAGCTTAAAAAGACTGCTGAACTTGTATTTTCTTGGGTCGAGTATTATATTTGTGCATAACTTCAGACCACTTCAGAGTACTTTTAGAGAAATGTTTCTATGTCTGCCCATTCAGGTGAGCTGTTGATATTGAATGTAATGATGTACAGGAGGAACGAACTAATTTTCAAGTAATAGAGGCAACACTTGAATTTCTTATTCTATTTCAGTGGGACCAGACATTTTCCCAGGGACTGTCTCCTGTTTTTTGTGTAACTCTTACTGAATCAACAATGCCTTACTTTGTTCACATTTAAACTGCTTACTGTATTCTTACCTGTTTCACAGGTGATACACACAATTAAATTTGGACTTCCTTTAGAGGAAGCTGCTACCTTTAAAGGAGCTCTCTTAGACTTACAGACTCATGGAGTATCTCAGGTTTGAAGGGATCAGCATAGGGATCGTCAAGTCCAACTCCTTGCTTCATACAGGACTGAAACTAAAACTAAATTCCAAGCAGGAGTGAGGAGTCATCTGGTAGATTCTGTCTGGTTAAACATCATATTGACAGGTTTCTGTCAATTTGTGTCTAGTCATTTCTTGTGATACAGTTTCACCTGAAGCACGTCATCTCCTTGGGCCCATGACTGAATGCCCCCATTAATCATGATATCCGCATTAGTCAGACACTTAGGTCACCCTTGCTAACAGCTAAATGTCAGCAGAGAAAATTCCTTGGGCCTAATGGGACTTGCATTTAGAACAGTAATATCTAAAAAACCCTTCTGATTCCCAGTGTTATGGATTTTCTCTGTCAGTAAAAAAACCCATCCTTTAATACTTAAACACAGTAATATTTAATCTTCTTTTAGCTAAATGGAAATGTATTGTGTTCTGTGAGTATGTATTAGCTGTGTTTAACAAATATGACACATTATTTGTGTTTTAAAGCTAAGCCAAATATTGTACAGAAAGTATAGAAAGAAGAACTACGGAGAAACAGTTCTTGTAAATCAGAGGAAATATGCATGGGTTATCACCAAAACTGGGGCACACTCATGAAATATGCAGTGTCTGAACTCCTATATCAATGGTATCATACAAAATTTGATTTGTTGTACATTCAACATGTATTTCAGTAATATACCAGTTTAGAGAAAATACGGTAACTGATCATTTATTATACTAACAGAACCACTTTTATTTGTGCCAGGAATAACTGCATATTTTCAGCAAGAAATAAAAATGTTTTTCTGTGTAAATAATAGATAAAGAACAACAAAAAAAGCATAATCCAGCTATCTTCTCTGCAGGGAAAAATAAACCCATATAAGCCCAATTTGTGAAGAAAGACCCATTAGGCAGGAAGTTAGTAAGCCAGAGTCTGTCATACGGCTCTGAAGGGAATAAGTTAATGTTGGGTGTTTGGTGCCTTAAATAAGAAATTGCGGAAGGAAGAATTTTCATCATTTCATTAATTCTCATTAGCAATTTACCCTAAAAACACTTTGGACAAGAATTTTACGATACTAGTGTATAAGCTAGAAGAACACTGATTGTTATAATAATTTTATTACTATCAAGAGGCTACCCTATGACTCCTAGCACTTCCACTCCAGAGTGTTCCACATCCCCAGGAGATGGTGTCGATGCTGCGTCACTTTAATAAACACCAGGAAAAAAGAATGAAGTCTTGGGTATCATCTGAATGAAGGATGAATTCTCATTTTGCTTATGTACAAGATTTATAAGCTTCAGTAGACTGTAGCCTTATACTTTCTGGGTACAGGTACGGTAATTTACTATTTCTGTTCCATTAATCACAGTAGTCCATGCGGCTGCATTTTTAGACAGAAATCTGTATTTTGAATATCGGAAGAGATTAAGATTCATGCCCTTCCTGCAGAGCAACATGTGAAAGTAGTGGAAAGCTCAAGGTATCCTGACACACTGTGTGTGGAAAGTCCACCTCCCAAAACTTAAAAAAGTGAGTAAGGTTTGTTTGTCATATAATATCCAGCTGCACTGCCACGTGCAGCATTGAACTGTGTCCCTAAGTGTCACATATACATGCGGCTTACAAGTGCACACAGCTTCTAATCTTTTGCACTGAAGATATTGCCAACCTTTCTACTTGGTTAATGCTGGCTGACTGAGACCATATAAATGTGTACACTCATTCACAAGATGCTTTTAACTAGTATATGTATCATACTTACACTATGGCTGGTGTCTGTATTTTCTAATTATTCTTGTCTTTGCCTTTATCTTCTTTCAATCAGGAAATGGAACCTGAAAAAGCTCTTAAGCACAGCAAGGTAAAGTGGGAATGGGATCAAGGATCATAAGTGAGAAAAAAAAATCAGAACTGGAAAAGCAGTATACAGCAAAAGCCTTTTATCTTGTCATTTAGGACAGGTTTCTCTAGCCCAGTAGAAGTCAGATTCCCTTAGGTATTTTGAAAATCCCACTTTATCTATGTCTACCAGGGTGCTCTCATAGATAGGTATGATGTGCTGCTGATTGCTTGTGAAGACCTAAGGACTTCACAAGGAACATGCCTGATAGAAAGCTTTTGTGAAAATTATCCAGCTCAGATTTCCTGGAAATACAGTCCCAATAGTACATAAAAGTGTAAAGGACTATGGTGTGATGCAACACTCATCAAGATTACACAGTGATGGATCACTCTGTAGAAATACAATGGCAATATTCTCGAGAGAGATTCAGTGATGCATGTATTACAAATCACTCCTGCAAGGATGACTGTGCATATCAAACTTTTGCTACATAAAGTTCAAAAATCACAAAATGGTCTTTGATATTGCTGTGGATTGTGCAACTATTTAATGGTTTTACTCACAGTTACTGTACATTGTGTTTCTTCAAAAAGAGTTGGCCAGGCTGTAAGGAGGAAGACTGGGAGATTAATTTGTTTTGCCTGCTGCATCCTGGATTGCACTGGGAGCTGCCTGAAAGAAGGGACACATGTTCTTACCTGATAGTAACAGGGTTGCTTCATGGGAGAGTCACTTCAGATGGTGAGGTGGGATGGGCAGAGTAAAAAGGGAGGAGTAGAGGTCATCTCAGCAGGTTAAATGTCCTCAAAAAGGGCAGCAGTCGTCTCAACAAGGGAAATTCCAGGGCACAGCAAAAAGCAGAGGGGTGGATGGCTGCTCTGGGATTAGGATAACCCATGGGTTGAAGGATGAGAAGGGTTGAACTGTTCTTCGCAGACTATTGCAAGTATAAAAAAATTGCTAAAGAAACCGAAAGAGCTCAACCAGATTTTCTAGTATATGCAATGGATTCCCTGAAAAGGTTAGGTCTCCATCACAGCATACAGAATCTATATTTAGGTCCAAAGTATCAGTCTCAATTGTTTCTTTTATACTTTGCCACTTTTTTTTTCCTCATATGCCCCATGAGAATATTAGAGCTGACCTGGACATATTCTTAAAAAAATTAAGTTTATAAAAAATGCTATTTGGGAGAAAAAACAAAATCAAAACCAAAAAACTTTGCTTGTGGCATAGAATTGGAGCAATAGTAAAAAGAATAAAATAAATAAAACTAGGAAAAATGAAAATGCTTAAGGTCACTCTGAGTAAACATCCGACAACCTGTTTATAAAGAGAAAGAAACAAGATATTGCCACCGTGAAGTAAAATAAATTGCCCAAGCCAAATAAATTCACTCCTTGGATGACTGAAAAATGGGAAGCAATTTGATAACTATAAATTGAAATGGTCTGCTCTTGAAGAAAGAGTAACTTCAGGGAATACTGATATTAATTTCACAAACTTGTGATTTTGAGAATATGAGAATTGTTAAGGAGTTCAGAGATTTTTTTTAAAAAATTGCCAGGTGAAAATCCAGCTGTGATCTCTGCCACACACATGGGAATAATCCACGAGAGTTAAAGTAATACTAGGTGCAAGGGCAATCATTATTAATGAAATGAAAGCCACCATAAAATATACAAAGGTAAAACAGAACTGGTAAATAGGAAAATGTGTTAATTGAGGAAACATTCAGAATATCATTAGCAAATGCCCAGTTGGAAGGGTCTTCAGCTATAATGCTGGATACAAACCAAAGCTATGTATAAAGAAAATTTTTTCAGAATATAAGTAATTCACACGTAGGAAAGCTTCATGGTTATCAGTGACACTAACAGTACTCTGTATGCAAGAATTTGACTGAAGGGTGGATTGAACATGCCATAGCAAGAGAAATAATTTTAAAAAAGAGACTCCACAAGAAAAAAAACCTTTTTATATTCGTTTCAGTGATAGCGTGTAATATCAAAGGACATTGATGTCTTACCTGCTGGTGAGTGATAAAAGATGTGTAGTTCAGACATCAGAGTTATTGAAGAGCATTAGATATAAATGTACTACCAGTTCCAGTAGTAAACTGGTCCAAAATCCTTCAGGAAAGAACTGAAACAGGAGTCCATTTATCACTGTGTACTTTGAGGCAAGCACAAAGATAGGCACCCAGAGGCTGGTGAACTGTGGGGAGATGGTTACATTTCTGTGTGCTTCATGGATAATGCCATTATGATGAGTCAGTAAATTGTTAAAATCCATTTTCCACAATAACTCTGTAAATCAATATATCAAATGAAATTAGTCTTCTTGCAGTGATCCCAGCTGGAGCCTGCCTGCCCAGGGCAACTCTGCTGAAGATGTCCTGGGGGTCCTGGTGGGCAGTGACCTGAGCCTGAGCCAGCAGGGTGCTCCAGCAGCAGTGGTGGCCAAGAGCATCTCCTGTGCTGCATTAACAGAATCACAGCCTGCTCACTGAGGACCTATTAGCACTTGCTAAGCACTTCCATCTTTGCAGTTTTTCAAGACCTAGCTGGATAAAGCCCTGAACTACCTGACCTGATCTCAGAGTTGACCCAGCTTTTAAGCAAGAGGTTGAACTAGAAACCTCCTAAGGTCCCTTTCACCCTTAGTTATCCTATGATCCTACAATCCTAATCAAGAGAAAAGATATCCTTTGGTTAATGTAATGACAGGCAAAAAGAAAGAGAGTATATAGATGCAAAAGGGTCATTCTCTCTCTGTGTGTTATTTACTTTGGAGGAGAAAGACAACATATATCCTATATGTATAGGCAACAGAAAACTAGCCCCAAGAGCCTCTGACTTTAAGAGAGATTTTAAAGCCTTATAAATAACTTAGGCAAAAGGTTAACATTCATATCTTCTTATTAAAGTGAAACCAATCACAAGTTCATGATCATCACTTAGGTTGTGGGCTAAAACTCACAAGGAAAAAGCCACATTTGTACTGAATTCTTCCATGCCCTACACCATTTCAAAAATATTGGAAGACATTCCCCAGAGGATCTCAGTGAAGAAGTGTTCACTGGCAAGGTATTCCATTTGTCTATATCTATAATTTCAGATATCATACTGAAAACTAAACAAAACTTTTCAGAAAGTGTAAATTTCCAGAAATCTGTGTCTACTGTGGAAGAGTGTCAGCTGGGGATAGTTTAGTAAACCAAAAGGCACAGCTCTTCTTCAGACCTTAAAACAAAATGTGTCTTTTCAATGAAGGAACCTAGATAGATAGATAAATAAATAAATGCCCAAGTCCTTTGAGGACCATAATCCTATAATGGATTTCCAAGAAAGCAATGTACTTGGTTTTTCAATGCTGGATACTGTGACTTTTTTCGTGTTCCTTAACAAAGACTGCTGTAGGATGAGGAGTTATTGATCCACACAGGAGCTGACCTGAGTAGGTTCAGGTTTGTACTTTACTCCAAATAGTACTTGGCCTTTAGGGCTGTGCTAAATGGCACAAATCTCTTGACGTGGGATCACTAGTAATGACGCCACCAGAATGTCCTTGTCTTTATCTCAAAGTGAAACAGGATGTTTTCATATAAACATCCTTCTGCTCAACAGCAGAAATGATGAATAGAGTTGTTTACTTGTAGGAAAACCCAATAAAGGCTTCAATGCTGGTGAACTTCACCATGGACAGGTTATGTACTGTATGCAATGCCCTGAACAGAGGTCTGTCAGATGCTGTGTCATCACAGCATTTCCAGAATCAGAATGAGCATATCATTTTGTAATTTAGTATATATTTTCTGAGATGTTAATAAAATAGTTATCTTCTTTGGAAATGTGTATGACTTTCTTATTTGGATTCAAAAATAACTAGCACCTTCTGGAATAAAACATTGTATGAAAGAAAAGGTTGTTATCAACTACTGCCCAGTTAGCTGTCAGCAAGTGAAGACCAAAAAGCTTTAAAACAGCTGATTTAAAGCTTCTTTAGACTTGTAAGTATGGCCAGACTCCAAATATCTTATGTCCCTTTTCTTGAGTAAGCAACCAGAGGTCAGCCCACTACCAGTACTGAGAAGCTTTTTGTCACTGTCTATTTATGTGTCAAGATATTTAATACTTGACAAGAGAAATGGAAGAAAAGAGACTTCAGTTTGAATGTAGTCTCATAGAGAAGGATTCAGAAATTGTCTCTTCATCATTTGCAGTTTATAATGGCTAATTTAATCTCTTCAATTTCAGCAGCTCAGCTAGATGGTTAGATGGATCTGGGAGTGCTCAAGATTTTAACTTCACTGCAAAATACAATGCTGGATAGTGGGGATGATAACCTTTAACTGGCAAAGGGCTGTATAACAGGCAGAATACATGTGGAAAGCAGTCCTGAGCTCTCTGCACACTCTCAAACCCCCAAAACAGTACAGGGATTAAAATTAGAGATTATATTACTGGCAGATTTATAGTACCAAATAAAAGCAATGACATATTGAGCTCAAGGAAAGAAATTAGGAAAAAAAGGGAATTCTGTGAAGTCAGATAATTTCTGTAAGAGTGACCAATATTGCGCAGCCCTGACTGTGTTTTGAGATGCAGGATGTAGGACCTCCAGGGCCCAGTTGAGCTGTTAAAACAATGTAGGAAGTGAAAGAGTTACAAAAAGAAAGTTTCACTTGGGAACAGAGCAAGCAATAAACCTAGCCAGACACAGTGTTTTTGGCTTGTAATGTGAGAAAACATACAACATTTTATCAAAAGAACTTATGAATGTGTGAAGAAGGAAGCCCAGATATATTTAGCAGACATAAGTATTATACCCCCAACACTGAATTTCTTTCTAGCCCCATTGTTTCCTGGTTTGATTATGCCCTGAAGCATAAGAGCTGTTCCCCTTATAAGTGGTTTTATTTGTGGTGATTCCATATAAACATTCTTTTAATATTGTTATTCTGTTAAACACCATGTGGCAATTACATAGGTCATTTACACAGTTTGTAAACAAATGCTGTCGTATGTTCCTTTCTATGCAATTACACATGCTGAAGTAAGAAAGATCAGAAAAAAATATCAACCATTACTTATATATTTTCTAATCTTTCAGGCTCTTCTTAATAGGATGGTTTCCATGACTTTTACTATTTTTACCATGTTCATTTCCTTACAACTCCACTGTAATATTATTCAGTAGTTTGTTTGAAGTGACTAGTTCAGACTTGTTAAGTTTAAGACATCTTTCACATGGATCAATTTTCCATGTCAATATTCTAATATTTTTTGTTTCCCAATTAGTTGCTTAAGAAGTCTCCAAGAGGTTGCACAAAGACTAGAATCTCTTTTTAACAAGGTAAACTTCCCAAGAAACAGTGTCTTTGACAATTTGCAGAATTTTGGATGATTTTTTAAAATATTGTGGAATATTGAGGTGTTTTTTTTTTTTTTTTTGTTATATGGTTTTCCCCTTTTCTTCTTCCTTGTGTGATGAAAAGTAATTTTGTGGATGTGTATGAAAAGACTGTTTAACCCACTTAATTATGTAGATGTCTAATATATCTTTATTTTAGAAGTTGACCAATCTCTCAACTTGGAAGTTCATTATGTCTTACCCTGTCTATTTAATTTCACAATTGCCCATTTAGTGGGTTTTTTGAAATCCTTTCTTAAGTACAAATAAATTAGTTGGATACCTTACATTGAATGTTTAGCTGAATTATTATCCATTAAAAACCCCTATGATTTTTAACAAGGTGATTTACAATTCTCACTCCAATTACATTATCAGACTTCCTGTTCAGATTCCTTTTCATTTTTGGTCATACATTAGAAGTTGTCAAAGATTTAATCTTTCAAATTTTGTGTCTCATTTCCTACAAGAGCAGGTCAGCAATTTAACTGTAAAATACTTTCAGAGGAAGGATGGCATATTATGCCATGGACCCCCTATGCTGTAATATTCCTTAATCACCCAAAATCATGGAATGGTTTTTGTGGGAAGATACCTTGGAAGATCAATCTCCCTGCAGTGGGCAGGAACATCTTCAACTAGATCAGGTCATTCATAGCCCTTTCCAACCTGACTTTGAATGTTTCCAAGATGGGTCATGAACAGTCTCTCTAGCCAACTGTTCCAGTGTTTCACCACCCTCAATGTAAAAAAAATTCTTCCATATTTTTAGGCTGGATATACCCTCTTTTAGTTTAAAACTATTATCCATTGTCCAATTGCTACAGGACCTAGTATAAAATCTGTTCACAATGTTCTTATAGGCCCCCTTTAAGTATTGAAAAGCAGCAATGAGGTTTCCCTGAGTCTTCTCCAGGATGAACCATCCCAGCTCTTTCACCCTGTCTGTGTACAAGAGGTGCTCCAGCCCTCTGATCATCTTTGTGTGCTTCCTCTGGACTCAATCCAACAGGTCCATGTCTTTCTTGTGCTCAAGACCCCGGAACTGGATATAGCATTACAAGTGGGGTCTCATGAAAGTGGAATAGAGGGCAAGAATCATCTCCCTGGACCTACTGACCATGCTACTTTTGATGTACCCCAGGATATGATTGGCCTTCTGGGATACAAGAGCCCATTGCTGAGTGATTCACAGATTTTCATCCACCTTAAGTCCTTCTCCTCAGGGCTGCTCTCAATCTGTTCTCTGCCCAAACTGTATTTGTACTTGGAATTACTGTGACACAGGATCTTGCACTTACCCTTACTGTACCTCATGAGACTCCCATGGGCCCAGTTCTTAAACTTGTCCAGATCCCTCTGTCTGGCATCCTGTCTCTCAGTCATGTCAATCAAACCACTCATTTTGGTGTCATCTGAAAACCTGCTAAGGGTACACTTGATTCTAGTGCTGTGTCATTGATGAAGACATTAAACAGTTTTGGTCCCAGTACAGGTCCTGAGGGGCACCAGTCATAACTGACCTCCATCCAGAGACTAGGCCATCGACAGCTACTCTCTGGATGTGACCATCCAGTTTAGCTGGATGTTTATTAACTGCCTTTTTGTGTACTTCTGTGTTAAGTGGGTCCTTAGCTTTATGTGAAAAGATCAGCCTCCATCCAGTGTATCATTGTCAACAGAGATAATCATGATATAAAATCATTAGTTCCCTTCATGCCATTTCCTTACTTTTCTTTTTCTGTTTTTTTCAGATTCATATATTTTCCTCAAGCTTTCTTTCTGTGATTCCCAAATTCATTAAGCATTTCTAATTCTAGTACTTCTCCAAAAGAATTATGGATTGCCCTTACCTGATGTTGACGTTGCTGCCGCCCCTGGGCTTGAATAAATCATCTCCTGGGAAGACTAAACCAAAATTTATTACAAAAAATATTTAGTATTTAATTTAACTTTAAAAAATAATTCACTAGTTCTGAAGGAAAAGAGCTCCTCTGATTGGAGACAAGATGCCCAAGCCTGGGAACCTAATCTTCTATATGTTGAAAACTGTGGATCGTGTAAACATTTAACGTGCTCATCAGACTTTGAGCAAGCACACAAGAGTGTGCATATTTCCCTGCAGAGTCTTCATCAAGATGACGCCTAAAAATAATTGGGCAGCTTTGGGTTGTTAATAGGTACAGAGTGAACAAACAGATGGGGATACCAAGGCAAGGATATTGCTGGTAGATTTCCAATGGAATTGTGTAACATGCTGCTTTGGGCCAAGCAAAGATAGAAATAACTTTAGAGTTTTCACTTCTGCTATTCTGTCAATATTGTCTTGTATGACTTCTAGTACTGCCTTTCAAATTTCCTCTAATGTTGCCTGTCATGATTAACATGGCTTTCTTTGCAATTTAATACGGTCCTTCTGCTTCTCCTTGAGGAAAAGAGATTCAGTTTCCATAAACTGTCACATTGACAGACTGAGGCTGTGAGAGCTGTGTATCTGAATATTCAAACACTTTAGCCCTTCCAAACCTTAGAGGTTTTTGCCATTGTGCCGGTTTTGGCTGAAATAGTGTTAATTTTTTTTCATATAAGCTGGTGTGAAGCTGTGTTTTGGATTTGTGGTGAAAATAGAGTTGCTTTTGTCATCATTAAGCAGTGCTTGCACAGCATCAAGGCCATTCCCGCTTCTTGCCTCAGTCCACCAGTGGCAAGGATGTGAGTTCAGAAGAGGTTGGGAGGGAATGCAGCTGGAACAGCTGATCCCAGCTGACCCAAGGGATATGCCTCAACATGTGGTGTCATGTTCAGCATGCAGAGCTGGGGCAAGAAGGAGGAAGAAGGTGAGGGAGATGTTCACAGTGATGGTGCTTGTCTTCCCAAGTCACTGTTATGCATGATGAAGCCCTGCTTTCCTGGGAATGGCTGAATACCTGTCTGTAAGTGAGAAGAGGTGAATGAATTCCTTGTTTTGCTTTGCTTGTGCATGCAGATTTGTTTGCTTTACTTAAACTGTCTTTATCTCAATTTATGATTTCTTTCCAATTTTACTATTTTGAGTCTACTCCCCATCCCACTGGGGGTGGAGCAGAGGAGACTGAGCAAATGTCTGTGTAGAGCTTGGTTGCCTGCTGGGTTTAAACCATGATGGACATACACCACCAAATTTTCTATGCTTTTAAAGTCCTGAAAGTGATCTTGCATAGTATGTCTTTAAACTACACCAATGGATATCTCCTCAAAACACAGAGTTTTCAGCAGATCAGATATCTATCCTGAACACCATTATTGCCCCAGTAACTCCATCTAGAGTCATGCTCTCATTGTGTTAGTAAAGCCCTGCTTGATACTGGGAAAAGCAGACTAAAACCTCAAGGAGGACAAAAACCAGCAGGTGTAATCTGTGACTGCATATTTCATCAGTTCCTGTCATCAGAAGCCAAACAGGATGCTAATTTTTCCAGAAATTGAAAACTTGAATCTTAACATCTGTACAGAATTAAAATGGAAATTATTTGAAATAAATAAAGAAGAGGAAAATTGTTAGGATATTGGAAAGAGACAAAATAGATTCTAATTTATTCAGATTACAGAACTTTCGAAGCACAGAAATATGCTTTAACTCAAAGGAAACAGATGAAATGTTAGCTAAAAATGGCAAAAAACTGCCTTGACTTTCTTGTTGAAAGGGCGGTTATTTTCTACAGTTTCTGCAATGAGCTAAAATGAGCAATTTATTTTGTATTTATTTGCCTTCAGACATGTTTCTATTTATGGCCACATGGTATGCTCAATGGAATCTTAAAATAGTGAGGCTGGGTTCACAGGATGACTCAATGGATCAGCATGCAGAAGAGGGCGGACGCAGCCTCTCTGTTGGGGGGCAGGATGGCAGCGAATGCGCCTTGTTACTCCCCTATGGGTGTCCACAACTTCCGTGCAAGCAGCTGGTCCAGTCCCTGTAGGACATTTTTGAAATAACCACAGTTATTTGACATCCCTGTGGTCTTACCAATTGAAAGGCTAAAGGCTAAGTAAACTGGGGTGAAAGATACCAGCTCTGAAATTTTGTCACTGCTGGGGTCAACCCAAACAATGACGGTTAAAGGGGAAATGCTTCCATTCCAGCCCCTGCAGCACATGCACTATGTGGACTAAGCACTGCTAATTCTCTATTTAATAACTTCAATAACACTGTACAGGGTGAGGGTGCCCAGGCCTCGGCAGTGGCGGAGGCCAGGGCTGCCCCAGCCAGACATGGCTGGATCCAACCAGATCCAACCAGATCCAACCGCTTGCCACAGGGCATGGCAGAGACAACAAATTCAAGAAAGGGCAAAACACGACACAGAAGATTCCGAGGAAAGAGTAGATAAGAGAGGCAGCCCCGTGAGCACCAAGGTGAGAACAGAGGGAGAGGGCGATGCTGCTCCAGGCCCTGAGCAGAGATTCCCCTGCATGGTACAGAGGACCAAGCTGGAGCAGATATTCACATCAGAGTTGTGCTTGTTTTGTGTGAGGTAGGGTTGCTTTTCTTCCCAGTGGCTGGTATGGGGCTGTGTTTTGGATTTGTGCTGAACACAGCATTGATAATAGAGATATTTTTGCTATGGGAGGCTGGGAGGAAACACAGCGAGAACAGGTGACCCAAATTGACCAGACGGACATTCCAGAGTGTACAACATCATGTTCAGTAGGTAAATTAGAGGGAAAAAGTAGGAAGGTGTGGGACATTCGGAGTGATGGCATTTGTCTTCTCAAGTGGCTGTGATGGGGCCCTGCTCTCTTGGAGATGGATGAACACCGCCTGCTCATGGGAAGCAGTGAATTAATTATTTTGCTTTGCTTGTATGCCTAGCTTTTTATTTCCCTATTAAACTGTCTTTATCTCATCCCACAAGTTTTCTAGATGTTACTCTTCTGATTCTGTCCCCAGTACTGACAGGGAGGGGGGTGGGGGGAGTGAATCGGGCTGCTGGAACTTAGTTGCTGGATCAGGTAAAACCATGACAAAAGCCTAAGCAGGACCCCCCCACTGGGCCACACACAGGTGGCTATTTTCCAAAGGAGCCCATGGTGGAGTAGAATGCAAGTACTGTAAGAATGCAGCCCACAGTGGGGAGGACCCACATTGCACCATTGAGTCTGAGTAGGAGTTAGAGGTGGAAATGAAGGGCTGAAGTTGTTCCTGGGAAGAAGGAGTGGATGAAGAGAAGGTATTTTATCTTTTTTTTCTCTCACTACTACAATTTTTTAATTGATAAGAAATTAAATTTGTTTTTCTTCCAAGTTTAATCTGATGGTTGAAGGTAGTTTATTTCACAACCTTTATCTCAACATATCTTTTTCATCTTATTTTCCCACTCATCTTTTTGAGGAGAGGGAGTGAGAGAACAGCTGAGTAGTGGCTTTCCAGGTATGCAAGTTCAACCCACCACACATAGCTCACAGGAACACTAAATTAACTAATATCTATCTTAAATAAATTAATTATTTATTTTTAATTCTAGCATTTTTCAGTCCTTAAAAGCCAACATTCTTGACTGAGATTTAGCATTAAAGTAGAATTCTTGATTTAGCATCCTTGCTTATCAAGAGGGATTTTTTAGTCTGGCAGCTTTGGATGTCATGCAGGTAGGTGCCTTTGCAAGCCAGATTATGCCATCCCTTTTCAGAAACTATGTCTGAGACATTGTCTGGTCTCTTTGAGGTCAACCATTTTCTGATGAACAGAATAACTCTGTTTAAATGCCAACAAGACTTTAATTTGAATTTACTTAACTCTGGTAAGGAGGTCTGCCAGGACTTTACAGTTACTTTATAAGATCTAACAGGCTTCTTATGCTTCCAAGCATATATTATGAGTGCACTTGAGTTAGAAGGAGGGCTATTTGAAACAACAGTTGCTCATCAACACACTTTCTGATAAGCGTGGAGAGTGAAAATTCTCTTGAGTACCCTTCTCTTCCATGTATTTCTCCATTAATTCTCAGAGCCAGCTGGCCAAGCCATTCATTTTGGAGAATGTGGCATCAGCTGATCAAAACCAGAGTGGCCAACTTGTGAAAGTACCTTCACAAGATGAATACTCATCTATTTAATCTGTGAATGGCACTCCAAAATCTGTACAGTGAAGGTATGCATATCTGAGCAAATAAACCTGATTGATTACCTTAGTCAAATACCAACTTCTAAATAAATCTCACTTAAAACAAATCTACTTTTTATGCTTATGCTTCTATGAAATTCTTCCTTATATCTGAAAGATTGCTGCAAGGAGTGTGTGAGATCCCTTAGAAAATAGAAGAAATTACTACAGTTTTATTGAAAAACAGCAGACAAACAAACCATTGGATTGCAGTGGGAAGATATTGTAGTGCTCACATTATTTTTCTGCGCTCTGCTGTCCCCAAGGAAAGCACGCACTGGCATGGACGTCATTGGTACAGATGCTCAGCAGCTACTTCCGGATATAATTAAGAATAGACTGTTCTGCAATATTTTTTAAAATGAATTACCAGGTGTATTTTTGGTACAAGACTATTTTGTTATATAGTCTTCTATTTTGTAGCACTGTTTTCTTACAATTTTATTTTATTTTGGAAAAGCTGTCCAAATTGCTTTTCTTTGCCCTGTTTTTGCTAAGTTTTTAACTTTTGTGTATTTGATACAAGAATGATTTGATCATTCTTTTGTGATGAATTCTATGGACTTGTACTATTATTCTTCTGCTTAAAAAAAAAATAAATTCTTCCCTGAATATAAATATTTACTCTGAAAATACATGCTGAATATTTGCCATTATACCATGTGTTATGATTAACTTATTCTATTGCTCCTGTGGTATTTTCTCACCACTGCACAGGCTTTTTGTATTCAAAATTTACATCTTTGTTAATATTGCCATTTCCCTCTCTCCATCTCATTTTTAAAATTTAGGGAAGGTATTTTTCTATTGACTTTGAGACTAATATTAAATTAGTGATTAATCCAAATTTTTTATGTATTTAAAATGAATTCTGTACTTACTCAGACAAATAAAGTATTCTTTACAGCATAACACTCTCCTGCTGGAAGAAATAAGAAATAAGTAGCCAATGAAATGGTGAGGGTTGAAGAATAGGCCATTTTATTGACAGGCAGGGAAATACTGATCTGGTTCTATATTGTGACCAGTGGATTCTGTGCTATTTAAAGGAAAATACTGATGGGAAAATTTTCACTACAGAATCTATAATCTATAGCCACAAAATCTAACAATTATATAGGGCTGCTTTAGTTTTGGTTTTCTTGTGGTATATATATTTTAGTGGAAAATTCTCTTACAGCACATCCTGGCTGGACTCGTTTACAGTTAGGTCTTCCAGGTTATGATTGGTCACATATTTCACCTTTTTTAGCCCCTTATGAACTGGTTCTGTGTCTCTGGGTTTAGAGACACCATGACAGAATATTTTTCCTGAACAATTATATTTTAGTAAGCTTATTTAGTTCTATCTCTGTGTTTGTATCTTTGTAACTAATCTTTGGTCACATCTATATAAAGTTCACCTATGCTATATTTAGCACATTCATCTGTATGAAAACAGATATTTTCTTGAATAAACTGACAACAGATTAAAAATAATTGTGAACGGTGTTTTCACTAAGTGAAGACTTGAAGTTTTGTTGTTAAAAATTACTGGCACTTAAAAATAAATATGCAGTCATTTCCCACTGGATTTGTTTCCATAGAGATGAGAAGTTTATGATGTTAGCAACTCTGTGGATATTTCAGATTTGGGGTTTCAACAAATTCCTAAAAACACCTTTTGGAACTAAGTTTATGTATTCTGCTGGGATTATTCTAACTATGTAGAGTGGCACAGTCTATGATCATTTTTCTTTTGAAGATTATGACAGAGGAGAGATTTACCTTAATAATCTCAGACATTTAACATGTAAATTAATTTAAAATTTGTTGTCCAGGTCTAAAGCATTAATATTAAACTCCTTTTATATTCAATGGAAAAGAACTAACACTTCCAGAGAAGTTCATCTTCTCATAGAGTAAACATGTAAAGTTGCATAGTATTAATTTTATTCAAGATATAGGGCTTGTTTTCAGTGCTGTGCTTCAGGGGTTTTGCTTGTATTGCCTGTTATCTGATATATGGACACACATGGGGTTC
>VRYO01001589.1:11124402-11138099 GCA_009812075.1 Sialia sialis
GAAAAGCACTCAAAATATTTTGTCAGCCTAACCGTAGAAGTGCAAAACAGAGAGTAATGATTTGGGAGTCATGAGAAGGTGTTAAGTTACCGTCTGATGATCACATGTGGACATCAGCAGCTATTTGTCTGAGCCCCACTGGCATATAGCAGTGAGACACAGTCTGAGCTGCTCCCAACTTCAGACCAGTCACATCTCATGCTCCCTGTTCATGAGAGGGATTTGTTCAAAACCCATGCATATCAACACTCTAATGAGATGAGAGCTTGAGACTGGGGGAAATTGTGGGCTTTGAGTAAAAGACAACAGGTGTTACAACTTTGAATAAATTCATTTAGTGTCACTAAATCTGTGAGATTTGGTTGGAGTTTTTTTCTTCTGTTTAGGAGCACAGGCAAGAGTGCCTTGAGCATTTCACTGGGTGCTTTTACAGTTTCCTTCAGTCCAATTCATAAGTAAGAGAGCTTGTATTCCCTGTGCTGGAATTCCCTAGGGGTCTTCTGTATATTCTGTAAAAATGCTAACCTTTCACATCCAAGGATAACATTTCTGCAGTATTTTCCCACAGAATTCAATCAGTAAATAAGTTCCATCTTTCTGATTTGTTATGCTAAAACTGTTTGAGTTGTAAGCCATTAAAAGCTTGCTTAGTGACTCCCTTTCTTTAAGGAATCCCACAGTCTGCTACTTACACTGTATTAGACTTACTATGTGTTTTATTTGTTTGTTTGGGGTTTTTTGAGAGATGTGTAAGGTTTTCTTTACACCTATTCTTGAAGGTGGAGAAAGCTCCCTAATTAGCACTATTGAGTGCAGTGTGAAAGCCCTGAGCACATCCCCAATTTAAACGAGTGTTTCTCTAACTATTTCTGGTTATCTCCATATACGGCATTGGTTTTTCTGGGATGTGAGCACCAACACATGGAGTTAACCATGAGCTGTCAATCTCCATTTATTGACAATTATCCAAATACACTGTTATGATGTTTCAAACCAATAAGTCTCTTCAAATCATGCTGTAGCTACTTGTATCTTTCCCACATAAGCATGTTTTGCTTAGTTGTTTTTTGTGTACAGTTTCTAAAAAGCTTCTGAGGAGCCTACCTATGTTCCTTCCTTCAAAGCAACTTTGATGTTCAATTTTTAATCAGCCTAATTTCCCACAAAGTTTTGCAGAGGTGTACTGCAAAAGCATTTATCACATTTTTCAAACAACCCACTTGTCTGAATAAAGGGAATCTTTCTCTAATATATCAGTTTCAGAACAGACAGAAACTGTTTGGACAAGATTTGAAAACTGGAGGCTGCCAAGGAAAGCTATGAGCATGACCACTGAATTGAAAAATGTGTCTACTAGCAAAAGAATTTAAAATTTTGGCTTGGTTAGCTTACTAAAAGCAATGATACAGTGTGAGTTTCCCTCAGACATTTCAGAATGACTATACAAGGAGCAGAAATGTTGTGGTGGAGGGCATTTCAGTATAGCATGGAGAAATGGTACAAACATTGGACACAACTCCCAAAGTTACATTAATTCAATAGTAGAAATAACCAATCAGACTTGTAATTTGGGTAAGAATTATCCCAGCTTCTTTTCTCTAGTAATATTCAGACCTTGTTTTTCTTGACACATAGGCTGAGAAAACTTTCTGGGTTTCTTTCCGTGAAGGATTAGTTTGTCAAATAGGAAGAATAACTCAATCTTTTTTCTACCTACTTCTTTCTTTGGTGGGTTTTGGAGGTGGGGTTTTTATTTAGTTTTAGATTTTTGGCCTTGCCCCTTATAACACAGCAATTTTTCAACAGTAAATTTTCCAGAACACATTAAGTGATGTATTCTGGATGTATTCACAACGTTCTCTGTTGTGAATATTAAAATTTGATTGATTGAAAATCTAAAATTTGTTCTAAACAAATAAAATGTTTTTGGGGCTGGGAAGATTTTTTCCCTTCTTTGTCCTACTAAAGTCTACACAGAAAGAAAACATTATTTATATATGCTTTGTTTGTTTGGAAGACTTGTACTTCACAGCTGTTAACAGCCAGTTTGTCACAGCAGGCTGCTTTGCCTGAACCTCAGTAGTGGAATAGAGGGGCAGAAAAATGGCTCATAAGCACCCTGATATTGAGATTGATAGGCTGCCATTCCCAATTTGCCTTCTCTATTTGTAGATAAAGGAAGCAACAGAGTCAACCTGAGTGCCAATTCATTGCATTGCATTTTGTGTCCCAGTTTCGTTACAAAATTCATACTTCTTTTTAGTATGAGAGCTAAATTGAGCAGGAAATGAAATAGATGACTGCCAGGACTTTAAATTGTTCATACCATGGACTGGAACAGCAAGAATGACAGAAGGGAATTCCAGCAAGTCAACTCTTCAATTGCACAACTGGGACCCATTTGGCAACCGGTCTTAATCACTACCCTTACTCTCCCAGTCACACCAAGGAACTGCTCAGTTTACAGTCTAATTCCTATAACACACATTCAGCAGCCCATCCTACTTTAAGGTTTTCTTCCACCTGGCTATATATTCTTCCAATATTTCTGAAAAGTCCCATGGTGTGAAAGTGGTACCCAACATAAATCCCATCAGATCAGCAGTTATGCTCCTTCTGATAAACCAAGACCATGTGACAATAAAAAGTCTGCTAATCTTTTGTGCAAATGATTCCCAGGTTTTTGCTCCATTACTCAACACACAGGATTTTATTCTTTCTATTCCACTGAGATATGAACAGGAAAAAAGGGATGCACTTTCTGCACTACCCAAATATCAGAGACAAATACCTTCCCAAATAAAAAAAATCAGCTATAAAACTAAACAAAACCCTGCAAATCCCTAAGACATCTTGGAACAGCAGGATTGGGCTGAAGCAGAAGCAAAGGGATGAGGAAGGCTAGTGAAAAAGTACAGAAGACATCTCAAAGTGGAGGGAGCTGATTGGGCACCCCTGTTTTGGCAAAACAAAAGAAAAGGAATCATGTTACTGGGAAATGAGAAGAAACATAAGGAAGGAAAGTTTCCACAGTCAAATAACTTCAAGCAAAAAATTAATTAAAGTATGTAGCCCTATAAAGAATAATAGAAGGCAAAGGGGGTAAAAGGTCAATTAATAGGAAGGGCAAAAAGTAATGGTTAAAGAGAAGTGTGGAGGGAAATGAGGTAGCATATTTCAGTTTTCCATGTTATATGTATTTCTGTCACTTTGAACAACTGAGAGGTAAATGTAAATTTCAATGACTGAATAGATGGAGTAAAACTAGACCACAAGTGTGCTTAAAACAGGAATTACCGCTGATAAATGCAGGAAATACTTCAAAGTTATCAATGGCTCTTTTATAGATTGTTTATTTTCTGCAAACAGAAGTTTAGACAGGCAAATAAGTCATGGATAATTGCCATTTTGAGGCTAGTACCTGAAATTAAATCCACCTGCAAGCTACACCTGGTCAAATAGCTCTTTCTTAATAATATTTGTTCAAAGGTTAGTTTCCTAGCAGATGAACTTGTGATGAGCTAGTCAGGAGCCTTTTTATTTCCAAGGACTTTTTGAATACCCTCAACAAACACTTCACAGCTTTCTGTTTGCCATTGGATACCTGTGCCATGTGAACAATTATCAGAAAAACTTGGACATATATGAAGATGATATTTGTAGGTGTGACCTAACCCACCTAATACGAGCATTTTATTTGTGCCTAGTTTCAAGTACTGAGGGAACCAGTCCTGTCATCTGCCACTCACAGGTGAAGGGCTTTGGGGGTCTCCAGAGTGCAGTGCTGGATGCTGCAGTTTGGTCACTACAGGTCCATCGATGAAGATGGGATTTTCATGAGGCATTGGCAGCTTTAGGGGCCTAAATGCCATTCACTTGGTGCTGTTATTCAAATACAACACATATATAAAAATAAAACAGATTTTATATTTGGAAGTTTCCATTCTGTTCTTTTTCAGATTTACTCATTACATGGTTTCTGATGACTAAGATTTTAAGATAATTTCCAAGGTATCTTGGAGATTATCTTAAAAATTTTCTTTTCTAATTTTTTTTTGGGGGGGTAGTGGGGGGGTGTAAGAGTCGGTCCAAAGATTCCCTTAATTGCCTCACAATCATCGTCAGAGACTGAGGCTCTGAGACCCTTGAGACCCTTGAGACCCCACCTCTCACTTTGGACAGGAGTTCTGGTCTGGCTAAGGTGGATGCTTGCCAAGAGACTGTGTAGAGGCGTGTGTGCTGTACTGTCATGGTACTTTCTGCACCTGATTCTTGAAGCCACAGTCCTCCCACAATAGTCCATAAATCTCCCCATCTTTTGGCCAGAGGCCACTTGCCTTGAAACGGACTATAAAATTATTACCCTGTGAAGAGACTCTTCAAGATTTCTTTCTCTCCAATGGATGAAGACATCGACAGATAATCTGAGTACAACATCCTGTCTGTTGGTAGCTATATCTCTCTTTCCCTCTTTCTCTCTCTCTCTCCTTTTACTGCTCTGCCACCTTTATCTCTCTCCCCCTTATCACTACCCCAAAACTGAGTTATTTGCTTTCAATAAACTGCTTCTCTGCTTGTTGCTGAATAAAACCTTAGTCTCTTGCTGTTACCTTTTGCACCCTGTGGTCAAACAAACCATCATGACCCCCGCTTATGTAGTGCAGACCATGACTGGGGCGGATACACTTACAAATGACATGTATGAGGTTTTAATTTCACAATTCTCACAAAACAATGAATTTCCTAACTTTAGGTATAGGTAATTTTAAGCTGTTGGGGTAAAATATAGAAAAGCTGCATAGATGCAATTATTTTAGGAGGATACAGATAGATAATATAATGACTGAAAATTTCCTGCTTATTTTAACTGCTTATGAATCATCTCTGGAGACTATATCTCCTTTATGTTAAAATGCAAAATATGACATGGAAGAAAGTGCAAAGTTTATAAAAGGCAGGTTTTCTAAGTCTTTTGTTATTCAAATAAAGAATACAAAAATAAAAAAAAAACAAAACCCCCTAGAAATCTTAACTCAGATACATGCTTCCCTTGTAAGCCTTCTGTATTACTAAAAATTTGGAGCAGGTATAAGAGAAATAGACAATAAAGAATGATATATTCATTTGGAATCCTGATTGAGATCAGGATGGTTACACATGAACAATTGAACTCTCATCAGCCAGAAGTTTTCTGAATTTCCTGTAGTGACTCTCAGCACAAGTTCAGGAGTGTTTAGGCCTATTGAAGATATAAGCTGATCACATCATCTTTTACAGCATAACAAAGCTGTGCAAAAAATGGCAAAAAATTGGAGAAGATTCTCTCACTCTCCTCTGCAGTGCTGCAGTGCTGCAGTGCTGCATCCAGATCTGCGTCCTCCAGCACAGGAAGGACATGGAGCTGTTGGAGTCAGTCCAGAGGAGGCCACCATGATGATTAGAGGGACGGAGCACCTCTGCTATGAGGAAAAGCTGAGAGAATTGAAATTGTTTCACCTGGAAAATAGAAGACTTCAGGCTGACCTAATTGTAACATTCCAGTACCTAAAATGAACAAACCAAAAAGCTGGAGAGGGGCTATACAAGGACATGTAGAGACATGTCAAGGGGAAATAGCTTCAAAGTGAAAGAGAGTAGGTTTAGGGTAGATATTAGGAAGAAATTCTTTATTGTGCAGGTGGTAAGGTACTGAAATGGGTAGTCCAGAGAAGCTGTGGATGAGCAGTCTGGTCTAATGAATGGGTATCTCTGCTCATGGTAGAGAGATTGCAAGTGATGATCTTTCCTTATCCAAGGAAGGAAGAAATCCAAGCCATTCTATGATTTTATGATTCTATGAATATACTTTCATAGCACATGATTTCAAATTAAAATCTCTGACTTACTTTTATGACATACTTGTGAATAGCATTGGGATTGAGGAAAGCCTTATATCTTAGAGCAGTTGAATTTTCTTTTTCCATTTTCCAGATTAGATAAAAATTGGCATAGGGCAAAAAGTGTGTTGTACAAATAAAACTGAAGGAACAAGTAATTCACTGAATAGTCTCTATATAACACTTTATTTTAACATTGTGAAGTGGCTGCAGCTATCTGTCAATCCAGCCTCTTGCTCAATCTCCTTTCCTGAGGGCCAGGATGAAAACAGAATGAAGAAGACCCGTGGATAAAGATAGTGATATTTTAATAGGGAAAGCAAAATGACTGTGTGCAAGCCAAGGAAAGAGAGGAATCAACTCACTCCTTACCTTTGGCAGGTGTCCAGTCCAATACTGTAAAGCAGAGCTTCACATCTGTAATATATACTTGGGAATGCAAATGTCATTACCATGAGGATCCTTTTCTCCCTCTATCCAGAGCTTGACACCATACATTGCAGACTATTCCTCTGGTCAGCTGGGATCAACTGTCCCAGCTGTGTTCTCCTACAAACCCTTGTCCAGCCAATCTGTCACATTAGTAGTCACATACCAGAAGGCTGGTAAATAGCCCAAGGTTTTTTTGCATGAAAGTCTCTCCATCAGGAGCCTTACAGTTTTTGTAATCTGTAGTTAGCCATGACTTGAATAGCTGCAAACTACATGACAGCATGTGTGTTGCATTTAGGGAGACTTGTGTGAGTTGCTGCTGAAGAAAATATTCCAGTGAGACCTTGAAAATAGCTGTCTCTCTTTAGAAACAGGGCTAAAAGGGACTGCTTAGAGAGTGATGGCTTAAAGATTTTTGAGAGACGCTTTACTCCTCCACATTATGACTTTTATTTTCATTAGGCTGAATAATGTGACTTTTACCCTAAGGAGAAATCCAGATTTCATATTTTTGAGAACAGATTGACAGTTATCTAGTGCAATTTTAGAATATTGTTCAGTTTTTTCACACACACAGAGTACACAGAAACCTTCCCAAATGAAAAAATGGATCCAAATCTAGAGTGTTTCCGGTCATTTTGCTTCTAGAAAGTAAGTTTATTTTGTTTTGTTTTGGTTTGGTTTGGTTTATTTTGTCAGTAGCACAGAGACTTAAACATTCAGAATTAGGCAAAATGTGGGATGTTACACAAGTTTCAAGTTTCAGCAGAACAGTGTGGGATGGCAGCAGTGAATCCCACTCTGAGAAAGGTACAAGCTTTCATAAATGTTAGCTACTGGTAGCAATTCAAAACCTGACATGCAAGTTATCTCTTCATCCCTCATCCTAAGTTTATGACTTAAAATATCACACATTTCATTAACATTGTGGATTTATTCGTTCCATGGCTGTGATTGTCAGAATATAATTAAGTAAATAAATGTTCAAGGCAGCAAATATATCCTTGTCCTTCATCCTCTTCCATATTCTCTGTTCCCTAAAATAACTCAAGTTTTCACATTTTTCTTTCCTTCTGTTTATTAAATCATCTTACCCTGAGATTAGCTCAGTTGGTAAGAGCTTGGTGCTAATGACACCAAGGTTGTGTGTTTGATCTCCATATGGGCCATTCACTTAAGATTTGGAATTGATGATCCTTGTGGGTACCTTCCAACTCAGAATATTCTGTGATCTCTCCTTTTTTCACTCTCATCACAGTAAAAGAACATTTAGAGAAAAAACTCTTATAGGCCTTCTAAATCAGGTTACTTTGCTTAAGAGGTAGGCAGCACATTATCCTGATGAAATTCTATGAAGTTCTAATATTTCTTGAAAATACTCATCTGAAAGGAGACTTATGAGAGGAGAAAGAAAACAGTAGTACAAAAAGGAGAATCAGTACAGGCAGATTCACAGTCCATGCAAAAGCTTTTATAAACCATTGTTGCTGCCTGGAGAGGACTTGGATGTGAAATGGAATTAAGGAATACACCTCTCATCTTCCACTCCACCAATGTACTCATCCCTTCAATCAGTATTTCAAGTGTGCCATAAGCTCTTTAAACATTTAGCTACTTGACCATATCATGTGACCTTCTTTTATTATAGTTGTAGAAGAGTTGAGAAAAGATGTATCTGTAAAATGAAACTCATTGCCTTCAAGGCTTGACTCCAGCCTGTGTATCAGTATTTGCAGGGTCTGCTGAACATGATAGCTCTGGAAAGAGAAAAGGTATAGTGATGCTGCTGTCCCAGTGAGATGCTGTGAAAAGAGGCAGTGACACATTAACCTGCCTGTACTGCTTTCAGAACCTGAGCCTTTAATCTTGGACATTGCTTAAGGCTGCTCAGCAGAAATTCAGCTATTCCTATTGTAAACAACTGTCTTGCAAGAGGAGATATTTTTACCTAAAAGGACATTCTCAAATTGAAATATATTTCAGGGATATGGTGCTGGTATTCTGTGTAATCAACTGAATCAATACAGTAGTTTTGCTGAAACCTAGCATAAAGTAATGCTCACCTTGTTCACTTATTAAACAGTTTGATTTCCTAAATGCAAACTACCACAAAATGGTTTTATAATTAGCAGAAAACTTGCAGTATTAAGATATGTCCTTTCCCTCTCATCCATTTTTTTGCCTTCCTCCTGTTACAGATGTCCTGCAGGCAGAAAAGCCAACCAGAGGATAGCAATTCTGTTTTACAATAGCTTTCAGAATTTCACAGTTTTTTTGTGGTCTGGCGTGCCATTAGAAAACATCTGGTGGAGCCATCATGTGAACAACAGAATATGAAAGAGAAAATGGAGTTTTTCAGGCTGAGGAAAAGGTTTCTGCATGGAGGGCTTTTTCCTGTTTTTCTGATTGAGAACAGGAAAGATTTTCAACTGAGTTTTTTCTGACACACAACAGAGATGTGAGTTTTTCCTTTACACTCCTCTCTAATGACCTTTTAATTACTTTGGTATGCTATTAAATATAATATTTTTATATTAAAAATATTTACTTTGTATTAAATTTTATTTTGAGGTTATGTGCTAGTTTGCAGCATATTAAGATTTTGAAAGGAATATGGATGCATATGCTAATGTAAAAAATAATTGATGGGTATACTAATGTCTGTATAATAAAAGTAAATACATTTAGAATTTATAGACAGTCACCAAATCCTGATTTTAAAAATTTCAATCAAAAGTGTGTTTTTAGTACTAACTTTACTTCCTCCTATCGCTCATATTTCTCTTTGGTATGCATATTAGTGTATTTTACTGTGATATTGCATTTTTTGTCAAATGGATTTTTGAACTTATGTAGTACATTATGACTTAAGAGACAGATACACAGCTCCTTCCAGCAAGTCACCACAATTTTACTGTATAAGGAATGTTAGTGCAATGAAATGCTAAACAGTAGTAACAAAGAAACTTCTGTGTGAACTAGGCTGGATATGTGAAGTGACAGACATGGAGTACAGAAGCTTGATGTAGAAGAATTAGGTCCTTGGATGTGGGATCTGGAAGCAAGCTATTAAACTGACTCCCAAATCTCCACCTTTTCAGATGGAAAGGATGAGTTCTTCTAACTAAAATAGAGCAACTATTACGGCTGAGGAAAACTGGAACACTGAAATTGTATTTGATGTGCCAGACAAAATGAAAGCCTTCCTTGCATTCTCATTCTAACACTTCACACTTTCTTCCTATATTTTAGTAAGTTAGCCCTTCTGCTCTCTCTGGAACTTCATAACAAAAAAAGTTGATTTATTTATTTGGCATTTGAGTCAGTAAAATTGCTGTCACGATATCTGCATTATACTGCCTAATTATTTTTATTTCTGAAATACATGCGGCCTTTTTGGTATAGAGTAATAGCAATTTTTTGACAGATAATTAGTAAGACTACTGGAAATCGCATCCTTAATTCAACAGTAAGTTTTCTGATATGCTGGCCAGTCTTAACCATAATTACAGAGCTGGTCTTTGTCTTGAATACTTTTTGTGATAGGATTGCAAGGATTTTGCAAGGATTCAAAATTGCATCGACCACTAAAGTCTCTGATGAAGTATTTTATTACTAGAATATTTAGTTCTTATAGATTAGAAAGCAATGGCCTTGTATTCCTAAATTAGCAGCAAAGAATAGATATTTTTATATAAGCTGTGGATTAATATTTGAGCTCAGCTAAAAAATAGTTGCTCAATAATAATTTATTTAGTTTATCCAATGGGACTCCTATGCAAAAATATTTTGTTTCTTCCCCAATTTTCTTCTGTCTTTCAAATTTAATTTTATTGCTTTTGTCATTTAGTCTGTGTATCCATATTTGAGGTGCATTTAAATCCATCATATTCTATGAAGACACCTGTGATGCCTTATCCTGTGTATAAATCCTCAAAATTGCAAATAAGGTAAGGCAGTGGGGGTCAATGTCTTTCACAGCAATGATCACTAGCATAGTTTCTGTTAAATCCATGTCTTATTATCTACTTTTGGTTAAACATGGCTTCTGGACAGGCACATATCCTTGATTTGAAGGTATCAGGAGAAAACACATACCTTCATTTCCTATAGGTGTTCCTTTCAACCAATTGGCTTTGTCTTATATCTAGCTTATTTTGCTTCACCTTTAAGATAAGAAATGTAAAAACTTCTAATTTTTTGCATGTGGTACATAACACATCTAGAATCATCTTGGTTACTAACATTAGAAGCTTTGACATGGCCAGAATTGTAAGTTTGCAGAATCAGTGCATGAGACCATTTGATTTTCTTAAATTATTGTTTTTTATGTGTTTTGTTCTTAATACATACACACAAACTGAAATGTAGATGTGCTAAATACTTCCTAATGGTGCATGTTGGGTGTGTCTATAAATGTTATTTCCCTTTGGAAATTTTGTGACTCCTTAAAGTCTCCTGATTTCTGAGTTTATCCCAATTTCTTTCTACAGACTTTACTGTTTATAAAGTTGCAGCAGGCATGAGTAAAAACAGTAGAACATGACCAAGTTTGTCATCTACAGCAAAAATCAAACTGATTTCTGCAAAGCTAATTCTAATTTATAGCATTACAAATCAGATCCCAACTTGAACAGATGGTAATAATTATTAGTGGTAAATACATTTAATGAAAATAAAATAGAAGAAGGTTGTGTGCAACAAATCACCTGAGGAAGTCAAGGAGATTAAATTTATTTCATTGTCTAAGAATCTCTCAGCGTTGAAGTACCTGCTTCCAGATGTATTATACATGTTTGTGGATTTTAGATGCTTTGTTCTTGATAGTAAAATGGAACTGAAAGTTAGAGCTGGACAGAAAATGATTTTCCCATCCCCAAAGAATTTTTAAATATTTCAACATTTTCCCAGACTAAACCAGGATGAAAAATTGGACTGTCAAAAGAGTTTAAGAACTGAAATTTAAAGATAAAGAACAGATTTTGTATAAGAAACAATAAATAGAGTTTTCAAGGGCTTTTCAGTTTAGGAAAAATATCTGTGGCTGTCTATGATAGCTGCTGAGAAGGTAGCTAGGCAATTATTTATTGCTTCAAATGAAAAAATGTTGGGAGCATGAAATGAAGTTTGCAAATGGCATAAAATGCATAGTCACACTTTAAATGCTTCATTTTAAGATGCTGTAGAAGCAAAAAATTTGCATATGTTAAAAAAAAATTGCATCCTGGAAGAAAATTATCCATGCTTATTAAATGTTTGGTAGTCATTGAGCAATAAAATCCCACATTTCAAAGTCTGAAGAAGCAAAATTATTTGTACATTTTTATACTGGCTCCTAAGGATTTGCTGTTCAATACTTTTCATATGACCTAACACAAACATATGCTTTTGTATTTTTATGTTTATCATATGCAAAATGCACATTAAAATAATATCAGATTAGATTGTTAGCTTCTGTTAATTTTGGAAAAATAAATATTTATTAGAAAGTTTATGAAATGTTTTCCTTAACTTCTAAAATTAAAATTTTCTTATGAAAAAATACAGTCTTTTGCTTTGAGAAAATGTTGCAACCTTTCAGAATTTCAAGAAACAACACAAATAGGGGTAATGGAAATTTGCCAGTTTTCCTTTCTGGTAAACTATCAATTTGGTTAAATTTGTATTTCTAAGAAAAAAATAGTAACAAGATTATTCTAAACCATTTCTTGGTTTAGATAATAGAGCAATTGTTCATGTTTTAGCGATTAATTTGAATTTTTAAAAATGTTATTGTTCTAATGAAAGCCTACTGAAACAAACAGTAGACACTGGAAGAGAACCTTGTCTTCAGGACATTTTTTATTTTAACACATGGCTGTGTCATGACTCAGTGTTCTTGATTACCTAGATAAATCAGATCTATGAACATGTTAGAAATTTCTTCTTTGGATAATGGAATCTACAGGCTTTGAAGTCTGAGACTAAACTTGTGCTGAGACTTTAAATTCAACACACACATTCACATATATGGAGCATCACTCCTGCATGTGTATGCTTTCGTGTTTGAACAGCTGACAGAATATGAACTATACTTTTGTATATGTCTGTGTTAAGCCCAGGGAGGGTGGAGTCTAGGATGGGTAACCCGGGAAGAGCATAGAGAGACTGACATTGTATGAGAACACAAAGCTTTCTGTGGTGTGGTCACTAGGTTGAAGGGAAGGGATGCCATCCAGAGGCACCTGGACATGCTTGAGTGGTGGGACCTTGCAAGCATCATGAAGTTCAACAAGGCTGAGTTCAAGAGGTTGCACATGGGCTGGGGCAATCAGAAGCAGAAATACAGGATGGGTGGAGAACAGATTGAGAGCATATCTGTTGAGAAGGGCTCAGGGGTGTTAGTGAATGAGAGGCTGGACACAAGCTGAAAATGTACCCTTGCAGCCTAGAAAGCCAATTGCATCCTGGTCTGCATCCAAAGTAGTGTGGGCAGTAGGTCGAGGGAGGGGACTCCACCCGTTACTCTGCTTTCATGAGTACTGGCTCCAGCTCTGGGACCCCAAACATAAGAAGGACTTGGAACCTGTTGGAATAAGTCCAGAAGAAGGCCATGAAGATGATCAGAAGGAAAGAGCTCACTCTGGTAACACTGGACAAATAGGCAAACACAACTGCTGAGTAGGTAAATTGAGGCAATTGTGTAGGATAAAAAAAATCCATATGTAGTTTTACTGATGCTGCCACTTTAGGAATAGAAAAATTTATCTAAATTATGTCATTATTTTTAAACAGGCATTTTTAGAGTATGATTCACCTCATCTCAAATGTACAAAGCACTCTGTGAATCACACATGAAAAGGAGCCCTCACTGACTATAACAAGAGCTTGGTGTGACTACCTTGCAGGGAGCTGTCTGGCTTGTATTTTAAGTGAGAGCAATCCCACCCCCTCTGTCTTGTTTTGGAGTGTGTGGTCCACACTGACTATTCATCACTTAAGAGTGCTCATGGAAGAGCGAATAGAAAGCAAATGAGATGATGTTACTGTGCAGCACTCAAAGCACTCTGTTTCACTTACCAAAGAGCAGCACAAGGTGGGGGAAACCATCTGAATGTAGCAAAAACAAACAATGAAACTGCAATTGAGGGAAGTCACAATAAGATAATAAATAAGGTGCATATTTTTGGCCACAAGGATGACTTATTATAGGAGAAATGCATAGACATTGTCAGTATCTGGGCTTTTTTCATGGCCATTGCATGACTTGGGATATTTTAAGATCTTTCCACTTCACACAAAAATGAATTTGAAGATGCTTTGGAAGTCTCCTTCTCATAGGAGATTGCTAGATTGAAGAAAAAGTTTTTCTGGTGTTTTAATTCCTTAATTTTTGAGTCTATGTTGGGG
>VRYO01001589.1:11139099-11160718 GCA_009812075.1 Sialia sialis
ACTGGGAGGGAGGGGATTTTCATTCTCCATTTTAGGGAAAGCTCCTGCCTTTATCTGGCAACACTTGTCCCCTAAACCAGGACAGTCTACCTGTGAAGAAAATGTAAATATTACAAAATTATTCAATAAGACAAATGAGGAAAATCCTAAAAGAGAGACCTGTTTCCACAGTCATTATCAATCACCAGTACCTCATACAGTGAATTTCTAGAATCAGAATCAAGTACCACCACCAAAAACTGTGTCCATGAGAGACGGTTTGTTCAGATTCTGAGATGTGATTGTAATATTAAAGTAGCTTTTACCTGCATCAGGTGTTATAAGATAGAGGGGTACCATCAGAGAATAAAAAATTGTTGGGAAACAAAATCTGACTTCAGAGACCAGCTTTCAGTTCATGAGTTTGTACACTGAAAATACTCTTGCATTATTTGGTGAAGTTGAACAGGCTTCTTTAGTAAGATTTTAATGCTGCAAAATGGCATAATTATTAAAAAAAACCAAAACAACAAATAACCTCCCAAAAAACCAAAAGAAACTTGAATCAAAGTAACTCATAGTACTGTTTTAGATATACTTACCAAAACTGTTTAAGATGCCCAAAGTATTCCCCATTCCTCTTTTCAGGCACTGTGTCTTTCCAATGCCTAGGGTACATTCTCCCTAATTAGATAAATATCAAAAAATTTTGTAAGGATTTGGATATTAGTCTCTTTAAAGCTGGCTGGTAGTTTCCTGGACAGAAGGGAATGTTCAGAAAAAGCAGAGGAATCCCATCCTCTTCATGGTGCAAGGAATTGCAGCTGGGTGGAGATTTACCAGGGGACTCCAGCTAAGAGGGCTGTGACCTCTCCATTAGTGAGCACAAACATGGTGCTCCATGAGCAGGGAACCATCCAATGACACAGCCCCTTCCCAGCTCCCTCATCATTCCTGTGGCAGGGATACAAACAAAATCATGTCTTAGGCAGAAAATGAGCCATGGGTTTGGACAGCATTGATTATTTAGTATATTAGCAGAGGGCAGAGTTTACATGCAGTATCAATTAGAAAATACTTGGCAATGAAAACAAGGCCAAAGGCCTTTCTGTTTTATGGCCAAATCCCGCTCACTTTCCTCACATGAGTAGCTCTAATGAAGTCAGCTTGAGCTCAGTGATTTTATCCCAAAATCTCTTAAACCACTCTCTTAAATCTCTTATAAGTTGTAACTAAAATTTGAAAGTATTTGAAAGGAAAACTTTTAACCTCTGTCCCTACTTACAATTTTGGCTGCTTCCTTTATCATATTCTTCTCAGATCACCTCTATCCAAAAGTTCTAAAAAATCCCTCCAGATATTTTCTTCTTACTCTTTTTCATTAAATACTATAATTCATATTTATTTCCCTAATTCTATTATAGTCTTCTTAGAAATTCAACATCATAGTGATCAGAGATGTTCTTTGAACTTTCCCACAATGTTGCAAGATTCAGAAATACTGAAGGCAGTCTCAGATTTTGTGTTAAAAGGGATATTTAAGCCCCCTTTCAGTAGGTTGTGCTGTGCCAGCAAGGGCAGTGGTTTGTCAGAGAACATTTCCAGGGTAAGAGCGATCGTGGGTAAAAGAGATGAGCTGTGTGATGTTCCTTTGGTGCACAGTGTTACTGGGAGGGTGCAGGTACTCCTTCACTAGCAAGTACCTTTACACAAAGTTGTAATGGTTCAGGGCTCATTTGCTCATCTGCCTTGTGGCTCTGAGCATCCATCCTGGGTGTGAATCCCCAGAGTTGGGGCGGTGCCTGTTCCTGCCCCTGGGTAAGGGCAGTTTGCTGCTGCATCCTCTCTGTGCAGACAGAAGAGTTTGACTTATCATCAAATCATAGAATTCTTTGGGCTAGAAAGAACCTTCAAGATCGTCTAATTCTAACCCCTCTTGCAATGGACAGGGAAATGTCACCTTTACCAAGTTGCTCAAAGCCCTGCCCAGCCTGGCCTTGAGCACTTCTAGGAATGGGGCATCCATAGCTTCTCTGGGAAGCCTGTTCAGTGTATCACCACTCTCATAGTAAAGAATTTCTTTCTAATACTTAATCTAAACTTTCCCTCTTTCAATTTCAAGCCATTCCCCCTTGTCCTACCACTGCAGGTTCTTGTAAACAGTCCCTGAAAAACTCTCCTGTAGGTTCATAAAGGTATGGGAAGGTGCTCCAAGGTCTGCCCTGAGCCTTCTTTTCTCCAAGCTAAACAACCCCAATTCTCTGAGCCTTTCATCACAGGAGAAGTGCTTTATCCCTCTAAACATCTTCATGACCCTTTCTCTGCCCTCACTGCAACAGGGCATGTCCTTATCTCTTGTACCCTTGTTCACCTTTACCAAGGAAGGGAGAGATTAAAGGTAATAAAAATATTGTTTTGTCTTCTTACTCTGAGTTAGCAAAAGTTTTTCAATGGCTACAATTGCTCATATTAATCATAAATTGCAATACAAATGTAGCCTTTAAATTTGCAACTGATTCGAATTACTTTGACTGTATTATCAGGAATTCCTCATCAATGTTTGGTGATCCTGTCTGCTGCCCTGTATTCGAATAAGAGAAAATTAATATCTAAGTAGGTATCTAAGAGAATGCAATTATGACAAACTATTTCATTGTCACAAACAATTGGCCATTTTCTTGTAAAGAAGTGAATTACTTAAAAAATATTTCAGACCGAACACCTTCCTAATACTCGTTCTTGTTTTGTAACACTTCTCTGTGCTTTCTGAAACTCTTCACACAAGATTTTAGATGTAAGGAGGAGTGAGCAATGGGACAAAGTATTTTGTTGAGGTAATGTAGGAGAAAAAAAAATCTGATTAAGTCTCTTGTAGCATGCATTTTTGTTTTGTGTTTTTTGTTATATACATAGATTTTGCAAACCTTCACTTGGGCTTTGAGTATTAAACTGTCTGTGGTAAAGAAAGTAATGTGTCACTAGAAGATTAAATATAGCACAAAAAGTCTAAAACATCCCCTTTATTTCCATTGGAAAAAAAACAATTCATTAAGTCTGAAGTATTTTTTTGAAATAATTAAGCTAAAATACCGACTCTTTTTTTTTTTTTTTTTTTTTTTTTTTCTTTTTTTGGGATTCTTCTTGCTCTAAATAAATTAGAAAAAACACCATGGTTAAACTATACCAGAATTTCAAGGTTTCTTGTAGATGGGTTGCTTGCTTAAACTATGGGAGAGAAAAAAAAATCCACATTTTATAGAATAAGGACCTGAATAATATGGGTGTCCTGAAATCATGTTTTCAATTAGAACTTTTCAGGTTTTGTTTTAAGTCCTGCTTTCCCTCTGTATCAGAAATAATACACTACCAAATCCTTGCCCTTTTGGAAGATCAGGGCTGTTTCCCAGCCTTTCTAGCAGCCTGATCTCTCAGCACAGTCACTAAGACCACATTAATCTCAGAAGTACATGTTTGGCTCTAAAGACTCTCTATACAGTGTCTCCCCAAAAAACTTCTAATGGCTTCCCAGTTCCTAAAAATTTGGATCTTGGCACTGCTGTTTCTGAGACCCATCTATCAGCTAGATATTGACCCAAAAGAGAAGTTTCAAACACAGTCCTCTACCCAGAGACAGGAAACAGAAGTCCATGCACCATGGTTATTTTTCTTCTTCTAAGCATTCCATGTAGTGGCAGGTGTTGTCTATTTTATTTTACATGCAGAAGAGCACCAGGGAATTACAGTTTGACTTGCAATGCTACCACAATGTCTGAAGTCTTTGCACCTCTAGAAGAAATAAGTCTCATCTCAACTCTTTCTAACACATTAGCATCTGATAAAAATATTTTGTCAATTGTTGCACATACAGGTAGCTTGGGCTGTACATGTTCAGTTATTTCTCTATCTCATCTCATAGCTGATAGGTAGTCTTAAGCATGTTATTTTTGCATCTTTTGAAATTTAAATGCTGTAAAATCTGTCTCTTGTTCTGCCAGTCTTTAAACTTTTGAAACTTATCAGTTGTTACATACTGGCTTAAAACAACTTGAGGCTTTTTATCACATTAATAAAAGCATTTCCAACCTGACAACAAAGTAATTCTTTGGACAAAACCCCATTTTGTTGCATGTATCTGTCATGCCTCCAAAAAATTTAGGCATTTGTTCCTCCTCATTTGCTTCTCTTCGAGGAGACCAAGAATAAAGTTACATATCAAAATAATTTAAGTCTGAATGTTTATGTTACTTCCACTCTGGAGCCCAATCTCTTGCCAAGTCAAGACTAGACTGCTTCATGCTGCTGAATTTAGTGCATCCTGATTATCCCAATCTGAGTAATTAGCTGCAGTAATCATCAGACCTTACAGATCCATTAAAATGGTATAAATCTGGAATAAATCTCTATCAATTTTAAAAGTTTTTAAAAGGGCCTGAAGTGATATGGTTAGATCAAAATAAAGTTCATAGTTTTATGCACTTTTCATGTTTACTTTGTTTCCCATGTCATCAGAACTGTGTAATAAATCCAATGTGCCCTGATATATATTTCTGATAGACACAGGTTTACACTCTATATGTGCCTGTGTGTGGTTATATCCTTGGTTTTTGAAAGGGTGGGGCTGTTAGATTTGGTATGAATGGATTTTTCTTCCACAGTACATGTTATTTTGGACATTTACATTTAAAAATTGTAACTCTTTATAAAAGGGAATCAAGCACATTCTAAGAAAACCCAAACATTCAGGAAAATAGAAGGGAGAAAGGTGCTTTAAGCCATGACAAAATTTTGGTTTTGAATTATTTGGTTTCAGGACTGTCTTCATAGAAAAGATTAAATACCCTAAGTCTCCTCACTTCTCTTCATTTACCCTGACTGTGAGTGGATGAGCCCTAGAGACACTGGGAATAACAATTCCAGTTAGGGGAGAGGGAACAGAAAAAGGACATACTGTTTCACATGTATAGACAAAATCTGAGCCTGAGGCTAGCTCACATGCATTCCCAAACAAAAGGAATCCCACAACAAATCACCCAGATTCTCACAGAACTAAAGCAGACAGAACAAGAACCAGGCAATACCTCGGGAAGAATCCAATTTTCAACATAAAATGTTAATTTGAATAATTCATTTAGTTTTGACCAGCATGTGGATTCTGTTGCAAAAATATAATTGTTCCTTTTTATACGTGTGTATTAAAGCAATAGTTTTATTTCTGCTCTTCCAGATACCGGTTAAATTGTCTGTTTGAGTTCTGTGGGCTTGGGTTGTGCTGTGCCTGTGCTGCAGGTGGCTGTCAGTCTGTCTTTGTGCTGTACATCAGTACAAGCAGTGCAATCATGCTGCCGCAGTTTTGTTAGACCACCTCCAAATGCTTCCTCATGGGGAGGAGAGGCCACACCAGTTGCGTTCCAGCATGAGTGCACAACCTGAGAACAGTGAACTGCAAGCTCTGGTTTCATTTCTGCTCCCTCTCCTCTTACTCCTGTGGGAGGGTAGAAAGGAAAGAGGAGAAGGAGAAAAAGACCTTATTGCTCTCTACAACTACTTGAAAGGAAGCTGGAGCCTGGTAGGTGTTGGTCTTGTCTCAGGTAAAAAGCAATAGGAAAAAAGGAAATGGCTCCTATTGCATCAGGGGATATTTAGGAAACATTTCTTCACTGACAGGGTTGTCAAGAATTGGAATAGGCTGCCCAGGGAAGGGTTTCTCTGGAAGTTGTATTAAAAGCTGTGTAGATGTGGTACTTGGGGACATGAATTAGGGGTGCACTTGTCAATGCCAGATTTACAATGGGACTCAATTATCTTAAAGGTCTTTTCTCACCTAAGCAATTCTATGATTCTGTGATCCTGTGTTAGTGCCTACTCACAGCACAGAAACAGTAGACCCATACTGAGGGACAGCATCCTGTCAGAGGGTCACAGGGCTCTTCCCTGGCTGACAACAGCCTTTGGCTTTCATAGCTGAGGCTTGGTTGCACTTCTATGTTTGCTACTTCCCTTACTGACTTCTTCCAATGCTAAGGAAGGCCAGTGCCAGGGTGGTAGCAGACAATCTGGACTCAGACGTGAGCATCATTTCAACAGTCTAAAATAAATGTTTTTCTATTGTGTTGAAACATGTGTTTCAAGTCCAACTGATTAATGTTACTATTTTTCTTCCTAGATTTTGATTAAAGAAGTAATTTTTTCCTATCCTGGCTCTTGTAGTTTTAGATTCGGAGCTTTTGTATTCTCTTCTGCTTTGCATGTTTTAAATTCGAAATAAAAATTGATCACTTCACTGCTGTTTTCTGATTCTTTAGCTATCAGTGAGATCATCTCTACCTCTTATTCTTAAATCAGACTAAACTGCAACCAGGTCTTTTTTTCCAGTGACTCAATTTTGCTCTATTCTTTTCCAATGTTCCAAATGTGGCTTTTTGCTTTGGGTATGTCATAAAATGTATATATAAAACATGGAAAGAATATCTCCTTTTAAAACAATATAGTGTACTGCAGTTAATTAAATCAATGTCAGCTTTCCAACTGCATGATCTGAGCTGACCTGTATCAAATGAATTAGAACAGCAGCCATTGTGATGGACTTTGGCATGTTGTCATTGATTTATTTCCCTGTGGTCTTTCTAAACCTTTAGGGAGGTTTACGGGAGGTATTTCAGAAAAATCAGTGAACCCATCAATATGAGACAGAGCAAGTATAGTAAAAATAGTGCTTAGGTTAGGAATACCAGCTGATTTATTTAATAAATCAAAGAAACAATCTAACTCAGTTGCCTCCAGCATTTATCCTTCAGACATCATATATCCTTCTCTCGTCTAATTTAATTTTTCTTCTTGTTTCTATTTGATAGAAATATGAAATTTATAACTGAATACCTAGCTGGGGAAAGCTGAAATTCAAATGTATAGCACAAACATGATCCTCTCCATGGAAAACCGAAAGGGTTGGCAATATCTAACATTTGGATCATAGTATTTTTGGCAGCTAGAAGGTTTTACAGAATAAGAGGGGCTTCTACCAACCTTCCCATCCCTAATGCACTGGGTCAGAAAGTCTGATAGTCAAATTCTAAGAGTCTTAATCAACTCTGGTCTGCCACACTGCTCCTTCAGTAAACCGCAGCTGCAGACAAGATAGGTACTGTTGAAAATCATGGTAGTAATTTCTGACATTACCCTCAGGGATACATGGTCCATGAAATCAGTGGAGAGAGAGTCTCTGTCTTCAGGATTTCTGCAACTTCTACATCACCCAGTGTTCTCCCTCTGGGGATTTTTCATGTCTGTATAGTCACATAAGAAACAGTTTCTGGCCTCTGTAATTTCATTACAGAAACTTTTTAATGTTCCTCAATGTTTCTGTAAGCAACCTCTGAATACACTACTCAGCCTGAGAAACTAGAAAAGCAAAATGGGTGCCAGAGAACAAGAGGACTCTTGAAAACATTGAGGGTTTCAAAATTACATGATCTTAATTACTTTGAAGTCTGCATGTTTTAATTTCTTTAATTGGAAGGTGATCCCTGTTAATGAGACCAAGTCCACATTTTCAGATTGTTTGGCTAGGAGAGATGAGGGTGTTATTGTTATGGCTATTTCTGCCCATGTATTGAAATAGTAGACAAAAATACATAGAAATGGTATTGGCAAGTTTCAAATAAATGATCAAGGTACTTTCTTCTCTTAACATGCTTAGTTGGATGACCCATTTGAACTCTTCCTTGCAAGCGAGCTGTAGTGTCAAGCAACCCTGACCTTTTCTGAGAGTGGTGGGAATTAAAGGAAATCACTCAGCTCTTTGGTCTTTGGAAATTCATAGTGCATTCTCTGCACTGTGATAGTGTTACAATGTAATTTCATATTATTTAATATTTTATAGAGAAAGCAAAAAAAGCTTTATTCAAAATTAAGTATTCTGTCCCCCAAGCAGGAGGTAACTGGGTAATATTATCCACCATTATACTGTTCCTGTGAGATACCTTCTCCCCATCTACAAAGATCCTGGGTTTCCAAGCAGATTGTTTTTTTTTTTTTAATCTGGACAGAAGTATTAAGCTGTGCAGTGAATCTTCAGCTCAACATCAACAATATCCAGAAAGTTTGAACTAGCTTTCTGAACATTACATACTAAGACTTCAAGAAAACCTTTGGTAATTTCAAACCCAACATCTGCCTTATTTTTTTATTAAATCAGAAAATATAATCTACAGTTATATTATTTGGATGAGGTCCTAAAATCCAAATGATCATAAAAAAGCTTCCTTTATAATGAATGAAAATGATATCTAAATTCTTGTTCAAGATGCTATGGACATTTGGGTGACATTTAAAACCAGAAAGCATATTATCACTTGGAGCATTTTATTCTGAGAAGAAAATGAATTATATCAGAGTAGCATTTCTGGCTGGAGTGACACTAGTGGCTAGCTGTTTCACAAAGTTCAGAGCTCCACCATGCAGTACAGAGAGTGAGTGAGTGAGAGCTGCAGAGTCAGTGCTGTCAAGCAATGGAGACACCCTCACCACTCTTCAGGCAAATCTGTTCACGGTTTAGCCATTTCCTCAGCCATTGTCCAGTGTCTAGAAGTCCCACTGGATGTCTTCTACCTCCCTGAGGAACTGGGAGCTTAGACCCAGCACTGAATTGGCTGCAGTGGGGGGAACCATGGACACGATCCTAGAAAAAGCGCTCAAAAGGAAAATTGCCTGTGCCCCATAACAGAAATGTAGCAGATATCTCAACAGAAGGGGCATTAAGGGCATGGAAAAACTGGCAGAAAAAAGTTTTGCTAAACCTTTGGTTAAACTGTTGCTATCTTGCATGAAAAGGTTAAACTCTGACACTGATATGCTCATCTCATACATTAAGGAGGCATAGAAAGAACATTACTCTCTGAAATATCACAGCTGTGTTTATTTAGATTTATTTATATGAACTTTATTTAGAAGTGCATTTCTTTAGTTCAATTTAAATGAACTTAAGAAGATTTTTGCCTTCATCAGACATCTCACCGGAAGGCTGTGCTCATGGGATACCATACCCTAAACAACCTCTTATTTCTCAAAAGACTTTCAGCTGCTAGGAGGGTGGCTCTGCACAGTAACGCACAAAAAATACATTGCCATTTTCAGGGTTTAAGGTCATAATAGCAGTCTCCATAGCTGCATGTACACTGCTCAAATGTGTTTTAGATTGCTGTGGCTTGCCTGCAGCAGGCTCACTGCAAATGCTGCATTCACTTCCTTCCCAGCACATGCTTCATAGTCTGTTACCACCCACTGCTTTGGACAGTTCTAGCCTCTTTGTAGTTAGAAAAGACAGTCATTGAATATCTCTGAGTGTTTGCTTACCTAAGCAAACCCTTTTCCTGTGAGTGGCCCTAGTAATCTGTGCATTGAGGAAAACAACTCACTCATCCTACCACCTCCTACATTTTGTGATTTCCTCTGGTTTCCTCCAAGCGCTTCTGTTTTCTCATACTGTACACTCAACACAGATTAATTGTCTTTACCACCCTTCAAATGTGTCCTATCTCACACGCTATCATGAGCAGTACCTCCAGAGGGGGATTCCTATAAAATATCCTTCTGAGTAAGTAGCTGAGTGTGATAATGTTCCACAGGAAACTATGGGGAAAATATCAGATCTGGGACCTGAATTCTTGATCTGAGTCGGTCTTCTAAGTTATCCAGGTGGTGGAAAGTGATTTATTTTTCCTTTTGCTCTCCTGAGTATCTGCAGGGTACCACAATACAAATCCCACTATTAGTTAGTGTCCCAGGGGTACCATATAGTCTTTCATCAAGAAATGATAGCTGGTGTATGACTTCTGTGAATTGAACTGGAGGCTTTATAGTGCTTCTTGTAGCTTTACTGCTTGGATAACTGTGCTGAGAAAAGATTCTTTGGTGCGGGAATGTAAAAGCGTGCTTAATCCAGGCATTCATTTAGGCCTTAGAAGTGTGTAAAAAAATTAATTATTGATAACTCTTGACATTTTAAAGTAGAATATCACTGGATGTATGAGGACTGTGTCTTTTGCATCAGGGCTATCCACAAAGATTAAAAGATGAGCTTTAATTGCTGTAGTTTCTGCTGCCAATAAAGCAAAACCCGAGGAAGAACATGAGTTAAAATAATTTGAAAGAGAGTAATTTGAATCTTTAGCAAAAAGATTCTATCAGAACAGGAGGACAACTCGACTTTTTATGTTAAATTGTTCAGTATATTATAACATTGGTATGCAAAAAAAGAATTATGATGAGTCATAGGAATGATTCATTCAGTCCCAGTTCTGGCTACAAGAAAATGTGGATAGCATGTATTTTAGTGTCAGCAGTTGTTTGAATAACAGGATACTTGATTTTAAAAAGAGTGATATGGAAACAAGGGGAGAAGACAGCTGCAATGCCAATATATTATGTCATTTCCAGTTGAGTTTTCTAAGAAAGTGATATATGTGGTCCTATATCCTGTACCTCTCAGCCTTCTGATCCCTCTTGTTCACTAAATAGTGGTAAATAAAAACAGGTTTCTTGGGGTTAGCACCAATAAAAGTGCAGAGGACCATGGCTTAAGGCCATGGGGAATCCCTTGCATTACGGGTGAGCAAAAAATCACCCCCAGAATCCTTCAGTTCCATATGTTGATCATTGCCAGAATGTTTTCTGTTTCCCTTATTGCCATTGGTTCCTTTTTGCTGCAAAAATTTTAATATTCCCAACTGCCCTTCCCTATTGGATCCCCTCCCTAAACTCTGCCCTAATTCCACCCCTCCTTCAAGTTTATAAATATTCCTGCCATACCCTAAGACTGGCTTTTTGTCATTGTCCTTGTGCATGTGATTAGCCTCCCTGTAACATCTTTCCCGATTCGTTCAAGTTGTTCAGCTTACAGTTTGTTGTTTTCTATTATTAAAGTTTTTTAGCTCCTGAATGATTGGGTCAGATTTTCATTCTGCATAAAATCACTGAGTTCCGTGAAGTCACCGACCCTAATAGCTGGGCTAGGATTGGCCAGAGGCTTCACTGGTTCATGTCTTTTTACTGGAAATACTGCAGTGTTTTTCACCTGACAAAGGAAAATGTTATATTGAAAAAGTATACTTACTTGAAAAGTAGAGATAAAATATGAAGAATAACTGCAGAAACACAGGAGCTGGAGGAAATAAGGCAAGATCTCCCCTTTGCAGTTGCATGCAAGAATATTTAATTACACCAAAATAAACGACCCCAAAAGAACCAAAGCAGAGAAATCCCTATAGCCCTGTGTTATTTTATTATCATTTTAAAAGAACAGGAAAGAACAGAATCTACTGGAACTTTTGTGATGAGCTTTTAGAAGCAGAGTATAACACACCTCTTGAATTTCCTTCAACTTTGCCCTTAAACATGAGAAAGTAGAAATTAGTTGAATTAAATTAAGGACCTGGATTTTTACAGTTTTGAGGAGGTGGGTATAAACAGGACATACTAATTTATAGGAGACAGAAAAATCATTGCTGTCTGCTACAGACATCAGTCCATTTTTCATATTAAAAATACTGGAAATTTCTCCCTAGCATGTGTTAGGGCTGCCAGAAGATGATGAGGTCTCTCTGAAGACAAAGGTCTTCAGCTGAGGTTAAGCTGGCTGAAATACATGTGGAGAGCCACTGGCTATGAAATGAGACATTGCTGGCCAGGACAGATAACTATAGGAAGCTGGACTAAGCTACAGAGTGCTATGACTTTTCCTGGATTTCCCATCTGTGGAAAGGGTTTAGGTGAAAAATGACCACATTTCACAAACAATTGAAGAGGGGCTTGAAGTACCTTCTCAGGGCCAGTCTCTTGCAAAGCCAGCAGTACCTGGGATGTAATATCACTCACGCCATATAAAGCATTCAGCCTAGGATATTCTATGATTCCATGATGCTCAAACACAGGAAATACTCTTAAACATAAGGAAATATTATTTTTTTCCCATGAGGGAATTTAGGCACTGGAGCAGGTTGCCCCAATAGGTTGTGGAGTTTCTGTCCTTGAAATTCAAAACCCATCCGGATGCAGTCCTGGGCAGCCTGGTCTGGCTGACCCCACTCTTAGGCTGTTGGACCAGATCATCTCCAGAGGTGCCACACAACTTCAGTGGTTCTATGGTTCTGTGGAAGTATTCTGAACTGATTTGACACTTGTGTATTTGACCAGTTGACCTGCATGTTTAATCTTTATAAATGTCAGCTCACTTGGCTCACACTTGGATGATACATCATTTTAATGTAGGTTGAACATACATAAGGATATTTTTTCACTCATTAAAACTGCCATAAATGCAGTTTCAAAAGTCAAGTATTTTTAACTGCACAGAGGAATTTTTAGTCAAGGGGACTGGAATGTTTATTATCGCACAAGTATTTCTACATAACATATAAGTTTGCAGTCTATCTCAATTTTTCCCTTTCTATGTGACCCATCAGGTGCAAGTAGATTTGTGACATTTTTATGTAAGCCCTTGGGAGGCCTCAGAAAAGACCTTCAGTCACTGTAAAAGCATAGAATTAGTTGCACCAGCAGCTTTCAGCTGACGAACAGTACTCTTTCTTCTCTTACTTCATAAGGTGTTTAATGTTTTCAGAGTTTTTGTGTTCATTGGACGTACTTTCTTAATCTGATATCTGAACAGAGTAAGGACATACCATCTCGTGTTTTTATAATTTCTGGGTCACTTTGGAATAGTTTGCAGTATCAGTTATTATAACTGAGTTAGGTTAGAGGTGGGCTAGGAGGAGGTTGGAGGCTACACTGGCATGTATAAAAGTGATGCAGATGACATTGAGGTCACACAGAATTACCTGTGGTGGCACTAGGTTATTTTCTTTCTAGGCAACTGAGTGAGGCCTAGGATAAATGTCTTCTGTCCAGTTTTCTTTTTGGTGACATTTGGTTGGAAGCTTATGGCCTCAGGGTATAGAATTTTGGATTGTGAAAGGTTTCCAAGTGAATCTGGGAATATGTAAGATACTAGGTCCTAATTCTTGAACAGTTCCTGGGATTTGAATTCTTTATAGCCCAAGGTTGGTCTTATCATGTTTTCTAAAGAAAGCTAAGTTGGTCATTGTAAAGCAATGCAGAACTAAGTTTAGTGATGAATTAAATGTTTGAGGAGCATCAGAACAGTTTGCTTTAGCTGTGGCATGTTGAAGTGCCTGATTTATCTTAACATATTCATTTGTTAAAGTTTAAGGATGGCGGTGGCAAATTAATTAGCTGTAGCACAGCCTCTGCAATCTCATACAACTAATCTTTGTTGCAATGTTTAAAGTGACAATAGTTTGTCTGGATAGCTAATTCTCTATCTTCCCACACAAAATCAATTCTGCATTAAATGGAGATAAATAAAATATCTTTAACTTTTAGTGGGAATTTTTGGACAGTATGCTGAAGATAAGGTTATTGTGTTTTTCTCCTCTCCAGACTAGGATAGCGCCAGTATTTTGAATCTCTGTGAGTAAGAATGTGTCCCTGGAGCCAGCTGGGTATTTGCTGTGAGAAGCAAGTTGGATTATGATGGTCGCATTTTGAAATAAAGAGATACAACATGCCCACTGTGGGAAGTGATATCAAGTCTAGATCCATTACATGGCAGCAGCTTTTATTAGCAGAATCACTATGATTTCAGATCTTCAACTGAACTACAAAGGGTTGGGAACTAGGAGGAAGCTATAACTGCAGTCTGCAATTGGCTGCTCTTACACCAGTCTCCTCTTTCATAATAGCTCCCTTTCAAACCTTTTTGCTACCTTCAATCCACTCTATAATTTGGCAATTATCCTTTTTTTCTGGTATTTTTACTAATTTTGAGAAATTATACCTATTTTTAAGTTGAAGATGAAAGCAATTGATTTAGCAATCTCCACCAATTTCTTTATGTAGCTCTTACAAGATGCTGCTCAAGGTAAGAACTGAATCTGCTGACTCATACAGCACTGTCTATTACTGTAGGTGACAAATGGCACAACTCACCACTGTGGTCTTAATCTGATAAAAATTCTCTGTAAGAGACAGTCACAGTCAAACAGACAATCAAATTCCTCACTAGAGAACAATCAGGAAAACTCACTGGCGCTCAGCATGCACATCAGAGGTTTACAGTTTTCACACTGAACTTCCTGTTCTTTCCAATATCTCCTGCAAATCCAATGACTGCCCAGGGAGGTGGTAGAGTCACTGTCCCTAGAGGTGTTCAATAAATGGCTGGATGTAGCATTTAAGGCTAATTTGCATGGTGGTGATCAGTCAAAGATTGGACTTGTTGATTTTGGAGGTCTTTTCCAACGCAAATGATTATGTGATCTTGTGATTTTAACATTTATAAGTTTATGAAGCAACACCTACCTGAAATTCTATGAACATCTATAAAAATAAGGCATTTTTAACTGCTGTAGATAAGAAAGCTTCACTGCAGCAATAAGGCTAACAATTGATTGAGCAAATGACATTTTGACATCTGAATGTTCTACATACCTAGTCAGTGCCATGGTAAATAGGGCTCTGCTGGTGACATTTCAGAATTGAAATTAAGTAAGTATATGTTCTTTTTTAAGGGAACAGATTCACAAAACTGTTGCTCTTGTTTGCTATCCACCACTATGTCAAGAATGTGCCTGTGATGCTGAGACAGCTCTATCAGAAAGCTGCCTCCAAAAGACAAGGTCCACCATCAGTGACTTAAGCAAAAAGACAATGGAAAAGGGATATAAACTTCTTTATTAAGTCAGAGTATTCTATTTTAAACTATATAATCTTCCTCATGTGGCATAAACTTGGATGTATTCTTCAAGCACAGTGACAGATGTATTTGTCCAGACTGCTCAGAACGCAGTTATCTTACTGTCCTTATTGGTCAATGCTGCAGCTTTTCTTAATGCCAAATAACAGAGTATTTATTGAAAAGCTGTTGATATTGAGGACCTAACCAGCTTTACAAGCAGGACAAGATGAAGATGGTGTTTGTGATTTATTAGCTGAAACCAATGTACGAACCAACATACCAAAGAATGTAGCATGTAACTATCATAAGTACTGCATTCATTTGCCATCACCAGAAAATGACCTGTGTAGCTGACACCACTGTTTCAGTTACTAAGATTTACAAGTTTTAATGGAGTTCACACATAGTGTGTGTCAGATAAAAACCTGGCAAAATGGTAATTGTGTGTTATTGTTGGCTGGAATACTGTCCTGTGTGTAAGGCACAGGACTGGGATTGAGGCATTGTATTAACTTTCATTCTCTCTTAGGTCCACCAAAATAGTTAAAGACAGATTATTTACTCTCCTTGGGCTTGTTTCCTCATTTGTGACATATTAAAATTATGCTAATACTATCAGGAGTGACAGGAGGTTAAACAAATACTGCTGAACAAGATTGAATTGCAGTGTGTAAATACAAAATACTACTATCATTCCACAAACAGAAAATCTTCTGGGTTATGAAGTATTTTTGCATTTTCTTCTCTCTTACAACCTGCCAACTTCATGACATTATGAAAGTTCTAAGGTCAAATTATACTCCTTTACTCCCCAGTGATGAGGAGCTCAATGGGAGAGGGCTGGAATTGAATGAATCATCATTTTATGATCTTTTAAGAAATTTCAAAAAAAAGTGCTTTGTTTTTTTTCCCAAAAACCATTTCTAGAACTCCAAAGAATTTTAGAGAGAAAAAAAAGCACAAAAACCTAGCAGACTAGAAATACTGTAGTGATATAAAGGAAATTAATAGCCTTATTTAAAAAAAAAAAATCTATTTTAACATAGTGATTCAGATGTAATGCCCCACTCAGAAATCCTCTGGAGCTGTGAGATATATCAAGGAAAAAAAATCAGTCTATACTTCATGCTCATTCCTTGAGCATTTCTCATGTTGATCTGTGCTACAAAGTGGGCTTGTTGGAGCTAAAAGACTTCCTTAGTTCTGGAAATGGAAGCACTAAAATTATATGAAAACTTAATTAGGAATTAACCCATAAAAATTAATTATCTGTTTAAAGCAAAGCATCTGGAATAGTCTCTAGAGATGTTCAGGTAGGTGTCTTGTAGTCTCATGTAAGTACATGAATCTTGACTGCTTCTTAACTCAGGTGTTGGATCAGCTGCATCCTTGGTCTGACCCAATGCAGAAATTATTATATTCTTATGGACCTGAAGGTAAATCTACCTGAAGGTAGATTTTATTGCTGATGTTTATCTGTCCCAAACAGACACTTCACAAAAGAAAGAGAATCCTTGTCTTTATCTCTTTCGGAATGTGTATTAAACTCTGACACACACTATTAGAGTTTTTTCTCCTGATTCAGGAAGCAACTGAACAAATTTGACCTATGGTAAATTGACGACTCATGGGAGTCTCCTGTGTCAATGCAAGTCACATGAAGTAAAGTCTCGGTAACAAAAGACAGAAGGAACAGCTTACCCCAAATGTATCTGGAGGCAGGAGACAGACCAGCTACCACTTACCTTATTGTTTGGGAATTTTAGTAGCCACAGCCCTTCTCCTTGGCCTGGAGAAAGCTGGTGTGGCTGTCACTGTTCCCTGGTCAGCCTGCCCCAGTCAGCCACCTTTGCATGGCACCACAGCCATACCCACCCTCCCCAGAGACATTTGTGCCTGGGGTGTTCCACCCAGGGTGAATCTATTAGAAATTTGACCACCAGGTGGCATAAAAACTACGTAAAATATCATAGAGGTGCTGCAGATATGATACAATTACCTCCTTTTAAGAATATTCAAATACTTTGTGATCCTAGCTATCAACTTTGAATATTATTGTTTTAAAATTTTTTAATCTGTAATGTATCCATAAGGCAGAGCCTATATGGGATACAAATTACTTAGCTTTTAAAATCACATTTTATCATACACCTATTCATGTTTTTTTCATGTTAAAACCAAATAACTTCAAAGATAGAAAGGAAGAACTTATGTTATATTTATTTGCATAGAAACACAAGCAGCCATTCTTAAGAAGTAATTTTAAAATCGACTATTATCCATTGTTAAAAACACATTTTATGAAACTATCTCTAAGCTATAATATAACTTCCAGTGTAACAATAGAAATTTGTTCTATTGTAATGAAATCAGTTCCTATGTTCTTACTACAGGAAAAGAAAATTACTTTTTGGCACAATAGAAAGGCAAAGTAAGTGTTCTGGATCTGTTATTGGCAAGGAAACAGATGGCCTGAGGGGGCAGGCAAATTCTGCAATGAAGGTAAAGATTTTTCTACAATGAGATTCTTGACAGACTTTCATGTAGGTTTTTGGATCTTTTTCACCTTGCTTTCATGAGTGGGATGTATGTGTTGAATAAAAATTCCCACAATGACACATATATAGTAGTCCATACTCCATTATATTATTTTCAAAAATTTCCTTAACTTTTTCTCTTGTTCCTTCTGCTTTCTTTTTTCATTCTTGATCCTCTGCTCTGCTCGAGGTCCCCTTAGCTCCAATTTCATCATCTTAACCACACTTTTAAATTATGCCACTGAGAGGTCAGAGCTTTTCTTTTTAGTCAGCTTTTCTACCTTGACTTCCTTTCATGACTTACTTTCTCTTCTCTGGTTTTGAGCTTCCATTCTTTTCATGATTTTGTCCTGATGCTCTGGCTATTCCTGTAGTATCTTATTTGGAACCCTCTGCTTCCCCAACCTCGTTAACACTGTTTTTTTGAATTTCTGTTTTAAGTTCCTTTCTCTTTGGTTTTCCAATATTTATTCTTTATTTATTTTAGACTCTTCTCTCATTTCTGCTACAATTTGTGTCTCAACATCATATTTCTGTGTAATCAGCAACTGAACTTAACACCTTCCGCCAGAATTCCCTCCTCCCCCTTTCTTCTTTGTCACCACTAAGAATTTGTAACAGATTAGTTTAATCCATCCATCATTCATGTCTGATATACTGCTGGATTAATGCAGAAAATTCAGCATGAAAATTGCTTACAGCTTTGTAAGCAGAATGAAATGTTTTGAGGATGGCACCTTCAGTCTAGACCAATGGCAGAGAAAAATACGATATATGGTTAAAGGTTTACAATAGAAGCGCTTCCTAAGGTGAAGTTAATCCAAATAAAGATAAAAAGACATCCTGGGTAATATATATTGTCTATTTTCACTTTCAAGAAAATCCATTTACACACTTTTCTGTCTGCAAGACAAAATAATTGTTCTGAAGGCATAGAGGTCTCAGAGAGTTCATGGTTCCTGCAAGACTCAAAAAGATTTAATGGCATCTCAGAAGCTCATGAAGTGGCAAAGGTGCCTCACAGCAGCAACCATATCTCTGCTTTCCTTGCTTCCAATGGAGCACAGGACCAGGCATGCAAGGGAAACATGGTTCTAGCTGGTGCTCTCTAATAAAGTCCAGGTGGAGATCCTTGAGCTCAATTTCCAAGCTCAAGACTAGGCACGTTAAATAGACCTTCTCTTCTGATGTGTTTCTCCCAAAAAGAGTTGTTCTACTCAGGCATTGGAGTTCTGTGCGGATGGGAAAATTGCAGGTAGACAGAAAATTGAAATGAGCTGTAGCCTCAAAGAAGAGATGGCAAAAGAAGGGAGCTGGCTAGAACTGCTGAAAAGACAGGATTGTAACAAATCCCAGTAAAGGTATACAGTAGACTCTGAGATACTGTCTAGTTTCCATTGACAAGAATAACAGTCTAACAGCCCTGAGAGATACGCACCACTGTTTTACATGCCTTTCACACAAAACAGCAGGTGCTATTTTTTTCCCATCAGCTATGTTAGCTCATTCCACACAGTGCTTTCTCTTTCCATGGCCTGTCTGATGCCAGAGGTTGGGCTTCTCACTTTCCCCTGGGTTCTGTGGGCAAAGTCAGATCATTTGCTGTTAGCATTGCAAAGCACTGCATACGCCTAGGACATTGTAGAAATAATAATAATGTTGATTCATCAAGTGTCTGGAAACACACTCAGAAGTGATCCTTCTTTTTATTTGCTTTTTCTTTTTATTTTATTAGATCTTTGAGATCAATAAAAGCAAATGCTTAGTCAGACCAAAGCACACTAAAAAAAATGACCATCCTTTGTTTCATATTCTAGGTGATGAAAAACCTCAGTGGGGAACTTGGTCGCACTTAAAGGGATCCGTTAAAATAGATTTTGTAAGACCTCAATACAATATGCAGTCACATTTACATTACTCATGGATAACTTTTTCTCATGTGTATATATGTCACAGCATAAACAAGGGTGTATGAAAGTATCGCATCTGATAATCAGTCATTCAGGTTTCATGTTTCCAGCACTAAAAATACAAAAGAAATGGGAATTGAAAGTTGTACAGGGTTGCTGGTAGTTTGCCATATTGTATTACTATGATGTCCAGGACAGTTCTCCTCAGCTGACAGCAACAATAGCATTACAAATGAGCTCATGCTGGAAGCCTTAAGTCTGGTGTTGTGGGAAGCGGGTATTCTTTGTTAACTCTACTTAAGCCAGCACTGACACTGGAAGCTGTGAAAGTGTGTCAGGGCTGTGTTCTCTCCACAGGCATTAACTCAAAGACAGGTTTAATATCCTCAGAGCAGGCCTGCATTGATGCACATGTGTCACTTAGTGCTTGCTGCTGGCTCAGGTACCTTCGATTATAGGGCATTCAAATACTCTGAGGAGTTGTCCTTCATATGTGCTTTTGACATATTTTATGGTATGGGCAAATCTTTTGCCCTACTCTAACCCCAAAGTTTTTTGTTGGACAACCTGGCCTTTTATTACTATTCCTGTTTTACAGTTATTAAATGCCTATTATTTCCATTAAAAAGCAGTTAAAAGCAGTTTAATAGTAGTTTGGTCAGTTATGTTTTCTCCTTGGAGACAAGCCTTCTCTTCAGTTTTTTATGACAGCTTTTTCATCTGCCTGTGTGATACATCTGGTAAAAGAAAGGTCAGAATTCATAAACAACTTTTATCTCTTGATCTTAACAGTGACGTAAATGAGATATTTAGAGTTTTGAAGAGAATTACTTCCTAGTACCTATTTTCCTCTATTTTCAAGTCAATGTTCAGCACAAAAAAAATGTAACCATATTTTACATTTTTCTGTGCAAGTTCCACAAAGCCATTAAATTGTGGGGTGAGCTATATGATGTGACACAATTTTGAGCTATTATAGCTTTGTGTAAGTGGACATCAGCCAGCTGAGCAACTACAACTTACTGTTTCCTCTTCCAGGTTCATCTGTGGGCAGCTCACACCTTGAGACAGCTTAAGCTGCTGCCTGCACCTCACAGGGATGGGTGTTTTGCAGCAGTGATCCCTTTGTAGAAAAGGATCCTCAAAAGCAGATACAGCAACCACTTTGAGAACATTGCCTGTTGTTAATGATGGATGAAAGAGAGATTGGAGGGGTAATCAGAGAAGGATTTTCATTAAATTATTGATATCCCTGCTTACTGTAGATTTTCCCTTCTGGAAGGAAGACAAGTAAGATTTGTATTGTGTCCCTTGCATCTTTGTTTCAGCTGTTGATGGTCTATTTTACTCTTACAGCTACTTTTTCCCCCACTCAAAATAATTTTGGAATAGATCCTACCCTTCAATGGTATGCTGTTTCTTTTGTATTGTTGATAGTGTTCATCTAATTTTCAAGGAAGGATTCTTTCCATAGTTTCAGGCAGCAGATATTTTTATGGTATAAGGAGCTTTGCTTTCACTAGCCCTTAGGAATGAACCCTTCTCATTACCTTATACATCAAGATTTGAAACAAGCTGTGTCAGTTATTTTGCTTCACAAAAATGTGTATCTACAATGCAATTATAAACATTAAAATGCAGTTTTGGAGAAAAAAAACACCCCCAAGTGCTTTTCTACTCTAAGCTTTTTTGGAAAAAGTTCATACAGCTTTAAATAAAGTAACTTAAGTTCTATATCCTAAACATTTTTGTTCAGAACTTTATACTGTTTGGAATTAAAGTAGACATAGAAATATTTCTCCCAGTAAATTGAAATACTTTGGACATATTTCAAGCAGGCATACAGTCACGTACGACTGTAATATCAGAAGAGATTATTATGATCAGTCAGTTCAACTGTGATGTAGAACATGGGCCAGTACTTTTCACAGTATGTGCATAAAGGTAATTTTTTCTTTGGCTTACCAGTCTTTTAGCCAGAGCTTTTCACACATAATTTGTTTTTTCTTTAACATGACCCCCCCAGTACTTAAATACACAGTAGTGTAAACTCTCTCATCCAGTCAATGCAAAGTGTATTTCTTCTAACAGTTGCTGTTGAACATCCTGCTTACCCTCATCCTGCCCTGCTCATGGGGAAAACCCTACCATTTTATCAATGTCACACATCAACAAATCACTGCTTATTCTTTTTTTTTCCTTTCCCCATTTTTAATTTCTCTTTCCTAACATTTGCTTTCCTTCAGAGACTGTTATTTTAACAGCCTGCATGTGATTGCCAGCTTGTATCATCATTGGGCTGAGACAACTTTTTGTCTCAGTCTCAGGAAAGCAATGCACCATCTTGCCCTTTTCCAAAGAAGCTCCATCAGCAATACAGTTCCTTGCCTCCTCAGGATCACATATGTGAGCCCAGTGAAACACTGATCTTAAAGAAATTA
>VRYO01001589.1:11175292-11189990 GCA_009812075.1 Sialia sialis
TGCGGCTTATATTCGTGAAACTACTGTATTTTTGAAGTAGAGAATAGAAATACATATTTGAAGTGAAATATAATATATATTATTTAATAGCAATAGAATAATACTTTGTTTATTATAAATCCTAGTAGTCCCTCCAAAGTAAAGGAAGATCAAGGCACATTTTCTAGGACTCTAGGACTCCAAGGCCAGGTGGAACAAGAAGCAGCCATCAACTCTTTCCCTGAACAGGGAACAACTTCTGGTGTTCAGTAAGAGAAGGCAATGGGGAGTCACAGAGCAGTCTGTGACCTCCCAGGGTGTATGACAGAAGTGTGACAGAAGAGCTATGCATGTGCCATGGCACAGGAAAGCAAGCCAGTAACATTTACCAGAATTCTCAGTGGTAGCTGCACCCTGATCTCTATCAGGAAGCAGAACCTCTTTTGATCACAGAATCCCAAAATGGGCCAGGCTGGAAGGATCTGCCGTGGGTCATCTGGTCCAACCTTCCTGCTCAAGCAGGTTACAGACAAACATTCCTAAGGGTTGTCTTCTTCCAGTCACAGCTATCAACACTGAACTTTTAAATGTAGAATTTAGGCAACAAATGTGTCTCTATCAACTGCCTTCACACCATCTCAAATTTTATATTAAAGCCTACGCACTGTGAATAGGAAATGAGAAGAAAAGATTACTTTTGTAACTGTGGTTTAAGAAGATAGAGGTCATAAAATCCTCTTATTTTTTTTAAACTGGAATAAAACATTAGAAAAGGCTGCTTAGAAAGATTATATAGTCTCCATCCTTGGAGATTTTCAATACCTACTTGGACAATGTCTTGAGGAACTCCAGTTTAATGCTGATCCTACTATAAGGTGATGAGCCTGAATTTGATGAGATCCTCTCTCACATAAATGGTTCAGTGGTCCTATGATTTTTGGGGTCAGACAGGCTGTCTGTAAGCCTGAATTTTACATTTGGCACCAATTAGAGATGAAAATAACTCAGTCTTGTCAATGTGTTTTACTGGATCAGACATGGGAGAAATGAGAGACTGAGGTTACAGCTTTTTTGCTGGAGAACAGCAGTACAGGTAGAGTTGCTGTCTCTGAAGTCCTGCAATGAAAGTTTTACTTTTGAAAATAAATTCACAGATTCCAGAATTATTCCAGACTCACAGGAATAAACCTGATGTAGAGCACAGTGTCAGGAATGATACTGCTTCCATTTTCTCCTGAATCATGACATAGAAGAAGAGACAAAATATGCCACTATTAGCTTCTCTGAAGACTCCAGCATGCACATTTTGAAACAATTGGAATCAGAGAATTTGATGTCAGTGTCACAGTGACAAAATGCACAGATTACTACTTCCTTACTTCTGTTTGACTGCTGTTACTGTAAATCTTTCCTTTCACTTATATCCTATTCCACCGATGTGTCTGAGAACAAACTGTTAATGTACTTAACATGCTCTGAGTGACAAAGCTCCATTGTGAAACAGTCAGTTTGGAAGTCTTCGTTTAGCATTCCTGTGATTATTCATTATTTATTGCTTTCTCATCATCCTATTACAGGCAATAAATATATAAAATTGCCAAGCCTGATGTGTTCCTTGCCTGTCCTCAAAGTCAATGCAGTCAAAATCATATCCAGGTGAATGATGAAATATTAAAATAAATATGCAACAAGCATTCATAGGAAATGCTACTTCAGTCTTCAATTCTGTATTTAGACAGAGAAGGCATTCCCGGATGAAAAAGCTTCTTCACATCAGACTTTGTTGCTGCTGACATGTTTTGGGGGAATGAAGATGTTTAATTCAAATGTGTAGGGGAAACCATAATCTAAGCATTTCTTTTTTTCCTATCTCAGGATAATTTTTTCTTTCTCAGGAAAATCATAAAACTCCAATTACAGGCTGCTTTCCCAAGTAGAGAAAGTGTAGTTTACATGATTCCTTCACATATGGCATTGTTCCTCACTGCTCCTTTTTTCCCTTCTACTCACAAAAAGGGCTCTTGTCTTCATTTCTTCTCTCTTCTCATACTTTATTTTTCCATATCTATCATACATTTCCTAACTCTTGTTTATCTAGGTGACTTATAAAAACTTCCTTAAACAAGCATTTTTTTTTCATGTTTTGATATTTAATATATTAGTCTCATAATGACTCTTGAAAGTGAAAAATTTCTATAATTCCCAAGTAGGAAATTGAGCACCAATTCTACAAAATAACAGAGCTGTCTGGATAGGAGTAGGATATAGAAATCAGTGAGGGGATTTTAACATCTCTTCTTTCACAGAAGACCTCAGTCATCAAAAAACAGTTTGTTCCATGGGAATCTAAGTGAAGAAAGGAGATACAACCTTGTCTGGAAGTTGTGCAGCTATTTAGAAAATAATCACTGGATCATGGAAAGCACAATGAAGTTCTCTATGCTTAAGCACAGCTTAAGGAGCTCAGGTTTCTCCGTTCAGGGCAGATTCCTCTCATGAGAGATGCATTACCTGTAGCATTTTTAATACATGGGACACTGGTTTCTCTACCTTTGCAGTTTCCTGTGACTCCTTCCAGCTTCCCCTGGCTCTTGTTCCCTGTCAATAATGTGATGGTACTATCTTATCCTCTGTCACCCTCCTAGCTCAATGTCTGAAGCCCCAAGAAATTCTGTTAAAATACAAATAAATAACAATAGAATCTAGAGACTCTATTTGTTCTTGTCCTTAAGGCTTTGTCCTCCAACCCTTCAGTCTCTTACTATGTGAATTCAAGGAAAAGCATTTTCCTCTAACAAAAAACCCCAACCAACCAACCAACCAGCCAACCAACCAGCCCCCACAATCAAAACTCCAAACCACACCTGAGCTATGGAATGAGTGAAATTGCTATATTCATAATGAAGTCTCTATTTAACTTTGACGTAAACCCGAAATTTGGATAACCTAGAATATGAGAAGCTTTTTAGAAAAAGATTCCATCCTGTTGCTTAAAAATTTAGAAGGTTCCTTATGTAAGTACACTATGCCACCATAGTGCAGAGAACATGAATGACAGTCCACTGCTTTCTAGATTGCATAACAATTGTTTTTATCTTCTGATTAAAAAAAATCTCAGAGATTGCAAGGAGAGATTCAAAACTATCATATATGACATCTAGTCAAATGTTTCAAGTCTTTAAATACAGTCAAATCTAGGCAAGCAAAACCATCAAAACATCTCTGGCACCACCTACAGAAGTAATTCAGTATTAACTTTAAAGATTTTCTATTGAAAGAAAAAAAAAATAAATAAAGACAGAAAATTGAAGAAGACTACTCCCCTCCTCCAGTAAATAAATAAATAAATAAATGAACAAAGAATTTCTGGAACTAGAATTATATGGATGCTCAGCCCCCTGCTGATGAAGTGCTGCTTATTAGTATCTTAGCTTTCCATGCAGCATATTCAAACTCCAAAGTGTGCTTACATCCTTGTGAATGTTCTCCAGGAAATGATTAAGTGGCAAGATACAATCTTAGTGTGGGGAAATCAGTTCTACTATGAAGAATTTACTTTCTAGTACTGGAAGACTATGTATATAGATTAATCACATTTTCACAGCTGGATTTTTGAATAGAGCTTCATTAGACTGGTATAAATATACACCATATTGTTGTGTAAGTTTTGGTTTTTTCATCAGCATCAAGATAACTTTAGTACAGAAGAATGCTGTTTCATTATATCCACTCCAGCTGTGCTCTTCTTCCAAAGTCCTAGCACTTGCCAAATATATAACTTAGCACTTGCTCACAGCAGTAAATTGGTGAAGTTTGATTGAATTAAAGATAAGAAGAGAGTAGGTAAGGGAAAAGATGAAATGAACTTTATAATGAACAACAACATTTTGGTCACAAATATATTTTGTCTCTTTGCTATTCACTAAGGATGCTATGCTTATTACCATAAACAAAATAGACACTACTGACTCTTTCTGAAAGAAAAATAAAAAGTTTTGATCAAAATGACAGACTACAGCAGAAAATCCTATATAACATCATTATGGTTGTGTACAAAGACACAGAAAGAGCAGGTCAAGAAGCTGATATTGTGCTCAGAGTCCTATGAGGAAAGTTTCACGCTAACAATGATTTGAGAAGCTCAGTAAGAACTTGTGCTATAAGTATGGGTATAAATCTTAGTGAAAATAAAAAACAAAACAAATAATGAGCTCAGCAATGTTAAAGGCAAAATATCTCTTTTGGAAATCTCTGTCAGATTTCCTTTGTGGATTCCTTAGAGGTAAAATGAGTATTTTAACGTCTCCCAGACATGGAACAGTGGCACTGCCGTGAAAAAGGGTTTGCAGTCTGGAAGGACCCAGCTGCTGGGCTTGATACCCTGGAGGCAGCCAGGGCACTACTGACAGACCAATCTGCCTGGCAGGTCTGCTTCACCCTTTGCACTGCTTGTGCTTAGCTGTACCAAGTGTGCAGCATCTCTGTCTCAGGCTGGGCACTTACAGAAAAGAAGCAGGGTTTGAATATGCTTGTGGAGTATCTCAGACGAAATCTCTGGTTTTCAAGATGTTTTATATTTTGCCAGGTAGCACTTTTATCCCTGAAGTTACTGTGTAGTCAGTTACTGTAGGCAGGTATAAGATTCAGCAGACTTGCTGTATATATTCATATTTACTTTCTTTACAATTTTTTATGGGTATATAAAATGTCTATAAGCATTCTTTATTGATACTCTTTATTGAAAGTAGCTCCCTGATTAGATAATTTCAGTTGATTGCACTGATGTAAGTCACAGGGAAATCAGACTTGAGATTGATTTTACATCATTGCATTTCCTCACAGATTTTCCTTTTTTATCAAAAACAAATTATATATAATCATTAAATTTTGAATTGAATGAGTAATTATTAAACTGGAGATGGTTATGATCCCATTAAAATAAGCCTATTCTTGTAATAAAAGCAATGATTCACTGTCCACAAGTGAGTTTAGACCACTGACGATAAATGCTAATCTTACCGCCAAACCGGAGCTAGAATTATTTTCTTTGTGAGCTGCAATATCAAATTCCAGTAAACAAGCCATTTAAACAATGCAAGAGTCTCACAAATATCAAGAGCTAGTGAGACCAAGCCCCTTATTGTCACTGAGGCATTGGAGAGTATATAATCCCATCCAGAGTGTGGGGAAGTAAAGGAGAGCTTTAGCTGATGGACTGCAGAGTGCTACCCAGGAAGCATCCAGTTTCATGTCAAGGAAAAAAGGGTGGGAAATGAGGGCATGACAGCCTCATTTGTCACTGGGTCCTTCCAGGTGCAGCATGTCATATTTTTACCAAAAGCAACATGCTTTTTCTTGTGGGTGAACAGTTGAGTACCAATAACATTATCTCCGCCGGCCCAAAAAACCCAAAACCAAAAAAAAAAAAAACAAACCCCAAACAAATCTGTTCAATGACTGTAATGAAAAAAAAATAAAATTGAAAAACCTATCTCTCATCCATTTTCAGTTCATTTGCTTTGTACGTTTCTTAGCACTTTTGATAATGTCATTTTCACTTTCTTCTCTAAATTAGTGTTTTCTCTCTTCTTGAGGGAGTAAAGTTTATGTCAATCAGGATCTAGTTATCTACTCTATTTTATTATGTCCATAGCAACTATGGTTACTTATTCTGGATTTATCTAGTTGCTGGTGAAACTGCAATTTCTTTCATAACAAGAAGTTTTTATAGAGAATAAGTTAGTTTTGCATGCTGTGGATGAGTTTCATTTAATTAATTTGACATGTCAATTACTATGGGCCACATAGCAGGCAACAATTATTATTATTGCAACAATTTAATAACACTTCCCCTTGATTGAGAAAATTATTTTAATTTGATCACTAACCAGTTAAGAGGTTGGCCAGTTACAACTCAGCTTCCTGACATCCATGGATTAGGTGTTTTTTGGGATGCTATGGAAAATGATTATCACATGTTTTGCTCTGAATTAATGGATTTACTGTAAATGTCACTAGTGAGAGGGAAGTGTTCTTATAGTCTTGACTGACTCGTTTTTGGCAGACTTCTTAGACACCTTGCATACTCTCAGTGACAAAGTGTTGATTTTTAGTCCTTTTATGAGATGGGGTCGGGATGGAGAGAATTGTTTTCTTCTTCCCTTTTCTATTGTTTGGAAGTTAGTGTTTCCAACACTGTTCTTGACATATTGGCAATGAATATTATGCTTTTGTTTTAGGAAGCAGATGCACTTCAGTAACATTTTTACTGATTTTATAGTGTGGTTACATTGTGTTTTCTTCTTTTTTTTATTTATTTTTATTTTTATTTTTTCCCCTCTTTGGAGTACTTCTAGTATAGTATGGTCCTCTAACAGAACATTAAAATTATATCACAACTTCGATCAATGGACTTGAAGAGCAAGCAATGAGAAATTTGTATGATGCCACAATCTGAGACTGTGGTGACTCATGCCCCAACAAAGAAGATGAATGACTTTAGTGATAATATCCAAGTAGAGTATTCCACTAAACTCATGGCACTGACTCATTGCCTGATTAGATATGGCACACAAGAGCTCCGCTGAGCAGAGAGGGAGTCTTCAAGGATTGGTTACAAGGCTTTTCTTATCACAGACCTTCAGAAAACTCTTCAGAAAATTTTTGACTGCACTGATATCTTATAGATCCTCCAAAATACATTTACAATAGGTAGATGTGTCAATACCACTCTCATGCACACAAACTTAAGCGAGGTTTTAGCTAGTTGTGGTCATCATTAGAAAGAGTTATGGGTTTCAGAAGTTACTTGTGGATTACACACTTCTCTGAAACTTAAATCCACACATATGGAATGCATGGAATCCAATATAAATATATGACAATGTATTTCTGATTTCAAAATAACTTTTAAAACTGGGAGCTTTAAAGGGATATTTTCATTCTTCTTTATCCTGAAGTTTTAAAATTATATTGCTATGTGTAGAGTAGATGGTAATGTTACCTTACACAGTGTCACATAGCATATTGCTAATAAAAATAGAATAATCAAAGTACTCACAGCCTCTTAGAAGTGAAATGGCATCTCAACCTAAATTAGCAGAAAACAGCTTGAAAGAGATTGTATTTAAGAAATTGAAGTACTGGAATGTCTTTTTTAATGACAAAGAGATATTACAGGGCTTAATAAATCTTCTGGTTAAAACTGCCATAAAAACATCACTTTCTAAGAAGGTAAGATTTTAGGCAATATTTTTTTGCTAAGCCTAACCTAAAATCTATTGTAATTAAAGGGGAAAAACAGCTCACTCATTTCCTCTCTTCATCAGTCTTTCACACATCTGAAGTGTTCCATGTCATGGCCCAGGCTTCTCTTTCTTCCACTTGGCCAATTCTCCATATCCTTCATGAAGAGCAGAGCTTCTGCTATTCAGACTTGCCCAGAAGTTCAAGTAAATTTTGAACAGGAGGGAAGATTATATGTGATGTAGGCTGTGTGTCTGTTCATGTGCTACAGGCTGTCCACCTGTGGCTCTGGATCATGATTCCACTGTTTTAACATCCATTGTACTGGCCATTATAATCACAAAATATTTCATTTCCAAAACTGACAGCTTGTCAGTTCTCCATTTTGTACTGCTGAAGTAGGCTGTCTGAGATAATCTTTCATTTACTTTGTTACATATCATAGAGTGTTTTAAAACTATTTTTTCAGTTTGTCAAGATAATTTTGAAATTCTATTAGTCTTTCAATACATGTGCAGTCCTTCCATAATTGAACAATATTGTCAGTAATTTTCTAGTCTCTTATTTGCAATTGCTCCAATTCTTTGATTTGTTAATACTGCTTCTTACAACTGTAAAATGAAAATGACAAAATAATCCTGCCCTAAGGAGGTCGTTAAGTCTTAACTGCAAATTTAAGTATTTACAAAATATAACTCTCAAAATATTTGCTTATTATTAATCAATCCAAAATACACTACTGGACACAGTAGATGACATAAAATTTTCCTTTGAGTAATACATAAGTAGCATCAAAATGGCCTAAATGATTGCATGAATAACTGTTTTGGTTTTACTTTTTTTTTTTATTACTTTCTGAAACCAGTGACAGTTACTACATTACTTTTAAAAAGAAACCTTACAATGAGAGGGTCAAACACTGAAATAAGATCACTAAGAAGGTCACTTAGAGAATTTCAAAACTCAACTAGTCCAATATAGCTTAACCTAATTTTCAAATAACCCTGCTTTGAGTAGCAGATTGAACTATATCACACAGAGTTCCCTTCCAGTCTACATTTTCCTATAATTCTATGTAAATTTAAGGAAGGACATACATATTAGGATGGCAAAAAGCAGTAATTTGCCTACTTGATAAATGCCAGTATCTGTTGTTCCAAATTCCATAAGCTAGTATTTTTATGCCTGGTGTGCTCATTAGGGGCACAAATAGCTATGCCTGTCAGCTGAAGGCAGGATGGGCACAGTCCTTGAACATCTCGTGTAATTGCAGGGACAGGGGCTGGTGTCCCATGGGCTGGACTGTGGCCAGGGAGGGGGAAGCCAAGGGACTGTCAGGGCTGCCTGTGCCCTTCCCATGGTCCCACCAGGCCTGGTCTCATGTGGCATAGCATGAACCCGTCAGAACGGATCACAAAGCTTCAGCAGCGTGATGAGAGCCCTGCCATCGCTGGCCACTGGCCAGTGAAACCCACCCCAGCGAGCACACACCAGCTGATGGAGGGGATGGAGCCAGCAGGATGAAGCCAGCAGGATGGAGCCAGCAGCTCCAGAAATGGCAGCTCTGAGCCACAGGCACCTAGCTCAGCCTCTGCTGCTGGCTCTGGGAGCAAGGCTCTCCTCCTGGCCCTGTTCATCACACAGCAAGGAGGAGCTTTCTGTTAATCCACACACTGGAGACAGCACAGGCCAACAACCTGTGCACACAGTTTGGTTCCTGGAAGGGAAGGCATAGTGACACGCAGCTGACATGAGTTACCTGGGGTCAGGGCTACAGGTGCCACTTGCTGGGCTGTCAGAGGTGTTCTGATTGTAGCCATGCTCTCATGCTCGCAATGAAATCTGACTGTCTTGTAACAGCACTGTGTCCTGGCATGCTGCCCTTTCTTATCGGCTTCAGGAGCTGCCATCCTCAGCTCACACACTTTGAGAGATGCAGCCACTAAGGCTTTATTCTTCACTAAGGATCTATTCTTCAACTGCTCATCCTACAAAGTCACTGTGTACCAGCGAAAATCTACTACTCTGTGAGCTGTGTGATAGTCTACACCAATGAAGGGCACAATTCTGCTGAACTCACCTTTTTTTATTATTGTCCAAGGCCCTTTCCCTTTTTTAATGATTTCACTGTTCTCTCACCTGGCTGTGTCCAGCAGGGGATTGACACCATGTTCTTGGAACTACATTCTGAATTGCATGTGGATTGTTTCACGCAAATCGGTGTCCCTGGAGTTTGCTAGAAGCAGTTGAAATTTTTCTGATAAAGTTTTCCTAATAGAAAATAATTTAAAAGTTTTATCTTCCACCTTCCTTCTGCAATCAGCCATCCTGAGAGATGAGCAACAACCTATGGGAAAAACCTTAGAAAATTCATTTTAACAAATCCTCTGTGGAGGAGTGTGTGTGGAACAACCTGTTTCTGTCCTCCAAAATCTCTTTGAAATGTACTTCACAGTGTATCTGAGCTTGAATTCACAGAGTCAAACAGCTTTACTTTTGCTCAGGGACAGTGCCATGGTTAACTAATGATCAGCCAGATCTTCTGAAGCAAACAAAATGCTACAGCTAAAATTAGTGAAATAAAAATGAGATCAACACATAAATTATAAGCTGTAGTTTACAGCTATATATGAATTCAATAATTCCAGTCCACCAGCTTTTCCCATTTTTTTTGGAAAGGAAGTGCGTCAGCCTCTCCTGACAGGGGCTGTCTCTCAGCATGCACTGTGGCCTGTCTGCTTTTCCAGGCTTGTTAACCAGAAGTGACTAAGGCGTGTTATCCCCTGGACCTCAGTCGAGGTGACACTTCCACAGATTTAGCACCTGCAAGAATGGTTTGATTACCCTCTAGTGACTCCAGTTTCTAGAGGAAATGGTTTTGTTAGGTACAGATTGCAATAGAATTAATGGTTCATTCACTTACTGCACTGGTCATGTCTGAAAACACTTTTTTGTATAATGCTCATTCCTCCAAAACACCTCTCTCGGGATAGTCCGAGGTGCAAGCAGAATGTGTTTGTAACTTGCATGAATTCTTACATGTTCTAATTCTCCACATGAAGAGAGAGATTGCCTGTACTAGGTCCTGTTTGCCCTGTGGCATTGCTGATAATGCTGTGAATTAAATTAGCTCAAATTAGCTTAGTTTGCCTGTACAGTTCACATTCTTCCCATTTGGCATGTTTTGCTTTCACTTAGACAATCTGGGTAATTATAAACCTTCAGCTGATTCCTACTATATTGTGAGAATTGTTGAAATCTCATTGCACATTTTGGTGCTCTAGTAAATGCGGTAAGCAGAAGTCCAGATGTTCAAATCAGCAAGATATGACATGGCAATTCACCCTCAAAAAGTAAAATAGAACTGATCAAGAAGAGACATGGATGAATTAAGTAAAAAGCAGAACCATCAGAGGCAGAACAACAAGATTTTTTTCCTCCACTCTTTTCAGTGAGGTTAGCAGCAAATTTTTGCTTCCTTACAGAATCATTATGAATTTCAGATTACAGCATCTTTGTATTCCTCCCAGTAAGACTGCTCTGTACAAGAAATAAGTGTGTTCAGTGCAATAATAGTAGAGTATAAGAGCTCAAGACTGTAAGAGTTCTAAAAGAGCAGAAAAAGTTCCACCGTGAAATAGTGCAAAAATTAGACATTTTTATTCCATACTATCAGGAGCTAACTAAAGTGAGATTACATAGATAAGAAACATTACAAAAGAAATTAGGTACTGTAAATGAAAACAAGGACATGTTATACTTAGAAAGAGGCATTATCAATAAACTGCAAGAAGTGAGACTTCATTAGAAGAAAATAGAAGTGAGAGAAATGCTTGCTTTGTTTTCCAACATTCATATTTTTAATATGTACCTAATTTTTCACCCCTGCTGCTAATAAAATAGAAGATATACTTCAAAGTCCCAGAAAAATAATATCTTTTTATTTTTTGTAAAAAATACAACAACAACAGCAACAAAAATAGAGAGTAGAAATACAAAAATTGTGATTTTTTTTTTCTTCATCACAGTTGTTCTCAGATAGTTGCACTAGCTGAAGTGTGTTTTTAAGTGTTGGGTGTTTAATTTTAAAATTTCCTAGAAAATTTGGAGACCTTTCAGCCGAAAGGTTGCATGACAAGGAAGCAATATTTTGTAAAGGCTTTCATAGTATTAGATGGAAAATGGTGTTTAGACTGTCTAACAATGGTAACCCTGAAGTAAGTGTCTTGTACAAAGAGCCTGGCTTTATTTTACAGTTAAAGCTGATTTTGGCAGAAAGGCAAAATTGCAAGTGCTGAATATAAATGAGGTATTGATGACACCATTGTAATGAAGATTTCCCCATGAAATGAAATTTATTATGGCAAAGTGGTTCTCCAATAACTGTGCAAATAAAATTAAAATTCAATGAAAAACCATTAAACATTGGTAACACTTTCAATTCTTGAAGAATAAACAGTTAGAAGTCAAAATCTAAACTGAATATTTTAATTGCTTATTAAACTTTAACATTTAAATACTAAATATAAAAATGTCATATGTAAGAGATATATATTTAATTAAACATGGATGTTTAAATTTACAGTTGTAAATAACCTACTAGCAATGACTAACCAGAAAAATAATTCAGATGAAGCTTTTTTGCAGCCACGTCTAACATCTTTGGAATGTATTTTTCAGTGACTTAGCATTCATTTAACTACACAATGTAGTGGGTTTTCTTGCTCCTTGCTCACCCTGCCTTCGATGGTGCTGTGTTTAGTAGTCTGGCTGTGACCTTCTCTGTCATCAAATTTCAAACACTTGTGTTTCTGATATTGCAATGTGAAACTTTAGTTAACTACTTGTCTATTATTTTGTTATCTGATTCCTTTTAATTTTCCAAAACCAAATGATACTGGTTATTGCCAGAGGTTGTTGTTAAGATAAGGCTACCTGAATTTTATAGCCAGAATTTTGGGGATGGGATGAGACTGGGACACACACACATACCACACGCACACATACACATACACACACACAGAGGAAATGCATATATAGTCAGGGAACAAATGGGGGAAATCTTAGGCTTTACTGAGGTTGGTTCTCCCTTCAGTGCTTAAGCAATGTCCCTCCTGAGGAACACAGCTAAAGTCTCTCTCAGATATCACCCTCAAACTGTAAGAAAATTTTAGGCATAATTTTGACCTAAAAGCTGTGAGCTGAACTGCTCTACTTTTTAAAGGAAATGAGAACTTTTAAGGTAATATTAATAGAAGCTCTCACATTGAAAGTAAGAATTAAAAAAAAGGTTCTCGTCTTAATTTTACAATTTTTGATGTATACTATACAGTTTTGCTTCCAGGTTTTTGGAAATAACATCAAAGTTAGCGCAATTTGAAGAGTGAAAGTATTGCACAAAATCCCAATCCAATTTCCTTTTTTTTCCCCTGAAAAATGATCTGGCTAATTTCAGACATAATTTTGGTTGGGAAAAGCAGCTCAGAATTTGTAACAACTGTAATATACCTATTCAGACCAAAATTATGAACCTTAAAAATTTTTCATAATACCTTTGCTGCCAATATCTTTGCCAGAGCTTAAGGCAAAATTTCACGGTGGAACTGACCCAAGTGAAACAATAACACAGCAATACATAAAACACTGATGGATATTCAGAAACACCTGTGCATTGAGACTTCATATATATATTTAATGTTTTTTGCTATTCTCACAGTAAAAATTCAAGTATTAAAATATTGAAACTGACCAACAGTGTAGCATTTAAAAGCACAGAGTAAATAATGTGTTGGAAAATGATTATATTCTGTATATTTTAAGGCTCCAGCTTTCTCATGTGTTAAAGTAATCAATCCCATATGCACTATAAGTGTCAATTACTATATATGAAGTTTAATGTAAATTTTCCCTCTTGCAACAAAAAACCAGCATTATATAAACCTGGAGAAAAGCCACCATACACTACTAAAATGTTTTCAACAGTTAAGCAGGAAAAACCTATCAACAAATGTAAGAATAATGATCATTTAAGCTGTTCCAAAAAGATTAGCAATAGTCCTTCCTTGCCATATGCATGCAGTTATTTTTACTGTGTGTATTAACATTCATTACCTTACAATTTCCCATGTACATGAATAATTATCATCAGGAAAGAAAGAAGATTGTTTTAAAAATTTATGCCAATACCAAAGCATTTTGCAGCACATTATTTTTTTCCTTAAAATTTTACAGCAATATTTCGAAAAAATAACACAGCTTTAATTATGAATTGTTGCTACTGTATCTTCTGACATCCTGCATCAAAGATTTCTTGGTATTAGCCCAAATATTATAAGCATATAAACTAATGTTACTGATTTTTAAGCACATTTATCACTGATTTATCTTTCTGTTTCCTTAGTAACCCAAATAAAAAACTGCCCATCTATTTCCAGTATGATACTTAAAGAATGAGCAAAGATTTACTCAAGTGTTCCTTAAAGAATTTCCAAAATACATATCCTTTATTAACATTTAAAGGCAAGACAAAATACAATAGAGATCCTCATTCCAGAGTATTTTGATGCCTAGCCTGTTCATCACGGCTGGAGAGATCTAAGAGGCACGGCTGCAGATGCACCTTGTCCCAGCAGGCTGGACTTTGAACCAGGCTTTTTCCTGTCTAATAACAGAGCTCTCTCTTGGGCCCTTGACAGGCAACAGAAGGAACAGAAAGTGCAAGAGGCTGCTGGCAAGCACATTTCACTGTGCTGAGTCTCAAGGTCATGTCTTATCCAGGCCAGGACTGTGAGTGAGTCTAGTTCCATCACCTCCTAAACGAGGGTTCCATTCCTTAAGCTGTGATTTATCAGGAGGTCTCCTTCATCTCTTTCTATATGATCCTCATGGTCAGTAGATTCAGCTTAGACTCGAAAACACTTACCAACAAAAATATTATTCAAAAGAACTTATTCCTAAAAACCAATCCAGTTCAACCCAAACAAAAAAAACCCCAAAATACCAGTTCCAAAATTATCAACATATATTTCCTAAAAAAAATTTTAAAATCCCATTTACCCCCACTGAGGAGGACAAGAAAGTAGACACATTATTCATTCCCATAAAATTTTTCAAGCTTAAGGGCAGCAAATCAGATTGGCATCCACCTGTCATTTTAAACAAGGACCAGATAGTCCAGTTATTTGGAACATGGTATCAAAATCACATTATTTATATACTTTGCTTTCAGAGATGACCTGGAACCATTAAAAGCTTGGAAAATGCTGAAGAATTTAAACCAAATCAGCATAATTGCTACTAAAAATTTTAATGAGTTAAAAACCCCAACTAATTAAGTTTGAACTTGACCCCTTGTCTTCCAGGAAGTTGGCTTAGTCTATAAATACTCACTGGGTTCAGTTCATCTTCCAAAGAAAATGTGGACTATAGCTTTTCTGCACCTCACAGAGGTGAGTGAATATACAGTAATTTCACG
>VRYO01001589.1:11190990-11209878 GCA_009812075.1 Sialia sialis
GAATTTGCCCTGATTGATTGAAATTACAGCATTTGTATGGGAAAATAAAGTACATCAAAGGCTATTTAACAGTTGTGTTCTTATCAGGATGTTCCACAGCAATACTCACCAGGTGATGTGTGGTTGGATTACAGGACGTATCATTTCTTCATTTTTATAAGCTTCACAAAGTAACTGCTATTTACCATAGAAACACAGCACTTTCTTTTTTTCCTATTAGCTCTGAGTAGAAGAATATCATAATCTATATAAGTCAATTATTTTTTATCTTTCTGAAAAATAAAGAAACATAACCTATACAGTGAAGAGACAAGCAGAGTTCTAATGTTGAATAATGGTAGTATTTTATAGACAAGGTGCTGTCCACGGTGTATAACAGGTTTCTAATTTATTTATAAATTACGTAGATAACCTAATAATTATATAATAAGTAGAACTCTAATAAGGGAAAGAGATAAAACCTTCTGTCTGAAAAGTAGGGTGGCAAGGCATAAAATCCTGAGATAAACTCAAAATAAAGAGCAGTATGTCAGCTTACTTGATTTCCTTCTTTGCTTCCATGAGAATATCCTCTCCTACATCTTCAGTCTGTTTAGAGACTGCAGGCAGAACCAGAACTGTCAACCCTGGAAGAAGGTGGAGTTCCTTGCTCTGGGAATATCTACAGAAAGCCCAAGTCACAACCACTGTCCCAAAGTACAAACAAGGATAAACAGAGGGTGAGGTCTTGGCTCTGTTCCCAAAATGGGAGCCACTCAGTCCATCCCTTAAGAACTGCATAGGAATCTGTATAAATAAAGACGAGTTCTTTATCATCCAAATTCCTCACAGTCACACTCCCACTGCTATTGAACCTCCTAAGAATTTTTGCTTCTCCTACATGCTTCCCAGAGTAAATTCTAATGATAAATTGATTTTCTCCACACAGAATTACTATGTGAGAAGCGGGGAGATTTTCTCGTGGGGATAACAGCCAGAGTGCCGGAAAAAGGATAACTTATTTTTGGTCGAAATAAAAACCTCCTGCAGAAGATCGTGGCACCCTGGGACACACCTGATCTCTACTGCTCCCCACAGCTAAAATCTTCCTCCTCTAAGAAGGCCTGAGCCATCTGACCTGTTGAAAGTCAAGCTGGACCTCAGAAAGGGTTAATGGGGAAAAAGATATTAACCCTCTGTGGGTTAATGTCTGATTTCTTATTGGAGATCCTGAGAATTTTTGTTTCTCCTGTGCACCGCCCAGAGTGTATCAAATGATCTTCCCCTAAAACCACTGAGTGGGCAGGGGCATTACAGAGGTGCTCCAGCCCTCTGATAATTTTTGTGGCCCTCTTTTGTAGCCAAGAAGTCTAATTTTGTTACCAATTACAATTTAGTCCTTTTTTCTTTTTATTCAGTTTGTAATATTAGCCACATAGATTAGATTTGTTTTTTGTCTTCCTCATACCTTACTATTTTGTCTTCCTCATCCCACTAAAAGCATACTACCACATTGCAGAGAGGCTACAATATCATACAGATATCATAATATCATACAAAATTGTAACAGAAGTTCATAAATTGCATAATGTGCAATGTTTAGGAGACCTGAGATGTCATGAAATCTTGCTGTAGTGCAGCTCTTATCAGTATTTTCAAGCTGTAAATCTCATTTGAGGGGAAAATATTAATTTTTCAGAAAAGTAAGAGGAAAAAAGGGAGTATTCTTACTGGCTCCCCTCTGGTGTCACTGTCTGCTTTTTCTCCTCAGTGTCCACTCTGTTCCTTGTAGGAATGTCTCTGCTAATGCTTTGGCAATTTATTTCTGTATATGGTTGTTTTGGTTTTTTTTTTTTTTTAATATTAGTATTGTAATTTTGTTCTAGTAACTTACTGCTAGTTATGTGCAGGGACTTTCCAGAGTTAACTGAAGTGCTGCTTGAGAAAGGGAATTGCTGGCATCATTTTAATGTAGGGGCAATCAATACAACCTTGCAGAGTGAAATCCATCAGATCCATTACCTCCCTGCCTAACCAAAAAAGGACAATAAAAATTTTACTTGAGAGATCACAGAGACATATCCTAAAAAAAGGAAGTTTCAGAGTGTTTTTAAAAATACTGGTCTATACTGTCAGCCTAAGGCCTGTCTATGCTCCTTGATTATCCAAACTGCTTGTGTACTGGCTCTCAAACTGCCCAGCAGAGGAACAAGTCAGGGCACACCAAGAGATCAGGTTAAATTCAAACCCTTCTGGTTAAGAAATGTGAGCCACAGAGTATAACAGAACTGAAACAGGCCTAATGGGCTAAACCATGCCATAAATACCTGCTTTAAAGTAGTAAGAGCAAAGTCTATCCCCTCTGATTAAATAGGTCTGTGGGGAAATATTTTGCAGTAGCATGGCTGCTACTGCAGCCATTTGTTAGGGCATTATCATAACACAGCATCTGCTCCTTTACATCCTTCTTTATAGCTCTGACTTTCAGAGATGTTAGTGATTACCTCACATCTTTATTATATAAAAAGAGCTGTTTGCCAGTTCAGTGTTCAGGAAAAAAAAAGTTTTTGTCAGTTACTCATCAATTTGCTCATCTGTTTGTCCTGTGCAATATGATGATTTCAAGTCTGCTGACACTGTTACCCAAGGGAGTATGATTCATGCAATAATTTTCCTTCCTTCCTGCCTATTTCTTTTAAATTTGCTGGAACTTTAATACATCCCATACATATTTTTTACCTTAAACTATTTTATCCCTACTAGCACAACATTCATTCATTTGACTTTTAAAAAAGGTTTTTTTGTTTTTTAGATAGGAGTTTTATGAGTATTAGACAAATACTTTCAATTAAGATGGCATAAAATTTTGGTTTCATACCCTTAACTTCCCATTCTTGCCCGGATACTTATTTTATTTTTCTCATCTCTTGAAAAATAAACACCTTCAAGAACAAAAATTAATATTCATGGAAGTTCTCTTTTTTATTTATAGATTCCATTATCACCAAGACTATGAGAGAATATTTGCAAGGCAGGAAGTTTCTCCTTTTTCTAGAAGTAGAATATTTAACATTTTCCAGGATACAGGCTCAACCAGAGGCTCTCTAAAGTAGTCTCCTGATGCTAAAGCCTGTAGATTAGAGCACGGAGTGTTGAAAGAAACCCATTAGGACCTCCTGGGTGGAGCAAGACCCATTCCCATGGTAAGGGAAAGGCAATCAAGGGAGAGACCATGTTGGCAGAGGTTTCATTTTGGTCAGCTCAAATCAGGTGAATTTGGGAATACAGAGCACCATACTGATCCTGGCAATGACAAGGGTGCCAGATTTGTGTGCTAAAATGGTAACGGCTAATGTCTTTATGCTCTAGATGAACTGAGATGAGGAAGCATTTTGATTTGTAAAGCACACTCTAATCCAAAGAATAAAGGAATAAGGAATAGTATTTTGTGGTCAGTCTTCCTCTTCAGCAGAGTGCTGGAGGCAGTGCATGAGGTTTAGTGGTTTTTAAGTCTCAGCACTGACCTACGTATTAAGTTTTTGCTTGTTATTTCTGAGAAAGTTTTCATAGTCATGATTTGATGTGTTTAGAAGTTTCTCACGTACATGCACAACATAATTTGAGTCCCTCTCACAAGAGCTCTCGTAGAGGATTTCTATGCAAGGAATATGCTGTCTTTTCCCTGAGAAAGCTTCCAGGCTGTAAGAAACACTTCCTTTTACTCCACTGTCCATTTTCCTTCACATAGCTGTTTTCTCCTTTCCTTGTCCCAGATGGCTGCTCACCTATATCCACCGCTACCACAAAAGCTTTCATCTTATCATGTGGTTTTTTTGCTTCTATGTATTTTTAACGCTGCTATTAGTTTGGTTTTCCTTAACAATCCCTTGCAAGTATTAGATTTTTTTTTTATTACCTTAAACAAACAAAAGCACATTTAACTTCAATACCTCATTTCCCCCAGATCTGTTTCTATGCATGCCAGGTTTGTTTCGGTACAGGAGTTCCATTTCAAACCTCTTCCCATTTGCTGAGCACATCATCCTACAGGAGCAGTCTATGAAGTTGCAATTGCCCTTCAAGGTCTTTTATGTCTCAGTTACTGTGGAAGCCTCCACTTTGGTCTTTAAAAGAGCATCTTCTAGACAGCTGAAACATGGATGGAAGTTCACTGTTACCACATCTATGCTCCTTCTTCTCTTTCATATCAAACACTTATATTTGTGGTGCCAGCCCTTTGCTAGACCTGTTGTTAGTCTTAGCCAGTTTTGCGCCTCTGGAAAGGAGCTGTGTCACACCTGAATCCTCTGGGAGGAAAAAAAATAAGTGCTCTTATGCTTCTTCACCCATAAGAGTTTTGTTGTTTGGAGGGAACAATTGCCTCGACCTGTTAAAGAGGAAATTACTGCAGTGCTGTAATTTGCATACGGACATTCCGAATGGACAGTGAAGCATTCACAAAATCATGAGAAATTGTAAAGTCACTGTTTGCCTTAAGACGAGTCCTCATGGTTTTGATATTTGGGAACTGAGAATCTTCTCACATTTTTGATACTAATTCCAGTAAAACTACACTTAACAGCATTGTAGGTGTTCTCCTTCATCTCACAATCCTAAATCTACGTCATCAGATCTTTCAATCAGCTTGTAAGGTCCTGTACGCAGTTAAACCCATGTAAACAGAATTAATATAAGGCCTAAATTAAATTACAGCCGATGTCAGAATATGTTAAGATGACAAAATTAGTCTGTTTTTCAGTCCTACATAGCAATGGAGCCCTCTAAGGGTTACAAAGCAAACTGATCACTTTGTAGCCAAGATATAATGTGGCCAGTTATGTGTTTAATTGAAACAATTATGTATATTCTCCACTTGATCTTTTCTTTTTGAAGATTTAATACAACTATAGTACATCACATTACTGGGTTAAATTTAAGTAAGATGACCATTCTAAAAGGGTATCTTCTACAGTAATGATCAAAGTTAATGGTATTGAATGACAATGATTGTTGCAAATTGGAATTGAATTAATATGTCTCTACCTAATGAGCCTACACACAAGAAAGTCAGAAGGCTTTGGTGGTGTTTAATTGAGTATGATATTCTGATATTTTAACTTATCATTTGCTAGGTAAAATAAGTATTAGTAATAATAGAATAGAATAATAAATTTATTGCAATTAGCATACTTTTAGCTTTTTCATTCAACATTTTGTGTGAAGGCTCAACTTTTAAAAGAAGGTTGCTTTTATTCAAGAGGACAAGTTCTCAATTCTTCAATTGAAAGGATTTTTGGTGACATTTCTGAGGCTGGAATTTGTCAATATTGATATATATATTAACATACACAAGAATTAAAGAAGCAGTCAGTAAAAAATGTGATAATAATATCCTTTTTCTTTTCCTGTAATTTTATCTTACTTGTATTTCTTGATCATGATAGAACCATGACAAGTTGTCTTGAAGTGTGGTAATTTTACTTAATTTCACATTATAAATACTTTGATATGATTTGAAATTCATACCACAAAAACAATCTGAAAGACCCCAATATATTTCACTCCACTTAAGACTGTGTGTCTTTTTGGATGATTTCTATTAACATCAAAGTCTTGAAATCCTAAATTGAAAATAGGCTGAGAGACTTGTGGCTGTTCAGCCTAGAGAAGAGAAGATTTTGGTGAGACCTTGGAGCACCTTCCTGTACCTAGAGGGGACCTTCAAGAGACCTGGAGAGAGATTTTTGACAAGGGCCTGTAGTGGAAAGACAGGACAAGGCAGAATGACCTCAAACTGAAAGGAAGTACAGTAATTTCACACTCATAAGCTGCACCTGGTTATAAGCCGCACTTCTGGGTAGCTGGGAAGACCATGGAAGTTGTCCATAAATAAGTCGCACTGGGTGATAAGCCACACCTTTTTTTTTTTTTAAGTGAGGCTCCGTGTGCAACAAAGTCACGAGTTAGTAACAGAATCGTGCGATTGCGGGGTTTGGTGTCAGGTGCACAATTTGCAAACAGTTTTCACAGACCAGTGAAGCCTTTAAATGCAGCCCTAGGCGCCTTCCCCGTGCCGCGGGCCCCAGCACTCCCGCCCCCGGCGCTGGCTGCTGCAGCTCCCTGCGCCGCTCAAAAGCAGCAGCTCGGTGGGCTGGCTGTGTGAAGCCAGCAAAGTGGCTCAGCAAAGCGCGAATGCGGCCAAGTGGCTCCGTGGCAGCTCCCCACCTGCCCCTGCCCGCCCAGCGTGGCTCCACGGCAGCTCCCTCCCCAGCCAGCTCGCACTTCCAGGTTGGCGTTTCGCCGGAATCTGTCCATAAATAAGCCACACCTGGTCATTAGCCGCACTTCCGGAAGTGGCTCAATTCTTCAGTGAAATAGGTGCGGCTTATCAGTGTGAAATTACTGCAGCTTTGCATTAGACCATTAGCAAGAAATTCTCCCCTTTGAGGATGGTAAGACACTGGAACAGGTTTTCCAGAGAAGCTGTGAATGTCCCACCGCTGGAAGTTTCCAAGGCAAGGTTGGATGGCACTCTGAGTAACCCAGTCTAGTGAGTGGCATCCGTGCCCGTGGCAGTGGGCTTGGAATTGGGTTCAAAGACTCCTCCAATCCCATCTATAATTCTACAAAATTCCAATGGACTTGATGATCTTTATGAGTCTCTACCAATTCAGAATAATCTGTCATTAGAGTCAATCTGTCAATCTGAGTTTTTTCAGAGCTGGGAGAAGAACTTAATTTTTCTTTTCAAATAAATGTATAAATTGGTATCTTCAGCATATTTCATTCAATTTAAAACTTTCCAAAACTTTTTATAAGCTTCATGCAAGTTAATGGTTTGGGGAACCACAGCTCACGTATAAACTATGTTTTCTGTCCATTTCAAGTTATTTTTTGTATGTATCAAAGTTACTGGCAAATTAGTTTCTGAAGGACCTCTGTTTAATAAAATTTTGAAATAGTTTTACTTCTACTTCAAAGAGAGTTACACAGAATCACATATAATTGTCATTGTTTCCTCACATACAAATCCAGTCAGCTAATTTTGCATTTTACATTTGTTCTTCCTATGATGTGGAGGAAGGAGAAAACTTGTGTAACATACAGGTTTTTACTAATCTATTTGAAATTTTGATGGCAAAAATCGTTAAAGCAATTTGCTTGAAAGAAATCAGTCTCATAAGCCTTTTTTACAAATTAACTCTTTTTAATGAGATGGATGTTGTGTCTCACTTTTTGGTAATTACTGCAGAATTAGTTGTTGAATTAAGGACTTAGGGACATTGAAACAACAAAAAAGATAAAATGGAACTGTTTGTGTTGATTCTGGGACTTAAAAAAACAGCCTGTGATTGCTTAAAAAAGCTCTATCAATTACTGTACAAATCCAAGACCTTTAAGTAAAACCATTAAATCTTTTTCTAAGACCATTTTTCAATACTGCTGTAGATTGAATGTATTTAAACAACTAAAATCTTACAGTTCCCTGTAACCTGCTAGGAAGTACTTTGCAACAAAGTGCCAAAAGCCATGTTATTTGTTTAGTACATCAGCTTCCTGATTTTTGTGCTGCTTTTGCTTGAGGACAGACATTACAAATCACATTCTCTCCAGGACGGCTATAGGAAGCTGATTATTCTCATTAATCCCTAAACGAAGGCAACAAGTATTTTATCAGAGACATTACTCTTACAGTTACAAACCTAAATGTCTTGTAGTTCCTGCCTGTCTTGTACTTCCTGCCATACTAAGCCCCTCCCAAGCTTAGTGTTCTTTAAGATCAAGGTGTATTGGTCTTGATTATATGCAGAACCTCACATCCTCCTCCACTGATTGAAACTACTCAGGTGTTTTTATTACACAGCTCCAATACTGACAGATGAGTGGGATTTCAGTCACAAGTCCTCATTCTGCCTCCCCCTGGGTCACTATGCAAACTCTTCTTGATGGAACAGAAGAGAAGAAAGGTACACAAGATTGTATTTCTTTGATTCACAGCTGGATTAACAAGTCTATTGCAAATGACACTTGGAACATGTCCATTTTAAGGCACAAATTTAGGAAATACAGAGGCATTCCTTTTGAGTCCTCTGAGATATTTTCTCTTCAATACAATACTGTTCTGGTATTAGAGCAAAACAGTGGTGTAAGTATGGCCACAATTCAGGGGAACTAGTTAGAATAAGATAGATTATAAAACAGAGGTCCACAAAACACATCAGGTTTGATTTATGAGGCTGGCACTTCTCAAGCATATTGCATTATAATTGCCTAATCTTTTAAGAGTTGTTATGTGAATGTGAATACATGCAACTCAAGGGAAGTGGGACAAAGTCCATTCAAACTGTAAGTCTATATTTTCAAGAGGTGGAGTGTGGAAAATAGAACTCAGATGAATTCCAAAGATAAATAAAACCGGGCTCAAAACCTGATACACAAAGAACATCAAGTGCAGAGCACTGCACATAGACCTTCTCAAATGAAGTCATAAAACCTCTGAACACTCCAAAGCAAAGGGTATTTGTTTGCCAGGTGGTGGAGAATCTGAAATGACTTCTGAGAACCTCAGTCACCACTGAAATTGACTGCCAGCTTTCACACAGCGAGGACAGATGTGATAATACTGCATAATGCAATGGTAAATCACAAAAAAACAGAGGACATGCATAAGCTCTATTGGTTCACAAACTTTTCTGCATATTGGTCACACAATAATGTAATTATTTTTTGTTGTTATATTACTTTTTAATTGGCTGAAGACAGGATCCTCCTCATGAAATGTAGGTATGAGCGCACAGGGTATTTATTCCCTTGATGCATTAAGAAATTTTAAAACATATATATACTTTCTGGAAAAATATATGTACCTCATCACTGCCCCTTTTTAATGTAAAAAGCAAGAGTGTCAATAAACACCTGAAAGTGGCTCAAGGAGTTTATGCTTTCACAGGCTACAATCCAAGGCTTCCTGGTCATTCTAAAATGCTGCAGAATTTATGAAGCTGTGGTGAAAAGCTCTACAGAACTCTCAAAAGGAAAGCTGTGAGTCTGGTTTTGCGTGTGAGATAGTGACATCCAGTGGAGGGTTTGAATACCTGCAGTGATCTCTTTCCCGAGGGACAGAAAAACATCAACACTTGTATTTAGTTGAAACACATTAAAATATTTCAAACATATTTTAAAATATCAAAAATATTTCAGTAGATAAATATACACGGTGTTTGTGTTCCCTAAACAACAAAAAACCCCATACTTTGATATATTAATTATAAAAATGGTGTGTTCTCCTAAAGAGAAAAATTACAGAATCACAGAATGCGTCACACTGGAAGGGACCACAGCGGGTCACCTTGTCCCACCTCCTTGCTCAAGCAGGGTCATCCTGGGGCAAATTCTACAGGATTGCATCCAGAAGACTTAATCAAAGTTACAATAAAAGTAAGCAAAACCATTTACCTGTATTTGAAGAAAATAAACATTTCCTACACTACAGCTGTATTCTTTTCTGTCTGGTTCAGACAAAGAATCATTACTCCTCCTTTTCCTGAAAATCTCAGTTCCTTATAAAATTAGAGCTCAAGATCTGAGCTTATGATTCTCAACACCCAAAAAGCAATTCCTGGTAAACTCTTGCTCCATTTAGGATTCACAACCACATCAGATCACCATCTAACTCAAACACAGCTTTTCTAGAGTAGATCCCTCCTTTCAAGACCCAGCTGTTGAAAGCACTAAGCACTAAGACTGTTCTTCAAAGTTCTTTGTTTATATACTCAAGGACATAGAAGACCTCAATTCATTGTCCTTCTGCGACTTTTGGAGATGGGTGAGTTTTTTTATTGAAGATGCAGATCCAAGTATCTGCTAAGGTAGGAAATACTGCTGAGGAAGTGACATTTAAAATCCCTTATTGCATCTGTTCCATTTTCCCTAGAATCATGAGATTCATTGGATCAAAAAGAGGTGAAAACACATCCTATGTTAAGAATATGGTATTTCAGTGGATATAGGGAAAGAGAGCATTCTAGACTCTCATTTTTGGAAACTCATCTCAGTTATTATTTTTTCATAGGAAAAAAAGGCCAACCTCAAACTCCAACAAGTTTGCCAATTAATTTCTGGTAATACGTCTTTTCACAGACTATCATTATTTCACAGTGCAACAAAGCTACCTTCTACTATGATAAAGTTGCCAGGTTGATTTTACTTTCTCCCTTGTAATATCTTTCCATGAAGCTGACACCATGTGCTGTCATGGAAAGACACATTAAGGTAGGCTGAAGATTGAGTCACTCCCTTTGAGATACACAGACCAGTAACAAATTGCCTCTGTCTCGTCTCACTCTCCAAAGGATCCAGTTGAGCAGCTATCAGTTTTCTGTATGCATGTTTGAAAATGAAATAAACTGGCTGTTTCACACGCAACCTAAATTCAGGTTTCCCAGCTAAAAGCAAAGATTTTCCAGTCTTAAACATTTGGCTCTTCTTCACTTATTCAAATAAATTCTAAGCAGGCAGAACAGCCTCTAAATTAATGATATAATTATTTTGGTATGTCAGCAACTAGGCTCATACTTAATGTTATTGTACTATCACATCATAAAACCAGACTCATGATGAAAAGAAGCCATGCTTCATTTACTGAGAGTTTGTTTCTCTTATGGTTTATCATACCTACTTTAAAAAAAAAGTCAAAGTAAACAAACAACTTTAATAGTAAACTTAGTGCTACTTAGGCAAGTTTAGCTAGAGATAAACTTGAGTCTTTCTGAAATGTAGAAAATGGGAATAATTTCTGACAAACACACATGCCCATGCAAGACAAGTCATCCAAGACAGCCAAAAAGACTTCACCAAGGGCAAATTCTGTGTGACTTACCTGGTGGCCTTTTATGACAGAGTGACTGCAACAATAAACATCAAATTGTAGTAGCAAGGCTGAACTTTTATAAACCAGCCTGAGAAGACAACATTCTATGTGTGTGAAATCAAAAAGAGCTGTTCTTTGGTTCTGCTGACAGTTTGGTTCTGCCACAGCCCACCTGGGAAGTCATTTGGACACTCTCTTCACTCCTTCCCAAAAAGCACATCTTATCTGCCAGACCACTCAGGATTTCTCCATACAGCTGACACCATACAACACTGCACCAAGAGTTGCAGCAGAACAATCAGAATGGGACAACAAATAAACCTGCATCTGTTTAGTTTGCAAATATAAAACAGTCTAGCTGGTAGTAGTTCTGGATGGAGAAAGGAATGGGTAAAGGAATGCCAAAAGGGCACTAGAAAGGTAAAGAAATGGATCCAACACTAACACTTCACTGCCCTTTCAGCAGGAGTTTCATTTTCTCCCTGTTTAGGAGACTTGCCAACTGTGCATGACATGCCTCTGGTCTCTTCCTCAAGTCCCTCTCGTGAAAAATTCAAGTAATTAAAATTAGCTTCACAAATACTTCCTTAGCTTATGAACTTATTGGAGTTCTGCAATTTTGTACCCAAGTGTTTTTCATATTAATGTAAGATCAGTTTTGTAAATCATCTTTCCTGTCTTAAATGACACCTATTTTAGACAGAACTGTATGTCTCTACATAGATACAACTTCTACTAAATATGGACAGTCTCCAATGTTACCCCTTCTCAAGTAACCTTGATTCAATAAAAACAGGCTACTTGAAGCAAAACTAAAGCCTTCTTCATTTTTACCTATTTTTAATTTTCAGTTATTTATTTTAAAAAAGCATTAAAAAATTGTATGTAACATTATTAAGCTTCTTCCCTTCCTTCCTGTTCTACAAAGAAGCATAAAACTATCAAATTTTCATCCAGTTTTAAAAAAATATATTTATCTAGAAGCCTTAAAAACATGAAGTTTAAATTGAACGAAACGCAGAGATAATTTTGAATTATTTACACAAATTAAATGGGAATTTGCCAAACTGGGAATTTTTATGAGAAAAAAAGAAAGGAAATGTTTGATTAAAAATTTATATAAACTAACTCAATTTAAGATGCATTAAGTGGACAGTTTTATTTATAAAATGCCACTGGCACACAGTACATATAGAAAGTATGAAACTTGATTTATAAAGAAGTGAAGTGCTTCACAGAAGCATGGATTCCTGAGTTATTCTGAATAAAAGCTCTTATTTACTATAGTTCATAACACAGCTCCAATTGGGTTAAGCAGCAGAACAACTGATACTTGATAAGCACAGAATAAAAGACATGGTAAAAAAATACACAGGCAAATGGAAACTGGAAGATTGTGTCTCCCCAGTACTAACAGCCTTGGTCATGGAGGAAAACAACCTTACACTGAAGGGCACAAAGACTCGTTAAGACTAGGTCTCATGATTTTACAGCCAATTCAAATATACTGTAGATACGTGCTTTCACCTCAATGTCCACAGCCACAATTACAAAGTCCTCTTGACACTGGACACAAAAATACCTCTGTTTCTGCATACCCACACAGGACTGATTACCCAGACAGGCATTATTACAACTGAAGAAAGAAAAATAGTGTTTGGTGCTTTCACTTCTTTTTCTCTTTTTCTGCTTTCCTTCTCTGCTGTAGCATCTTTAGTTCAGTCATTACATTCAAAGTTCTGTAAACCCAGGTGGCCTGAAAAGTAAGTAAATTATTAAATTCAACTAATCCATATACTTTTACTTACTCATTTAATGAAAGCGCCTACATAAATGAACACATACATACCACAATTATAATAGTATTCACCAGCAGTGGTGCTGAAAATACAAGTGAAATAAACATTCCTCTTGAATCAAAGTACTGGTATTTAGAAAAGAGCCTGAAAGAAATAAAAAGAAAGTGAGACAAAGCTTTATTTAGTGTAGCTCACACACTCAACTTTCCCAGCAACTCTCCTACATGGGCACTGTATGTATCATCCCAGATCCTGGAATCACCAAGCATAGGCCAGCATTCTACTCTACTAAATCAGAAAAAAGAAGCAGTGGATACTTCTTCAGTTATGATTATTAATACCAGTCTTTCTCTTTTTTACAGCTTTACTGTGCAAAAGCTAACTAACATGACTACGAGAGTGCATCACATATCATGCTTATTCTGAAGCATATGAAGTAACTTTTTTAGGTATTTTGCTTACTTATATTAGAAAACAAAAGCAAAGCTGTAATTAGGTCACATATGCCTGAAGTGAAACATCGTGACTACAACTAGGTGTCAGAAGTGGTGTTAAATAAATAACTTTCAGTGATATCAGTAAAGATTTAATTCAATGATCAAAATATCAAAATAAACCATCAGTTTAATTCTAGTATACGGATTTAGTAAAACATGTAAATGTTAATGCTTGTTATACATACAAGTAAGTATATAAAGAAGCAGGGGTATATTTGAGAAGTGGTTCTTAATTCAGTAATTAGACATGAATACCAAAGAACACCCAACAACAACAAAATTTAAAAGAGAAACAAAACAAACAAAAAACTCACCAAGAAACCAACCAAGCAACAAAACCCCCAACCATCTCCCCTCAAAAACCAAAGTTCATGCTTTTTGCCCTTAACCATAGCACTCTGCTTTTCCCACAGTTCTTCGACCACTTAGTATTACAAGCATCCATATAAAACATTTTAAGCAGTACAATAAATGCATGCTATTCTTATTATTTTTGTAAGTATGTGGTAACTACGTAGCCCTGCATAGTTTTATTCAAAAAATGCAAGTAAAAACATTTACCTCCAATTCATGGCTGCTAATTCATTGATATATTCAGCGCAGTACACTAAACCTACTATACAACAGAAGAAAAATATTAGATTCAGTATTTCTATAAAAATAAACCGCTTGTAACACATCATCTAATGCAAATCCATGTGATCCTAAACCAAAGCTAGCAGGTATTCTGTCATGACTGCTTTCGCTAGGCAAGGTCACTGTGGACTCTCAGGTGAAAAAACCCGAGACAACAAGTTGTTACTGCAAAGTACAAGCCAATCTCGCTCTTCCTTGTTCTATTACTACGGCTGTCAGCAGGGCACACGGCGAACTTGCTTCAGAAACTAAACCTGACCGCATCCACTGAACTACACCGTGAGAACACGGCAAAGTACAAAGCAGCTGCTGGCTCTCAGTGCATTTCTTTTCTACTTCTCCAGCAGAGCAACAACACTTCATTGGGAACACGGCAATTACTCATCCCACTTTCTCACTACGGCCAGAGTTTTAAGACACTACTTCATATATTTTCTTGGAAATAAAATAAATACATATTTACAGGTTCTATCGCAGATCACCATCGACAGAGGTGCACTGCTGGTAGAGAAACACGACGCTACAGGTACTGCTCCGGTGCCCGGCACTCACCCATGCAGAGGAAGTGCCCGACCTGCAGCCGGCGGTGCTGCAGGGACGCGCACGTCAGCAGGAGGCAGAGCAGGTGGAAGGCGGCCAGCCCCAGCAGCCAGGGCTCGGACCAGTCCGTGCTCTGCGGGCAGAGGGAAAGCGGGTCAGGCAGCGGCGGCACCAGGGGCGTCACCGAGCGGCCACAGAGACCGAATGCGGCCGGTCTCGGTCACTGGCCGCGCCCCGCAGCCGCCCGCAGCAGGTCCCCAGCCAGGGCCTCCCCCATCCCCGGCGGACAGCCCCCTGCTCCCCCTCACCGCCAGCACGGCCGACAGCCCCGGCGGGCCGCGCAGCGGCGGCTCCATGGCGGAGGCTGTGGCGGCGGCAGCGGCGGTTCTCGCGAGACTCGGGCGGCCGCCGCTCCCCCTGCGGGCCGATGGCGGGAAAGGGGGCGGTGCGGCCTCAGGCGGCCCCGCATCCCCCGAGGCGAAGGGACGGACTGCGGGTCGTCCCGTGGCTTGGAGACGGGCCGAGGTGGCTCGGCACACCCTGGTGTCTCCTTCTCTTGAGGGTGTCCGATAGAAGCAGCTCTGGCTGTCCGGAGGGGGAAGGATTTCTGGTGGCATTTTCAGCGTTTGACGTCGAGAGGTCTCCAGTGTGGTGGCCTGTCTGCTCTGTGGGGTCCCGCTGGCCTCGGCGCTTAGAGTCGGTGGCCCAGCACCGGTGCTAGCTTTTGGTCTCCTCTCAGTAACTCCCAAGGTTGGCTTTAGCGATGGAAGTGCAAGGAAAAAAAGAGTTCTAAGCCCAGCTGAGTCAAATGAAGTCAAATGAAAAACACTGTTCTCTCCAAGTAATGCCCACTTCGAGGGCCAGTGGGGCCTCCTCCTTGCCACTAGAACAGAGTTCCAGGACACGTTTTTACCTATAGAAGTTTGAAAAAAAATTAAATTTTACAAAGGAAAGGGAACAAGATGCAGGTTAAACCTCTAACATAAAACTCCATTTGCTAAGTGCATCTAGGTCTGGAAGAGCCAGCTACTCCTAAGGCTTAAAGAGCATTTCAAACTTAGATTCCTAGCAATGAAGACAAATCTAATCTAAAGGATTCGATTTGTTGAACAAACAGTATTTTAATATATACCTCTACATTCTGCTTTCATTACATGATTTGATTTTTTCTGACATTTTGGTTTATTAGATGTGAAGCTTTAGTTGTTTTTTTTTTTTCTTAATGTTTGTAGTACATGTATAAGTAAATATTGCAGATGGTCTTTTAGTTTAGTTTATCACATAGCCAGGTCGTAACTGTGTGACGTGGTTTCTCTTCAGTGTCACATTTCTGCAATATGAGATACCTGAAACTGAGGGGTTTTTGTTTTTATTTTTAGTGTTTTTTGTTTTTTTTCTCTGTAGGATTTGCTAGTCTTTTTAAAAAAATCTGAGGGCTAATCACTTGAAGTGTTGTAAAATTAAATAAGTTGATAGAAAGGTGATCAAATTTATTACTGTATTTGTCTTAAAATTAAGATGTGGAGAGAAAAGATACTTTTATCCCACACTGTAGATTGGTAAACAAGATTGGAATAACCCTGTGGACGTCTACAGGCTGGGGGCTGATCTGCTGGGAAGCAGCTCCGTGGAGAAGGACCTGGGGGTCCTGGTGGACAACAAGCTGCTCATGAGCCAGCAGTGTGTCCTTGTGGCCAAGGAGGCCAAAGGTATCCTGGGGTGCATTGGGAAGAGCTTTGCCAGCAGGTCACAGGAGGTGATCCTGTCCTTCTACTCAGCCCTGGTGAGGCACATCTGGAGTGCTGTGTCCAGTTCTGGGCTCCTCAGGACCAGAGAGACTTGGAGCACCCAGAGCAGGTCCAATGGAGGGCTACAAAGATGATTAAGGGACTGGAGCATCTCTCTTATGAGAAAAGGCTGAGGGAACTGGGCCTGTTCAGCCTCCAGAAGAGACGACTGAGAGGGGATCTGATCAATGTCTGTCAGTGTCTGAAGGGAGGATGTCAAGAAGATGGACCAGATTCTTCTTTGTGATGCTAATAGGACAAGAGGCAGTGGGCAGAAACTGATGCACAGGAAGTTCCTCCTGAACCTGAGGAAGAACTTCTTTGTAGGTGACTGAGCACTGGAACAGATTGCCCAGAGAGGCTGTGGAATCTCCATCCTTGGGGATATTCAAGAACCATCTGGGCACAATCCTGTGCAGTGAGTGTGCTTTAGGATGACACTACTTGAGTGGGATGCTTGGACCAGATAACCTACTGTGGTTCCTTCCAATCTGACCCATTCTGTGACTTGTTTAGAAAGTTTTACAGCTAATAATAAATAGTTTTGTGTTTTGTAAATGAGGAGTGAGTTTTGTGTAATTGCTCAGTAATTGACTTCAGGAACTATCTGCAATAGCTGAAGGGCTTCACTGAATGCAGGATGCAGTGACTACTGTATGAGTGGAATATGCTGGTCAGTGATGAATCTGTGATGCAGACAGGATGGGTGGATAAATTCTTGGTTTACTGTGGCTACAGCATGCAGAATTAAAAATCCACATAACTTTTACTGTTCAGCCACTGTAGCATCAGTGGAAACTTTCCTGTTGGGAAATAAAAGTTATTTCTTTAAGATTGATTAAGATAAAGTCAATAATGTTGTTTGTCAGCAGATGGTAGCAGATACAAAAGTATCTTTTGTGTGAGATATGTTGTGTATAGTTTATTTTTAGTGGAGAATGAAATGTGAGCAAGATACTCAAAAGGCAATGAAGAGATACATTACTCTTTTATAGGGAAAAACTTGTGTGTTTGTCCTTTTATAGCTTCTTTGCAGAGCCAGTATGCTACAATTAGATCCTGATTTTTAGAATACTCTACTTACCATAAGTGTATAGTACCAACAATAATAAGCTAGAAATGTTTCTGTTCTTGCTATTGTAAGAATCATAGGTTTCTAAAACTTAATGTCAGTTTTCTGTTGCAAGATTCAGATTCCTATGTAATTTCCTCCTACTGCCTGACAGTATTCAAGTGATTTGGTTGAAAGATAAAAAAAAAAAAAAACCTGATTGGTAAAAGGATGTTTTTTCCCTTTTAACAACAGAAATACTTCATTTACTTTACATAGGAAAGGACTGAAAATCAGATATTTATCTTAAGTTTATGTAGCTAAAAAAAAAAGCTGGCTGGTAAAAGCCTATGTGTGATAGGGTATCCTGCAGTGGTGCAGCAGGAGCTCCCGAGACCACTGCGTTCCCGAGAGTGTCTCCTCTGTGAGAAGGGATGGATGGCTCAGGGTGCACCAGACGCTGATGCTGCGTGGTAACTTCCAGGGGTTGGTGAAAGAATGATGGGAGGGGTTCTTTGTGTGGTATTCCTGCGGGCCTTTATTGACCATGCACAGAATGGAAGCAGGGCCAAAGAACCCAGAACAAAGAAGGGTCCAGGTATATAAACCCAGTAGCAAAAGGATGGAGCAACAGAGCTGAGGGCCGGTGGGCTGAGGGAACAAGGGCAGAGTGGAGGTGGGTGAAGCTGCTGCTGATCCTAGCCTGGATATTAGGGTGGGTGGCTTTACGGAACTGTGTAACAGATAATGCAGTAGGGAGAACAAAAAAATCCTTCTGTCTTCCATCTGCAATTGCCTAGGATTAATATTTAACAGAGCCAATCTTCAAGCCCAAGGTGTCCTGTTGAAATTGGATGTGTAAAACAGTCAGTCAGCTCTACAGGTTTAGCATTCACCAGCTCCAGCTGGCCATCTGGTGGAATTGTTACTGGTAGTCCTGAGATGAGCTGATGGAGTTTGGAACCACACAGTCTATAGTGGTGGTTAGAAGTTCTCGATTCTCTGCAGTTGTGGGTAGCATCAGCTTGGCGATTATTGTCATAGCATGAGCCCGACTCGCACTCCAGTGGAAGTTTTTTGACGGCTGTGTGGGGAAATTACTTTTAGAAGAAAACTGTTTAGCCTAGGGTTGATTCTTTTAACAACAACTGAGTATCTCTCCTTTCTCTGTAGACAGTCTTTTCAGAAATGTCCCTGTTGACCACATCGAAAGTGTGGGTTGGTATTGTGATTGTGGTGTTGCAAAAGGAAACTGCACAGCCACTGGGGCTTTTTCAACTCCTTGCCTGATGGCCTGGGCCTATATTGCTGCATGTGCTCCACGTACACGTGCAGTAAAGGTGGCCTGAACAAGACTATCAAAATATGGAGATTCCCTCCCATGGTCCTTAGATGCCTGACACAGTTACTTCCCCATATGTCATTGGCTCCCATCTTGGTGCAGCTCCCCTCATGGCATGGCCAGTACTGTCGTGGCGGAGGGCGATGGTGGAGTGCCGTGACCTTTTGGGGAAGCATCCTGGAAAGGACATCCTAGAGGCACAGGCACGTCCTTGATCATCTCTTTTGTGAGCCCTCGCTTCAGCCAGCACTGGAGGAAGGGATGGGAAGCCCCATATGGTGATCCAAAGCGAAGTTTATTTGTCTTCTTCCTCAGAAGGAACCAGGGATGAACTAGCTCAAGGGATTTCAGGGAATAGGGTTTATATAGGGAAGATAGGGAGTGGGG
>VRYO01001589.1:11219572-11238593 GCA_009812075.1 Sialia sialis
TTCTTCAATGAAAAAGGTGCGGCTTATATTCGTGAAACTACTGTAATTTTAATATTCCTAGTCCCAGTTTACGATTGGAACCCTTCCCTCAGACCTGGCCCCTAACCTACTTTATATAAGTTACTGTTTCACCCTAGCCCTCATGCTCTCTGGTGCACCCCATACTGAGATCACCTTCTGTGACATTTGCTGTTTTGCACATAAAGTCTATTTTATTTTCAGGTCACCAAATTGTGCCTGTCTCTGTTTTTATTTGTTGCCCTCAGACTTTTGCCAGCTGTTCTGAGGTAACACCCAGCCATACAATCCAGGCCTGGGATGTTACAGAAGAATTGAGAAGCAGTTAATTCTCCTCCAGCTTTTTTTTTTTTTTTTTTTTTTTTTTTTTTTTTTTTTTTTTTTTTTTTTTTTTTTTGCAGTTTGAGGTTTTACAGATTCATAGGTTATTCTACAGCCTCACTGCCTCATAACTGGTGAAGAATATATCTATCTTTGTTCCTGACTGGATGGCGGGTGTTGCTCGGTGATGATGTTTTGAATTGTTCACACACCATTCTTCAGTATGTGACATATGTACTTTAAATTCAAGGTTGTCTCCTGTAACAGCACACCAGTGCTGACAAATCTACTGTTGAGAACATTATGACAGAGATTTTAGGTAGTATTCTGTACATGGATTTTATATGACACTTTTGTGTCAGAGATTCAGAATCTCTAAATCATCAGAGATTTTGAGTTAGGAGGATTTCCCAGTTTTGTAGGTGTCTGCGGTAGGGAGAGAGATTGGCAGCTCCCCTATGAGCTGAGCTGTCATCCTTTTACAGGGAATTAACCTGTAGATGGAAGCTTCGAGGCCCTGAAAAAGGAAATGTGTGAGGGATAAATCAGCAAAAAACATTTAGGAGGCTAACACACACCATATCTGGAAAGCCTGTGAGAAAAGTCAAGTTGCACAAATTCCAGGTCAATGATGATTGCAAGAAGGAGACCACATAGAATATCTTGGGCAAAGACTAACTTTTAGAGATACAAACAGAACAAACAGACGAATTGCAGCCTTAACTCTTGAATTCTTAGTTGCAGGCATATTGTTTGCAATTCGAGGACTGTGTGATATTTGGACAATGAAACACATAAAAAACTGTATCTGTTTTTAAAATTGCTGTTGGCCAAGAAGCACTGTCATGGGAGTGGTTGCACATAGGGTGTGTTGAAGACCTGTACAGTGTAAAAGGTAGCCAGTTTCAGTTTGAGAGTTGCGGGGTATAGATTGGAAAACTCCTCTTCTGTTCTGTTGAAATAAAGGAATTCAGCAAGAAATGCATGTCCCATACTTCCTTCCTGGAAAAGTATTCTACAACTGGAGATCCTCTCCTCCAGCTCCATCCTCCCATTTTTATGTTCTATGTTCAGTCTCTCCATGCCCTGCTTGTACCATAAGCAGTACCGCCAGAAAGTAAGGTAGTAACAATCGGTAAAAAATAAAATAAAATAAAATAAAAAAATTATCCCCTGCAGTGCCTTTTTCTGGTATACTGGAAAATAAGAAATGAGAAAGAAAAAGCACAGATGAGGAAAGACAATGATAAAATATGCTAACACTTGGGCCACCACTAAAAATCTATTCTAGAGCCTGCATTATCAATTAAAGGTCAGTGCTTCTCTGTGTGCTTGACTCCCACACACAGCAATATGAGGAATGGCAACATTCACCCTTTTGCAATGTACATTGTAGTATCCTTTCCTTATTACTGCTGTTTTCTCTGGCTTCCAATTAAATTTACCTTTCTTAACAGCACTGGTTTCAAAACAGCTCTCCTAATATGTTGCTAGATGCTATATTTACATGAGAATGGGTAACACACATTCACAGAGGGACAGGGAAGGAAACTGTTTCACTGTTGTCCTAATGAAAATGAATAAATATATGATCATATGGAAGTAGCTGCTCTTCCTTCCGTGCTCCTTATCCCATATTCCTCACAGAGTCAAACTACTGCATGACTTCACGGTGTCATTAGCTGTTGCTAGGAGAAAGATGCAGCCAGAGGTCTTTTCCTTAAAGATTAAGTCTAGGCTTCACCACGAGCAGTAGATAGGCAATCTTCCAGATATCATGAACCACTGGAATTAACTGTCTCTCACCAGTACAATACTGAGTCAAAATCAGGGCTCTAGCACTATAAAATCTCACTGGCTTCAAAAATGCCCACGTGGAGACTCCAGGGTATTGGGATGTTCTCACTGGGGAGAGTGGTTAATCTGCCTTTTCTAACACATTTGAATATCTCTTAAAAGGGTCCTCTGATCTCTTTCAGGCTTCAGAGACTTCATGTTGAGTAGTGCAGTAGCTTTGTTTTTCTTCTGACAGACAAAATTATTCCGTTCCCTGTAACAGAGATGGATTTTCCTGGGTTTAGAGGACTTAGATTTTATCCCTATTTTTCATATATTGCCTTCATTTTAATTTTAACTTCATGCAACATTGATTTGGTAGGGTGGGACTCTGCAGGGAGTGTGACTCTTGTGACCTTTGCAGACTGGTATCAGATCATTCAACCTTACAATGAAGTTTCTGGTGTTTTCAGTGACTGAACTCACCAGAATTGGGGTGGTGATCCTCCAATAGCTGCCCTTGCTTTTGTTCTTCTGAACTGAAAATAAAATTGTGGTATTAGAGCACTTGCATTGATGGGTTAAATACTGTCTTAAGAGTTGTCCTCTTTGGAAGTATAAAGGCTATGTATACTTTTTTTTTTTCCTATTTTTTTTTTTTTTTCTTAACATCCGTAAGCTTGTGACTGGTCTCCTATTACTTTCCTGATAATTTTGGATTTCCTTCAACTACAGAGGAAGGACAAGGCATATAAATATTTCCAGATCTATTGCTTCCAAATAGCAGGAGGACTTCAGAATTGCTGAATTCTTGCTTTAAAAGCTGTACTTTGTGTCCCCAGTAACACTGGTAGTCTGGATTGCATCTCAGTGTGAAGTTTTCTGCTTAGTTCAGGAGAGAAACCACAGTGTGTGCACAGGCTGTGTGCCCAAAATGTGCTGCTTGTAAGTCTAGGCATGGATACTTAGCACATTCATACCTAGGGGAAGTGATGCTGCCCAGTAAACCATTAATGTAGATTCACCTTAACTGTTCAAGTTAAGGATGTTTTCCTTAGTTAATTAACTCAGTTCATCCTCACTTGAGAAAAACAAGTCTTCTAGAGGCAGTCTGAGGAAGAAGGCCTAAGGAAGAAGGTTGAAAATATCTGTGAAACTTTCTTTCCATGGAAACATTCAGGCAGCTCTTTGTTTCAGCTTGTTTCTGTTTAAATTGAGGGAATGAAATAATTGTCTGTGTGTTCGACAGTTTATTTTACCTGATCTGTTATATAAAGGAAAAATCCAAATAGTAGTTGTAGTATCTGTTAACTAAACCTGCTGATTTTGTTTGTTTTGTTTTGTTTTGTTCGCAGATATCAGAGTATTTTTACAGGCATACTCCTACTTTTGGTGGGTTTTATTTGTGCTGTTACAAGGTTAAGGTTGTTACAGGAAAACCTTCCTTCTTTGGACAGTGGACTTTTATGGACTAACTGGTACACCATTTTTGTTTATCAGTAGCAGATTCCTAGGGAAGAATATAAAAACAGAACAATCAGATAGTGATACTTGCCCTGTAAATTCTCTCTGTATTTTGCAGCTCTTTGCTTTGGAATATGAGAGCTGGAAGAAATTCTCTGTGGTAGAGATTTGAACTGAAGTTGCTTAAGACTCAGTGCAAAACATTAACCAATTCTTGGTGAACACCAGAAAGAGGTTTAAAGAGCGCTGGTTTCCAAACACATGGGCAGTAATGCCGATATCGCTCACTGGCTGTGAGTCCAAGGGAACGCCAGTGCTCGCGGAAGATGAGGAGGAATTGGCATCCAGCACTGTTCTCCTGTTAAAAAGCAGCGGCAGGTGGAGCTCTGGCTTTGCTTTTCCTCAGGACTTCGCTGTTTCACAAGCACTGAGCAGAATTCACAGAACACTCCGAGGAAGGAAGTTTTATTATACAGATCCTCATCATAATAAAAAGCCCAGCACACCTCTTATGTATATAACAGCGCCTATGTTTCCCACAGGCATTAGTAATTGCTCTTTTAGCCCCTGCTGGTAAATTTTTCTGTGGGTATGAAGGTGCTGCAGACTTCTGTAGGACCTTACTTGTTAGGGAAAAATGCAGGCAGCGTCTTTTACCTTAAAGGTTAGGAAAGCAAAAAAATGTCACCACTAAGACTTAAAAGCTGTGTTGGGCATCTCTGTGGAAACACTGAAAACTGCTCTGTTTTTCTGAGTGTCTGCTATGAGCCAACACTTACTGCAAGTGTGTCTGTCTCATGCACATTGTGCTGTGCAGAGAAACAGCATCTGCTTTGTGGTGTGTTCTACAGCTGTTCCTGCTACCAGTATGAAAAGGAAGTCTGTGTTTGGAAGATGGGAAGGCTGGTGAATAGGAGGGCAGTAGCCAAGTGACTCCGAGCTTTCTAGCCATGCCATACATACAAATCTAATCACTCACTGTGCTTATCTGTTAGTGCCCTATGACATGCTTTACCAAGTTCAATTTCTTTGTGGTGTACTTGATCACTGCTGCCTTCTAAGCACATTTATTAAGCTAAGAATAATTTATGAGATTTATGGGGACAAAGAAGTTCTCATCAGAGTTCTGATTGCTTGTGGATTCTGCCATGCTCCCTTGTGCAACTTAATATGTAGATCCCAGTGGCTCTTGATTTCTTTGTTGAGGTTGGCTCTGGAACCTCAACTAGCTTCACAGAACTGGAGAATCTCCATGGGGTGACGTGATGGACAGTAGAATCCTGGCAAAAAAATTAATTTTACAAAGGAGGGAACACCTGACTTTCTTTCCAAGAAGAATGGTTGCATTTTTTGGTGAGCAGTTAATCCTTCTTTAGTTTCCTGATTTTGAAAATGCTCAAGAGTTTGGCTAAACCAAGTTTTGGCCATCACCATCTGTTGGGTGATAGCAGATTAGTGCACAGAGGTACTGCTGGGCTGCATTCACAAGAATCCAAGTTACTTGTATTCTCTAAACACTTATGATGATGGTGTAGGGAGAGACTGCCCTAAAAATGAATGGAGAAGGCTTTTGGAGAAGGAAAGTTTTCGTAGAGAATGGGTGAGCATGCTGTGCACAGTGGAATAAGAGTTGGGGTTTATTCTGGGGGTGGACATGTGCCTTTCTGGTTTATTGAGATGCATTTGAAGATTGTGGACAATCCTGTATTAAACCAGTCTTGTTGAATTCTTGTACATGTTGTCAGTGGGATTAGTACTGAAGTGCAGCCTGACCTTTCTCTATGCCCATTTCCCTGTTCAGAGAATGTCCTTGTAGGAAGAAAAGTTCAGTCTGAGTATGTGCCCAAATGTAGGCAATATGCCATCATGGAAAAATAAATATTCTAGAACTTAAGTGAACCTGAAAAATAGGACCTAAAACTTTTATTATATAAAGCTCTGGTTGTTGGTTTTTTTTAAGTTTTGTTTTGTTTTGTTTTGTTTTTTTTGTTTTGTTTTGTTTTGTTTTTTTTGTTTGGTTTTTTTTTTTTTTTCTTCTGTGATGGTTAAATGTTTGTTTTGTAAATTGCAGAAGTGTTTTTAATTTCCCAGTATTGGTCTCCTGCAAAAGAGACTGCTGTTAATGTCTCCTGGTTTGAAGAATCTTCTATTATGAACAGTGAAAATCTGTGTTAGTTGCAAGTACTAAAGGCATGAAGAAAGTGTCTGATTATAGACATTTAAAAATGTCTATAACCTTCTTAAAGACTTCTAATTAGTATTTCTGTGGAAAAAAAAATAGATAAATTAAAAAAAACATTTCATGGAACATTCCTGAATGTTACTGATTGAATAAGCAGGTAATGAAAGAACAATGGGGATTTCAGATCTTCACATTTTCTTGGGAAACTCTGAATAGTTTGGCAGTAGTGTACAAAGAAAACCCATAGTAAGTTGAAAAAAAAATAGCAAGATAGACTGCAGTTCCATTGTATTGACCATGATAATGGTCTCAGTGATAACTTGTATATTGTAATTAGTTGGATTCACAGTGTAACAATTAATGGGAGATGCAAGGCTGAAACAGTATTAGCAATTAAAATATTCAAAACCAGATGGAGTTAACATACTTGCTACATGTATGACAGTGAAACTGAAATAATATCTAAAAGGTGATATTAAAGAAAAACTCAATATCAAAGAGAAAATTTTAGGTATGGAAACTTGAATTGCAGTGTCAGAAAATAAGAACTATTGACTTACTGTATTGATTCTTCTAAAAATGTGTGTGTGCATGAAAGTGCACTTGAGGTTCTCTGCTAACAAGAAAGTTTGAGAGAAAAGTGTTAATTACAGAAAACACTTTTTTCTTATAAATGTTTGCTGGAAATAAGAATTATTAATTTAGGCTGTACCAATAAGAGGTTTGACTATAGTATTTGAAGGGGGCAGGACTACCAAAAACTTTGCAGGCAATTCACTTTCATGGGAACAGTGTGCAAGACCTAGACAGCTTTCTGATTTTACTTTTTCTTTCCAGCTGCTCTCTTTAAGAAGATTTGTTTGGGGATAAACCTAAGGAGGAAGATTCCAGTGTTAGAGAATTTGCTGAGTAAACACTTCATGCTCCTTTTCCAGACAGATGAGTAAGCAGCATGTCCAACTGATGTTCCTACCCAGTCAGGATGCTGGATGTCTTCAGTTTTACATAGTTTTCTATGTATTTGAAAGTAAAAAAATTTGTTGTATCTTGTTTAGTAACCCATGTTCAACATGTATTTCTAAATACTGAAAAATCACTGGTCTAGAGAAATGATGAGTATAATTAAGGATTTTAATGATGGCACATGATTTTTTAAAATTTCAGTTGAATGCTATCAATGTGACATCTCCATCTCTGGATTTTTTCAAAACTTGAGCAGCCAAGACTCTGAGAAACAGGACCTAACCCTGAAGTTAGCCCTGCTGAGAGGAGGAGGTTTGATTGGATGGCCTCTACGGTCCATTCTTTTGTAAATTTTGGTATTACTGTGAAAATTCAGTTTCAACTGTTAAAATACCTCTTTTATAGAGGATAAGGTAACTCAGTTGTATTCGGACATAAACTCTTGGAATAAGGCATGTATAACATTTTTCCCCATAAACAAATACTTTAAGAATTTTTATCCTTGAGTTTTTTGAATGAGAAGCGTCCTTTCTGCATTTATATATTTTCCTTCACCTTGATGATGAATAGTTTCTTGAATAAGATTTTTTTAAAGAAAAGACTTTTACAGCTATGTCAGTACCCATGATTTGCCCTTGTTAGTGACGAAATAGTCCATCATTTGCTTTCCATGCCTATCCTAATTATTAAATTATATATACATACATATATATATATATATATATATATATATATATATATATAAAGGACATTTTTCTTATGCAGGGAGAAGGTTCAATATTTGGTTTTTGTGATACATTTGGCAATACCACAAGTTTCATACCAAGGGGCTGTTCCCAAAGAAGGTATTTAGGAGTTAGTGTCTGTGAAGGGGTGGGAGCAAAGACTTTGGTGAGGACACCATGAGATTGAGGCCCTTCCAGGATCAGATACTAGAGGAGGAGGAGCTGCCATGGTGACGGCCATGAGACAGCTTCTTCAGCCTCACGAGGAGCCTTTAAACATGTGTGCTCAGCTTTGAGAAAATGCAGTTTCTGATAATCCTGTTGAAATGTGTCATGATAGATATACCCACTGACTCACCTCAGCAGTTGATCAGACACATGAGGTGTTGGTAGTGACAGTCCAGCATGTTGTATCAGTTCCTCAAAGCATTGTAGACTCAGAGCTTTCATTGAGCCTAGACCTCAGTCAAGAAAGTCCCAGTCCTTCAGAGCCTAGGCTGAGAATTGTTGGCGTCGTTTAAGAAACTGGGAGGCTTTTATAATAGGTGACACATTAACTTGGAAATTACTCGGGCTGTTCTTAAGCACCACTTTTACTGAAGTCAAATGTTACTGCAAAATAATAGCAAAGACTGTTTAGGATTACACTTAAGTATTACTTTTTAAAGGCTCTCATGGGAATTGAAAATAATTAATATAAAAAATTGCAATGTTAAGGATGAAGGAACAATTCAAAAGCTGAGTCTATAAAAGCTGTTGTAGCCAATTTTTGTCATCAAGATGAAGTCAGTATCAGTGTCAGTTCAGGAAAAGTTACAAATTTTGGTGTATTTTGTGGTGTTACCCAGTGTCACTCAAAGGCTAACAGTACAACCCAAACATACACTGAGGCAATGGCAGATTGTAATTACTAATGTTTCATCCCAAATAAACCCACACATTCTCTTCTTTCCTTGTAATGAGAGGGTAGTTCTGACTTTTCTTGGTGGGGAGAAGACATACACCAAAATTACCTATTTCTACTAGCTTGCCTAAAGCAAGCTCAGTGCTGTAAAATTTAAAACAGAATGCTATGAGGAAACACAGGAGAGGAGATTAGCACAATGTGAAGAGCTGGCAGCTGCCCAATTGTCTACTATGTCTGGTATTTATAGCATCCCAGTTTCAGTGGTTGCATCATTGTGAGTGAGATGAAGTCATAAAGCATTAAAAAGTGATTTTTTTTTTTCTATGATGATTTTAATAGGGTACTGAGGATGGGATGCTGTTGTGATTTAAAGTAACAGCTTATCAAATGAAATGTAGTGTAGTATTGCCAGGTCTTCATTCTTGCAAGAGGATACATGGATTAATGTCAGGTGTTGAAGATTTTACACATTCTGGTACTGGACAGGAATGTTTCATTGCTAAAGGAGTTCAGAAAGACAAGAGACACTGACGCATTTGGGGCAAGATTAAGAGGCAGTGGTAAAAGCCAGAATGTGGCACACAGGAGGCGAAGAGAAGAAAGCAAAGAGAAAGTATTCTTAAAGGACTAGGACAAAGGGCTTAGAACCAAAATCAAAACCAAAACATACTGAACCATCAGTGGATTAAAACTAGCTATTCTGTTTTCAAATATATGCAGCCCTCCAGAGCTGCCAAGTACCAAAGAGAAGAAATGCTTTAAACAGAAAGAAGCTGGGTAGGGAGGACTATGGCCATACATGTTTTAAGATTTTTCATTTGTCAATGTGAAACTGACATTTTTGGAAACTTGCGTTTTTCATTACCGTCACTTTTCCATGGTCAAGCACTGTGATGGATTGACTATGGCTGGCTGCCTGGCACCACCCAGCCACTGTCACTCCCAGTCCTCAAGAGACAGGTTGAGAAAATAAGAGAAAACCTCAAGAGTCAAGATACAGGCAGGGGGATGGATTACTTAGCAATTACCATCAAGGGCAAAACAGACTTTCTGAAGGTGAAGTTTTATTGTCCATTAGAGCTGGATGGAGAGAAATAAAGACAATAAGTGAAAACACTTCCCTTCTATCCCCTTCTTCCTAGGCTCAGTTTCACTGCTTCTTTCCTGGCTCCTCTGTGTCCTTCTTTCCACTGAGCAGTAGTACTGGATGGGGAATAAGGACTGTAGTCAGTGCATAACATCTCTGTGCCTCCTTCCTCCAGGCCTCCCTTGCTCCAGCATGCGTTCTTTCATGGGCTGTAGTCTTTTGGGATAAACTCACTCCTGCATGGCCTCTCCAGTCCGCAGTTCATTTAGAGCACATCCATCTGCCCTGGCATGGTTCAGCCATGCTCCCCCATGGTCTTCTCTGTGGACTGCAGGGGAATCTCTGCTCCAGTGCATGGACCACCATTCCTGCCTGCTTCTTCTCTCACCTTGATGTCTGCAGGGCTGTTTCTCATGTGTTCCCTACCATTCTACTGCACAAAATGTTTTTTGCCCTTCCTTAAATGTATTCTCCCAGGTGCCGCCATTGTGGCTGTGGGGCTCAGCTGTGCCCTACAGTGGACTGGTTGAAGATGTCTGGAACTTGATGTGTCCCACACAGCATAGCCCTGTCCTCTGCTCACAGTGAGTCTTCTGCATCCCCCACTGCCCAGCACCTTGCCTCATGAACTCAGTACAAGCATCATGACACTTCTAGCCACTTCCATCAAAAAATACAGGAGACAGAGAGGATATATATGTTGTCATTACATGCTGGGCCATGCCTGTTTGAAAAATATCAGTGTCTATGGTCTTCCCTATGGCCTAGATCTGAAAAATACAGCAGCATTGTTATTTTTTTTCAAATGGAGACAAACATAATTGATAGTGCTTATCTGCATGTAGTTGATAGCACTAATCCCCTCTCTCACTGGGTAATACAACCTTACCTGGACAGTGAAAGATCACATCGCCAATTCAGGCAGGCACTTTTCTTGTGCCACGGCATGATGGAGCATTCATTTGGTAGTCTTTCTGCAGGCAGAGAAGACTGTGAAATTTGTAAGTGCCAGTGCTTCAAACACTTGGTGAGTAACTGCAGCCTGATTTGCTCTTCATTACCGATGTGAAGATGCAAGAGAATGATGTTACTGTGGCTACATTTCTGCAACAATTGTCCTCCCAGCCTACGGGAACTGCTTGTTGTACATGTAATGCACAGGAGTAGCTCAGAAATGGAAATGTTATTTTCAGCCTTTTTAGTAACAGTGGTGATAACTCTGACCATGATTTTAAAAAATCTATTAAATAATTGTTAGTGCAGTGCCATTTTAGGAAAAAAAACCCATTGTAAATCCATGCTGGTTTTCACTGGCACTATTGTGATGTTTGCTTTCTAATTCAATTGCTTTCTGGGTTCTCTTCCAGCCTTTGATGAGTCAGAATCCATGCAACGACTGGCATTGTTGTATGTATGAAATAAGAAATTCCCTGTTTTAGGAAGATCTAGATGCCTTTTTCATAATTGCTGTAATCTCTTCTGAAGGATAATTTATGAATGTAATCTCATAACAAAACCACACATATGACAGCTGAAACTGCATAACCTTTGCTGGCAATAATATATGCGTCTGTAGGACAATGAGAGGAAAGGATTTCTAGTGCTAACAGTGTGTATGGAAATCTGCATGGTATTTTCTTGATAGTATGGCCTGAATAACAGCAGCTGATACAACAGGAATATGAATGAGTGAATGGCATACCCCAAACAAATTATTTTAAGGGGTGTTTTCCCAAAAATCTGATACTGCTAGGAAGAAAGTAACAATAATTGAGTTTGCTTTGGATGACCTCCGTTATGATTAATTTATAATAAAGAAATTACCAAGATACTTTAGAGAAAATAAATAAATTTGATAATGAAAAAAAAGCTTGGGAAAAAAAAAAGCTTGAAAATTTTTGGTTGTGGAGAGAGATCTTGGAGTTAGTGGAAAAGAGCAACAACTTAGTCAGATGCTATGGGCATCCAGGTACTGGAGCGACAGTCTGACACAGACCCACACCTTGGATGTTTACGTGAACTTGTGACATGCTTTTTCATCAGTGTGTTTTGGCAGATTGTAAGGACATACACATAAAACTAGAGAACCCATACTCCATCAGCAGCTGGCATAAGAATGGAGAACTTGTCCAAAAAGGAGGTTTCGTGGTGTGGATGTAGTAACAAATACATGTGTTGTTTGAACAGGAGCTCCAGAGAAGTGGCGAGGGTGGCAGTGAGGATAACATACCGACAGTGGCTATTGGGAGAATAAAGGTCTCCTTTTAAAAGCAAAAGTGACATTAGTATACAAAGAATTTTCATTTCAAGGTTAAAAAGAGGAGCAAAAACAGGAGCAGAAAGAGTGTAGGACAGATCAGCAGAGAGAACATTCTGGTACACAGCTGAAAAAATTGAAAGGGTGAAAAAAGTAGGCAAATGTAACACCAGCAGTTGACAACTAGTGCAATGCTGGAACACATTGTTCCAGAGGAGGAAAAGCCATGCAGCACTTTAGATTATTGTCAGCCAAAAAAGAGCTGCATAATTAGAAAATTACAGCTAAGGGGAGCTTTCATGAAAACACATATTGGCAATATCCCAATGCTCCCCCCATTAAAAAAAAAAACAAACAACAAACAACCTCCAAAAATCATTACTGCAAACATAAGAAATCTTAATGAAGAAGAGAAGGTGCTACCAAAAGAAGCTGCCTCCAGTTCAGATGAGTAGTATTGTAAAATATGTGAGGGAAGAGAGCAGGGGAGGTGAGGGGATTTGAGTGGTGACTGAATGTTTTCAGAAAGCTTGGACAGTGAGCAGTGAGGTGAAGGCAAACCGCTGCTCTGCTTTTAGAAAGCTGGAAGCTGTTTGGAGGAGGAGATCTTACATGCAGCTGCTGAGATAAAGTGCTTATATCTGACTCTTCCTTTTCAGCTTTTTTCTTCCAGCAGTCTAAATTTTAGAAGCAGGGAAAAAGGGAAATAATTTTAATGAAACGGGAGCAAAAAATAATTCTTACTGAAACTAATCCCAGCTGCTTAAATAACCAAATGTCTGCTAAAGGTGATTTTCTCAACCCCTTTATTTCAGGAAAAATGCATGTGACAGCACTCTGAGTATTCTCACCTGTACTTGGTTCTTCATATCAATGATGTATGCATTTAAGTCTACTTAGAGGAGAAACTTACCTTGATGAGAACATTCTCATTCCTTTGTTGGCAAAAGATAAAGTATAAATACAGGAAATGTGTCCTTGCAATAGCAATTCACTATGTAAATAATTCTCCTGCCTAGCAGGGCAGGTGATGGAGGGCAATTCCCTTCCCTAGAACAGGACCATCCTACTACAGTGCTCATGTTCTAAACAAGATAAACTCAGCATTAGCACATGAATGGCTGAGGTAGCCTGGAGTCTACTCCTAAAGATTAAATATGAGATGCTTTTTCAGTACAGATGCTCCAAATACCTTTATAATCTCACTTGGATATACAGGGTTGTGTGGCTGGAAAAAAGAGAAGTGCATCGTTTAGTGATACATAAGCTTACTTAGTTGGTAGGACAAGTGTAGCAGGTGAGTAGCAATACCTGCTCTTTGAGCAGACTCCCCTCTCTCCCACCAATATGCACATGTACATGGAAATCAGAGCTTCAGCCCTACCACCCTGGTGTAGACAGATAAGTTCCAGTGAGGGATCAAGGTACTCGCTCTGACTGGTTCTGTGCTGCAGCCACAGTGGACAGCGCAGCTCCTGCACATGGTAGTTCCTATCCTTGAACTTTTGCTTCTGTAGATGTTAGACATCTGTGTATTATGGCTTCCTTTCAAGCAGATAATGCCATAATTATTTATTGCTTTCTGATCTTGTAGCCTCAGACAGCTCTTGAACGAGGTCCATCACTGAGGCCAGCCAGGTAGACGTTGCTGCCAACTGTGGTTTATCTAACTTGTCGTGTTCTGCACTGGTGTGTTTCAGAAAATGAGTATATTTGTTACTAGGTCAAACCAGGTGAATCTGATCACCTTATGCTGCAAGCAACCAACAGCAGTCCATTGCAAGGTAATCTGTGTTTCTGCCGGGTAGTATGACACTTGGAAAAGGTTTAAACCAATTGCCTGAAAAGTTTTTGGGTTGTTCCTCTGGAACCTTTTGCTTGCTTGGCCTATGGGTGTTTTAAAATTGCTAATAGTCAGATAAGAAAATCAATTTAGAATTGAGCCATAAGATTGATGGAAAAGCCTATAAATCAGCGTCTTGGATGTTCAGTTATGTAACCCCAAGTCTGCTAAGATGTCTCCATGAAAAGCTTAGGAAACAGCGTGTGCCTTTCAATGATCATCATCTTTGTAAGCTTTCTTGACATGAGAGGGAGGTGTATGATCCATAGATATTTCCAATACTGTATTTCTGTGAGTCATTGCTAGGAGCATGCAAGCTGGTGCCTATCCCTGAAGTGCAGTATCCTGTGTCCTCACTACAGAAGGGGCACTGTATGTGGACTCCAGTGTGCTGCTTCATTCCAACCGGAAGAGCAACTTTTCTTATGTGAACCAATTGTCAGAGACTGGATTAGATCAATGTCTGGAGACATTTTGGAGCTCTGATGTTTGTGTCTGGCAGGAGGGGCCGGCCCACCCTCTTGTAGCCCCCGTTGCAGGCAGTCCCCCTGCTTCCAACGGCTCCCGGTGGCACAGGAGCCAGCCCGCCCTCTTGCAGCCCCCGTTGCAGGTGGTCCCCCGTTCCCGACGGCTCCCGGTGGCACAGGGGCCGGCCCGCCCTCACATTACCCGCTGCTGGCCAGCTCGTCCCACTCCCTGGCAACCCCGCCGCCAGCCCACCTGGCTCCTTGGCGGCTCTGCTGCTGGCGCACACGCCTTGCTCAGCAAAGCTCGCTCCCCACCTGCCTGGCTGCTGCTCAGTGGCAGCTCTCCGCTTGGCCGGCTCTCACTTCCAGGTTGGCATTTCGCTGGGATTTGTCCATAGATAAGCCGCACCTGAATATAAGCCGCACCACTGGGGTAGTCTGGATTCTTCCGTGAAAAAGGTGTGGCATATATTCGTGAAATTTTTCAACTGCAGTCATGCCCCATGCAATTTCTTCTGCTTCCCAAGAGACTTTCCACTGTTACTGTGTCCTCGGATATTATCCTTTCATGCAGAATGGATGTCTTGGGCTTTTTTAGCATTATCAGCCATAGGAGCTCTTTCTTGTTTCTCAGAAGGGTGGAGGAAGGAGGTGAGGTGAAGAAGGATCAGGGGGATCTCTGGCATTTCCAAACCTGCAGGGGATGGCTATGAAGAGAGCTCCTAGAACACTAGACTTGACTGCTTAGGCAGACAAAAGTCTTTGAAATCTAGACTTGAGGTTTTTATCTGCAGTTGCAGCTTGAAAAAAGTGGGTTTTTGTGCTGCCTGCTTCAACTGACTAGAAGATAAAATAAGGCTGAGCATACTGTTGCAAGAAGGAGAACAAGCTATCAGAAGTACATGTATAATTCTGAAGGATGCTGAAAGGCACTTTAGCCTCATGATCTGTCCATGAGGACACTACTGTATAACAGCTGTGCAACAGCACTACATGGATGGTAAGTGGTGATAGGAGAAGTTATTTCTGAAGTGTTACAGACTGTTCTTTGTTCCTTGAGTTGTTTTTAATCCCTGCAGGAAGAAAGCCTAGCTTTTCCCTGTTGCTGCAATTTTATAAAATTGTACATAAATGTTTTCCTGTTTCTTTCATGGCCGTTTTGTGCATAATGTGCCCCAGCAGAAAAAGCTAGATGTGCACTAGTTCTGTGCTGCTCTGTTAATGTGACTCATGTGGTATTTCAAACAAAAAATGTGATACTATTTCCATTTTTCAGCAGACTAAGAACCTGCAACTAAGCAAAATATAGCACAGCTGCTGAACTGCAGAGTATTGGTGATAACTTGAAAGTACAGAATCTCTGAGTATTTTGTTTTACAGAGTTCCTTTTACAGTGCATCAGCACCATTTGAAAAACAGAATAGGATGCAACCATTGCTTCTGGTGAGATGGACAACTGACATGAGCTGAACTCAATGGTCCACAAGTTTTCAAAGACCCACTCTTGAACGAACTGCAGCATACATAGTATTGAATAAAAAATGCAAAAATTTTAAAACTTTCTGCTTTCAGTGATCTGAGCTGATGATGTCAGTGCTATAATATAAATATGGCAGATGAATTAAAATGTTTTATAAACAAGGCTTTTTTTTTGTAGTTGTTTCTGTTTTCTTTTTTTCCTCTGAAAGATGTACTTATGATGATCTCTTTTCCATACTTCTAAATGTTTTCCTTATTTTCTCTCTACCTTTCAAGTACCGCACTCCTTTCATTCTACTGCTACCTAGGCAGGACCTTGATGAATCCTAGCATGTGCATCTGAGACCTAGGGATTAAAATTGGAGCTTAGATAATTCTTGTCAATTTTCCATCTTGAAAAAGGTATTTGTGTTTTTCAGACCAACGGAAGGCAAGAGGTTTTATAAAAACAAGGGCCAAGTGAAGGATTCCTACCATAAAAAAGGACAAGCAAGTGTACCATAAAGGACTGTTAAAGGAACAGATTTTTTAAAAAAACTGTTTTAACTTGCTTTTGATAGCTTCCCTAACTCCAAGTTAAGCAGTTAATTCACTGACAAGCTCTAGTTAAACTGACATTTAAGATTAGGGCGAAAGGAATTTAAGGCAAGCAACTTGCCATTATCCTTGCAAAACACTTGTAAAACAAGGATATGCAAATTTTTAGGAAATACAAAAAAATTGAAAAATAGCAGCCTTAGTCATGATTTATAAGACCACATTTATTTGTTCTAAAATTAAAAAGAGGAGAAAAAAAAGCTTTATGTATGCATTCCACCCTCAGCAGAAAGAAAATAATCAGGTGTTAATTTGGATGTGAGAAATGCTTTCAGTTCTGCTTCAGAAAGTATTTTTAAAACTTGATAGGATCTAATGGCAAGCACAGGCAGCAAGTATTAATAATGCTAGCATAATCAAGTTGTAATGACTGCTTCCAAAGGGATGTTTTTTGTCTTCTCTCCAGGGTTCAATTTTCTATCATAAGCAGGAGGAGAGCATCTAAGCAATAGGAAAGATCAGCCTCCCAGGCATGACAGTTGATTCCACTCCTACTTTCAAGTACTTCTTCTTTGGTGACACATGTCAGATGAATTAATGACAAGTACTAGATTTCCAGTAATAAGGAAACACTTTTTTTTAAGATCTCCATTTACTTTAATGCAGATACGCATGCTTAGTGTGACCCTGGCATGTAGCTGAGTGTAGATAATCATGCCAGGGATGAATTCACATTTCAGATAATTTTAAATTCAGTAATCTGTCCAGTAGCCTGAAAGCCCTAGCTGGTAAAAAAAAATACCCCAACTTTTCAAGGGCAAGATCTTCTTTTGTATATTAATACAAAAGCAGTCAAACATTTGTAACTTCCGATTACCATGAGAGTTTGGATGACCTATAGAGAAATCTGTCACTGTGCAAGCCTGTAAGAGTCAGGAACAAGAAATTGCTCTTATCAGGCTGGATCCAGGAGGCGTCACTTAGAAGGACAATTTATGAGATCTATGTCCATATTTACACGATCACTTGCTACCTCCTGCACAGGAGAGAATTACCAGTTTTGCAGTCTGGATCAGATGTGAGTTATAGGGTGGTCCCTGAGACCACATATGAGAAGGTTATGAAAGAGCACAAATGAAGGAACATCCTGAATCTTACTTAGATGGAAGATTTTTGCATCCTTTCAGATTGTGAACCTACATGATTCAGAGTGCTGGAGAAGACTCAGTCTTAGTGGTACCTGGAAGAATATGCATGATCCCTCATCTGCTGTGTGGATTACCTGTACTGCTGTTTTTTCCAGTTTCAGAGCCTTTGGGAATAACAGTAATTTCATGATTATAAGCCGCACCTTTTTCATTGAAGAATCCAGCCTACCCCAGTAGTGCGGCTTATATTTAGATGCGGCTTATTTATGGACAAATCCCAGTGAAATGCCAACCCGGAAGTGAGAGCCGGCCGGGAGGGTGCCTGGGGCTGCGTTTAAAGGCTTCGCTGGTCTATGAAAACTGTTTGCAACTTGAGCACCTGACACCAAACCCTGTGCTGGTGCGATTCTGTTACTAATTTGTTACTTTGTTACACAGGGATCCTCTCAGGGGGGAAGGGGGGGGGGAAGTGCGGCTCATATTCAGGTGCGGCTTATATATGGACAAATCCTGTGGTCTACCCAGCTACCAGGAGGTGTGGCTTATAATTGTGAAATTACTGTACTTTAATTCTCAGGAAAAAGAGTAAGGAAATGGAGAATGATATGCAAGATACAAAGAATTCCAACTAGTGGCACAAGCTACTGAGTGATTTGGTCACAGAACTATGTGGCTTATAAGAGAAATAATTTGATTTGTCTAGTGCTTTAAGGGTTCTCCCCATCCTCTTTTTTATTTTTTAATTTTTTTTTTTAAAGGGTTAGAAGTCTTTTAAAAGGACAGGAAGAAAAAATATTGATGTGGTAGGATAGTGTCTTAGATTAATTTTGAGTTAACAGGACTCACCTGTTGGCTACTTCAATCTGCTACAACACCTGACAGGTTGGGAGCTGAACTCAGGCTTCCTAAACCCTTTCCTAACTCAAAGAAGGGACAATCTCTGCTAAAGTCAGTCGGCTAACAGTGCTGTCAGTTTCTTTCAGGTATGAGGTACACCCTTCAGTTGTACCAAAGTAGTTTGGGTAAACTGACGGTATAAAGAAAAGCTGTAAACCTGGTATGACCTTCTCCTTTCCATGGCAGTCTGAAAAACTTCTAGGAATGGAAGCTCCTTACTGGTGGGTGACAAGGAATTATGACACAAGGACTAGCAGGGGAGTTAATGTGAATGTAGGGCACAGGCAGTCAGTTGGTTATTTAAATCTTCATAAATTAAGGAGATATAAAGGTAAAAATCCCCCAAAAATTTACAATGTTTCAACCTTTTGCCGTGTTTCTTTATTGTTCTTTACTTATGCATTTGAGCCAGTATCTAGGTGTGTCACTGAAAAACAGGAAATAAACTCTTCAATTTACTGGGTTCCAATTGAACCCAGTACTGGATGCATGGGGAATTCTCCTCAAAGCATGCATGCCCACTAACCTAACAGACCAGGCAATACATATTCATCACATTTCCTGAATATATGCATATATGCTAATTATTTTGGTCGACTTACTGGATATGGTTCTAGATCTTCAGGTGAATCTCACCTTCTTGAGAGAATGTCAAATATGTGATCAGGGCATAATGTACAGTAGTTTCACGATTATAAACCGCACCTGAATATAAGCCGCACTTCCGGGTAGCTGGGAAGACCACGGGATTTGTCCATATATAAGCCGCGCCCGAATATAAGCCGCGGTTTTTTGTTTTTTGTTTTTTAACTCCGCACGGCAGAGGGGCGGGGCGCTCCGGCCCAGCCCCACACAGCCCGGCTTCCCAGCGGCAGGGGCCAGGCCGCCCTTGCGCAGCCCCCGTTCCCGGCCATCCCCCATTCCCACCGGCTCCCGATGGCACAGGGGCC
>VRYO01001589.1:11239181-11335760 GCA_009812075.1 Sialia sialis
CCCGCCCCTCCTGGCAGCAGCGGCAACCTCGCCGCCAGCCCCCCCGGCTCGTCCCTCCTGGCAGCGGCGGCGACCCCGCTGCTGGCCAGCTCGTCCCACTCCCTGGCAACCCCACTGCCAGCCCGCCTGGCTACTTGGCGACTCTGCCGCCGGCAAGCCCGCACCGCTCGGCAAAGCCTGCTCCCCCACCTGCCCGGCCGCTGCTCTGTGGCAGCTCTCCGCTTGGCCGGCTCTCACTTCTGGGTTGGCGTTTCGCTGGGATTTGTCCATAGATAAGCCGCACCTGAATATAAGCTGCACCACTGGGGTAGGCTGGATTCTTCAGTGAAAAAGGTGCGGCTTATATTCGTGAAACTACTGTACTTCTCTTACTATTTTTCATTCTGACATACAATCCTTGTTTTCAAAACTAAAATATCTGCTAATACATATTAATCACTAATATAAATAGATAAGGAAGCATTACCTGGCACAAGACTTATTAGTCTTATTAGTCAGACATTCAGGGAGTTAACACAAGGCCACATTAATCTCTGGTAATTTTACTGATCACTGAATGGTACAAACCTAAGCATTAACCATGAATAGAGGGACCAAACACTATTGTGCTAAAGTCAAAAGAATTTTCCAATATCTTCACTCAGTGCTGTGTAGATTTCTTAAAGAAATATAACTTGTTTGGTAACAGGTGTAGATTTGCCAAGTGGAATTTTTTCATTCCCAGCTTCTATTTTTCACTCTGTGGCTTGGAACACACCTGAGGCTCTCACCTTACTCATCAGATCTAACTGAAACTTGAGAAGCTTTATTACCAATCGATTTGGTGGTTCAGAACTGCATGTTGGAAGACTTTTTTTTTAAGTAATAGAAAGGGGATTTTTAACTTCAATCAAGATGCAAATCACTGAAAAAAATTGCACATTTCAACTTATTAGGGAATTCTGAACAATATGATACCTCTGAACCATAATTGTTTCTTCTAGGATAGATAAAACCTACCAGTATCCATGATCAAATTTGAAGAAAAAGGGGGAGGAGTCACATTCTGTGGTAATGTGATTTCTTTAAGCTGTCATGGTTAAAAGCAGAAATTTACAACCAGGATGGTGTGGTGGGAAAGCAGTGTGGCTTGGAATAAATTTCCCCCATTCCAGAAGTTATACCACTTTGCCCAGCAGTGTCCCAGAATTTTATTCTTTCTTCCTTTTCCCCTCCTCTAACAAACCATATATATGTAACAACTCTCATAGGTATTAATTGTTCATGCTTTTGCAACTTTCTAGCTGGCAAATGCTTCATTATCACCTCAGCAGCTTTGTGAATCAGCAGGATTCTAGCCATTAGCACACACTGTAAAAGAGTAGCTGCTGTTAAAGTGAAATCTCACAGAAACCTAATAACATGGTGGGTGCTCTGCTGTAAGTCAAAGTCTCTGATCAGTTATATCCAATGCTTTTATTAGAAATTTATGTTTTCATTTCAGCTCCATTGAGGCATTTAGAAACACACTAGATTGTACCAGGGACAGAAGGACTTGAGTTCTGTATCTTTTCAGGGATTGCAATTAATATCTTTTTACAAGTGCTGAATTCTCTATGCTTTTTCCTTCCTACACATTTTTCTCCTTTGTTATTGGTTTTATTAATAATAATATTTTACTTTTAATTTAGAAAATATATTTAAAATTGCTATTTATATCAACTAGTCTTGTACTGTCTCAGACAATTATATTATTTGGTTCTAGACATCTGTGTTCTGCTGCTTCAGTAGGCATCCTTCTTATGCTCTGTATTTAGCATATGTGTTGCATAGTATGTGATGTGGTCATACTTTTCCACCAGACTCTTGAGAGGTCATAGAATCTTAGAATATGCTGCACTGGAAGGGACCCATAAGGATCATCAAGTCCAACTGTTGACTCTGTGCAGAATACCTCAAGGACCACACCATGTGCCTGAGAGCATTGTCCAGGCTTGGTGCTGTGACCAACTGCCCTGGGGAGCCTGTTCCAGTGCCCAGTGAACCTTTTTTCTAATACCCATGCTAAACTTCCTCTGACACAACTGAGGCCATTCCCTTGGGTCCTGTCACTGGTCATGAGAGTGAAGAGATTCATGTCTGTCCTTCTGCTTGCACTTGTGAAGAAATTGTAACTGCAATGAGGTCTTCCCTCAATTTCCTCCAGGCTGAACAGACCAAGTGACCTCATCTGCTCCTCATACAGTTTCACCTCAAGGCTCCTTCACCATCCTCATGGCTTCTTGTTGACATTCTAATTTTCCATTTACAATGCCACAGGAAATGGTGTTAGCTCTTTTAGTTGGATAGCTCATCGTTATAAGGCTGCTATACCAATGTATCCCTCTCTAACATCTGTGACTCTTGATAGTGAGACGTGAACAGAGCGTGGCTAAATGGTGCCATGCTTGTGCAGGCTCTAAAAGCAAGTATTGAAAGTGCAGCCTGTCCAACAATCACCTTTAGTTCCCAAACTGTTTCCCCTTTGGGAAGGCTGGATAGCAGAGAGGATTTGGGAGTTGGCTGTGATTTCTTTGCCCTCAGTTTTGGATTGCTAGTGAAAGCCTCTTGCCTATGGAGTGACCATCTGTGACTCTTTGGAGTGGCTGAATGTTGGCAGAGGTTTATCTCCTTATCTTTTCTGTGAAGACAAGTTGGCCCAGAATAGGCTTTCCATGCATTTGTAGCAGAGTGGACTGTGTTGTTCCACGGCCAAGTGCAGAGTCCTTGGTGTGCTTGTGGAAGTCAGGGGAGCAAGGAAGGTGATGCTTGTGCTGGGCAATGTGTGCTCTGTAAATGCAATGTCAGTATAGAAATCTCTCCCTAATGCTCCTGCACCTGTGTGCATCTGGGAAGCAAGTAAACTTCTCCAATATAGTAATAAAGGCAGTAGGTATCACTGCCAGGCATCTTTCCCTGAGGTAGCAATACATCTCTGACTGTGATTAAAATTCAGGGTTTTCAGAGTTGACTTGCAGATAAATGAGTCAATTGACCTTAAGTTGACTTGTAGTTGGGTAGGTTTCAAAGGTGTTCTTGCTATTCGTGGTAGCTGATAAATAGTCTTTTGAGAGTCTTCTTTTTTTCTTATGCCCTGCTACTGTCCTGTGTCTATGCTGTGCAGAGATAGGGGATGCTGGATGAGTGTTGTGAAGGGTCTTTCAAAGTGCTCACTGCCTGCTCTGCTCACTGATTGCTGTCAGTAACCTTTCCTGCCACTCTTCTTTGTTGTGTGTATTCCATTTGCAATTCTATACAGTGGAGAGCTGCTTCTTCTGCACCCAAATGTAGTTTAACCTTTGTGGCAGAGGGCTGGAGCAATCAACTGACAATATAGGACATAATTGTATACTCTGAATTGACCTGATACACAACAGGCTCAGCTTCACTTACAGCAACCACTGTTATTTCATCACTGATTGTGCATTCTGGTGATGTGCTCTCTCACCAGACCTGAAGAGCAGTACAGTTTCCACAGTGTGGGGGACAGAGGTCACTTGACATCTTGATAATGGAGTAGAGATGCCTCTACTTGCCTGGCAGCATACTAGAACGTGACCTTTAAAAGTCAAATGAGTTGATTTTTTCTAGGCTTTGTTTTGTAACTGATCTGTGGAATATTTCTAATTAGGTGCTTGAAGACACTAAAAATTGAGATAGCATTAAGAAGATGCAAAAGAAATAGAGACCACAGGGAAATGTAGGAGGAGAGACTCCAGCAGAGGGTGATGAAGATGATGAGGGGACAGAAGCATCCCTTTTATAAGGAAAGGCTGAGTAAGCTGGGCCTCTTCAGCCTTGAGAAGAGATAACAGAGAGGGGACCTCATCAATGTCTTCAAGTATCTGAAGGGAGGATGTCAAGAGGCTGGAGCCTGGCTCTTCTTGGTGGTGCCAAGTAATGGGGCAAAAGGCAATGGGCAAAAGGTGGTGATCAGGAAGCTCCACTTGAGGGAAGAACTTTACTGTGTGGGTGACTGAGCACTGGAACAGATTGCCTAGAGAGGTCATGGAGTCTCCCTCACTGGAGATATTCAAGAACTGTCTGGACACAGTCCTGTGCTGTGTGCTCTTGAATGCTCTAGGTTGGACCAGCTGACCCACTGTGGTCTCCCTTCCAACCTGACCCATTCTGTGATTCTGTTATGTGGTGGTGCATCCCCTCCCCCTCACCTCTTCTGGCTGCTTGGAAATGCTTGTTAGATCTCAGCATTGATGAATAGGACCTGGGCTCAGCTCCCCTTGACCTGATCAGAAATGCTATCTGCTTCCCCAAACCTACACTGTCTAATGAGCTCCTGTTTTTTTAACAAACAACTTTGGGAACTGATTTTTCTTGCCTGAATAACAAGCCAAGTAGAGCAATAGTTTTGTTGCTGAAGTTTTTTTGAAAGTTACCAATCTGAATTGCAGCCAGGATGGAAAATTATTATGACCAAAATCATCTCTCTTGTCACCCTGTAAACAGCAATCCTGAGAGCCTTTGAGCTCTCCTAGTCTGCAATGAGGCTGTGACCAGAAAAATCCCTCCGAGTGGGGCCTATCAGAGCCAGCAAAATTTCAAGTTTGCTATACTTGGAGAACTGCCACCAAAGACCATCAGCAGAGCATGGGCTGATAGCCTCATTCCTTGATGGCAAGGATGCAAAGGGATCTGGCATGAGTACTGCATTGAATGAAAGGAGAATTTTTCATAGGTATGCCTTGCAAACACTCAGTTAGGTCTGTGTGCATGCAAGTGTGAATATCCTATAACAAATGCCCATGAATGTTGCTCTTCTAGATTCTGAAGTACTTTAGATTCATAGGCAGATTTTGCCTATAGGTGAGTTCCTGTTGTGCCTATAGTAAATTCTGTTGAATCTTTTGTTAAACTGTTTAAATTAGGTTATTGATTAAGTGCTGTTAAGTTTAAATGTTAAAACTTTTAGGCCTAAACTGTGAAATCTAGGGCTTGGTTGGCAAGGGGCTCCATTCTGAACCTTGTGACATGGTGAGATGATATCCTATCCCTTATGCTTACCTTTTCCTGTCCTTACCCTTTTCTATCCCCAGTCTCCACACAGATATTTCTTGGTTGATTTTAGGTTTACATTGATTGATTTTGGATTTTAGTCAAAATTTTCTGTGTGCCTTAACCATCTTGTAAGCAGTAGTGCAAACCTTGCCAAGGAGCATTTTCACGCTTTCACTGAAATAACAAACCTGCTTTTGCCAATACATTTGCTGGCGACTGAGCTATCTAAAGCCCTCATTCACAGCATTGATTCAGTAAATGGAGATGGGGTGCAGTTGAATAGCCCATTAAATACAGTGCTGCCATTGCTAGTAACAGAAGTTGGCTTTTTATTTACTTTGGGAAGTTTCTGGACTATGATGTTCCAAGTTTAGTTTGTTTGGACTCTTCCGTCCTATATAGACTTTTATTTTAGCTTGTTTGGCTAAGCCAGCAATAATTTAACAAGCAGGTAACTATTATGTAACTTGTTTAGCAGGAGCTGGCGTTATGCCCTTGTGTAGTTGAATAGTAATTTTGATGTCCTTCTGCAAATTACAGCTAGCAATGCCAAGCAGTTCTTCTGTGTACACTGAACTGTCTATGACCCTAGAATAATAATATAGTGAATTGGAACAGGAAGATACCAGAGGCTATAAACAAATCGCCAATGGTCAGTTATAGCTCATTAAAATAATGCTATCTTGGGAGCTCAGTAAAACCATTAAGAATAACAGAATAAAACCCAAATACTCAACACATATAAAACATAGTACATATAGTAAATTTAGGAAAGATCTTGAATTATGGACCATGAAAAAAACCCAAAGTGTAGCACAAATTAGCATAAAAAATTAACAGTCAAACCGCATCACACTTTGAAGTGAGGAGAAAAGAACCCCTACCATCAATATCAATATTCTCCTTTGCTGGTTCTCCTCATGTTCTTTATTGAGGAGGATTGGAGCAGTAATTGGTTAGCGTAAAAGCAGAGAGAGAAGTGTGTATGTATGTATGTTTCTAACAATTTTAACTGTAGAATTTTGAGAATGTACAAATGGAATTTTTTTTTGGTGTTCTTCCTTGCTTTTTCCATAATGGTTGTAACTGAAATACTAATACTAATACTAATACTAATACTAATACTAATACTAATACTAATAATTGGTTACAATGTTAATATTACAATTGTAAACCAATAAATTACTGGTTTCACCTAAAAATGGTTTTTCTGTGGTGCAAATAAACTGCTTATGGTGTAGTCTAACATGACACATGTTAAAGTCCCTTCTGACTATATCCAGAAAAGTGCATCATATTATAGCTTCTGAGTATTACTGAGGTTAGAGATGAGGTTAGACAGAATGATTTGTGCAGATGGAGTGGCAAGGACAAACTGGGTAGCGGTGTCAGGAAGATGTCACATGACTCTGGTCTGGAGTTACGGGTAAGAAGTGTTTTAAAATAAGCAGTCAAGCAAGATAAACATTACTGCTTAGTTTAAATGTGGGATACACATTAAAGCAAGAAATTAAGCTTCATCTACTGTTATATATTCTATGTTATTTATGATCTATTTAATAGTATCAATATCTATCTCCAGTTACTGTTAACTGTTACTAAATGGAGGTGGACAAATTGCCAGTTTTGTGGATGAAAAAGTGGAAATGCTCAATGATAGATCTAGTTCATAGTTGAAAAAGATTGGCCTGATTTATTTAGATTATAATGATAACACATCCTACTCCAATAATAACTCAGACATATGTCAAAGAACCTCTGCTAAAATAAAATATTTTACAATCATCTGGCCAAGGTATTGTGCAGACAGAAGTTTTTAAAACAGGAGATTGAATGCTTCTTCCAACAAATATGGAAGCTGTTGGGAAATCCAAGAGATGTAAAAGAAAAGTGGAATACCAATATTTTTTAAAGGTTGAACAAGAGGACACAGGATTTTGGCCTTTTGTATTAATCAGGGGTAAATGAGATCCTGAGTGATGCACAATGTTAAAGGTAGTTCATGAAGTTAATGCTAAACAATTGTCAAGTTGACAAACTGTCAGCTTGAAACTAATAAGCTTAGATATGAAAGAAATCAGACTCCTAATGTGTTTTTGTAAAAGATTTAATTTTACACAGTCTTAATTAATGGAGTAGTAGAAAACTAATGCCAGTAGGCTGATTTAGAACTCCTGAAGTAAATGTATGAACCTCAGTACATTAGGAACAATTCAAGCAACTTGAGCAGTGCCTGGAGCTCCAGGGGCCTTCTGAAAGAAAAGTAGGCCAGCCAGGAGGTAAGAAAGTGATATGAAAAATATGTATAACCTTAGATGAAGGAATGCTGTCTCTATTAATAAACAGCAGTGTAAGCCATGGGCACTGAGTTGTAATCATCCAGGCTATGATGTTGACATTAGGGAGTTCTTAAAGACTGCAGCATAGACGCACACAATCCTCAGGAATGGAAATGCATCATATTGATGGCAATTAAAAAAAAAATCATAATGAATATACTTTTTTGTGCCTGTAACATACAAAGATTCATGTAGAATTTTGTATTGCCAAGATCTCAAGAGAGGCTTCATTGTTAAGTAGCTACTTAGATTCCTGCTGCTGAGTGGTTGCAGGACTGGAGGTTTATGTCTAGCTCCACTGTTTCTACCTCTTCCCCAGCCACTGCTAGCATGAGACAGAAAGGGCAGCACACTGGAGGAAGGCTGGCTGTTAAATTCTGTACATATATACAGTATCTTACAGTAGCAAAACAACTGGGGAGTTGCCACTTAGAAAATTTTCTGCAAATTGATATTGTGCCAGCAGTTGCCTTTTACTATGCTAAAGACTTTATTTTTTGAACATTCTTTCTCAACTGCTGCTGCTTCTCATTAAGCTAATTAATTGTGGTCAGTCAGCATGGCATGATAGATGCAGTGGTTGGAGCCCTTGTGTTGAAATCATGCTCCTTTCCACTCTTAGGAATTCAGAAATGGTTCTCTAATGCTTCGCTGGCCAAGTTGTGTTTCATGACAACTTTTTTTTTTTTTTTTTTTAATGGGTTGGTATTTTTGCTTCAAATGAGATGATAGGATGCTGCGTGCCCACCCACATGTTTATCATGCAGAGTTGAAAAGAGACAGTAAGACAAAGACTCATCTGGTAAAAACAAGCTGTTTCAATAAGGAGTTCTCAGCCAGCATTGACTTCCAGAGCAATGTATTACATTGGGGTCTCGTTTTTTCCCTCTGACTTATCATGTATTAGAAAGTTAGATGAGTGAATGTAAGGGGTGCACAATAAACCTTTGAAGATAATCAACCTTACCTTACTTTGGTAAGGTATTGATGATCTGAATCTGAAACAAGACCTGCATCTCTTAATAAATGGTAGGAAGTTACAATGGTCCAAGCTTCCCTCTTTTGCAACTGCGCTGACTACCAAAGATAATGTTTGCTCTTGTGTGGGTGAAGAAATCGGAATAAATATTTACTGTGCCTTCTGGTAAATTGTGTGCTTGAATCCAATTCTTTCATTGTCAGCTCTAGTCAAGCTGAATATTCAAGAAGCAATGTTCTCTAGTAAAGTGTTGTAAACACGTTCCTCAGCATCCCTCAGAGTACAATCTGAGCTTTAGCTGACAAAGAGCCAAAGAGTGCTTTTCTGTTACATCTGGGATCTCCTTTACTCAGCACTGGAAATCACAGTCTGGTGTCCAAACTGATGTCTGATGCAGATGGGAAGATGCTCTGTATTTGTTACTCCAGCAAAGAAGGTTAACATCTGCCATTAATAAATCCAAAACGTTTGTCTTTTTGTGGGTGCTGCTGTTTTCGCCTCCTGTTGGCATTATCTGAGATAGCAAATTATAATTTCCACTGTTTCAGTATTATTTCTATCATCTACTGACTGTTGAATGGCAGCAGCTTGTTGTTGAAAAGAAAGTTGCAGATCTTTCATGATCTTATTCACAGTGAGAAGGGTGTCACCTTTCATAGTCCTCCTCTGCTCTTCCTTTATCATGCTAAGAGATGAGTGTGACAATACAATGATATGAGCTACTTCTTATACCAGAAGATGCCATGTGGTTCACGAATTTGATTTCAGGGAAAATTGTTCAAGGCATATATTCCCTGTGGCATTTCATGCTCACTGTATTGCAGTGCACAGTTACCGTGGTTAAAATGTTGTAGTCCTTTCAAGGACTATGATTGCACTCAGCTGCATAAAATTCACTTAGCAAGCACACTTGATTGTACTGTATTGCCAGGTATTAGCTAATACCTGTATCCTTTGAGGCTATAAAAATCAGAAACTTACCTTGTTTAAGGAAAGATTTCTAAGTGTTTACTTGGTAAGGAGCATTATATTAAAATACATGAAGATATTTTAATACAAAAAATGTTACCACTATTAAAATGTAAAGACTTAAGTATATGCCTTGTAGCTATTAAGTAAGTCAGTTTTGATACTAGGCAGGGGTTATATTACAGAGGACAATCAGCTAAATTCAGTAAGGTTTTCAAAAGGTAAGAAACACAAGCTTGTCTTGGAATAAGGCAGCTAGCCCTAGTTTGGAAAATTTCTGGTAAAACCTCCACAAGCCCAAAACATTTTCTACATCTCTTTCCCTACTGAAACTCCAAAAAGAATTAACATAAAGTATTTGTGATTACTTGTTCAAAACTTGATATGCTTTTGGGAAAGCAAATATATTATAGTCTGTAACAAGTTCAAGTGTAAAAAAAATGACAACTACCGAAGCAAAAGAAAAATTCATTATTCAGCAAAACTCAAATTAAATTCAAGGTTGTAATCAATTTCATTAAGTTTCTTCTAATCTAAACATAGAAAGGATGCTTGTTAATGTTTTTGTTTGGCTGGTTGTTTTTTTTTGTTTTTTGTTTGTTTGGGATTTTTGTTGTTTTTATTTTTGATGTTGGTTGTTTATTGTTTTTTTTGTTTTTTGTTTTTTTTTTCCCCTGGATTGCATTTCTTCTTTTTTGAAGCTGGTATGCAGATCAAACAGCTGAACTAGAGAAGTATCTTTTGGTATAGAAAAAGATATTTTGAAACTGTCTCTACATTAAATTATTTTAATGTTTTTAAGCTGTATGTTTCAAAAATATATGTATCCTTTGCAGTGTTTTCCTAATGTGGCATAGCTCTTTATATAAATCAGATCTGTAGAAATGTAAAATACATATTTGAAAAGTCACCTTTTCCATGAAAATGTAGAAGTGTGTAGAAGTGTTTTGGTTTATATTTTCTATCAAAGTTCATCTTTGTGGTGTGCTTTTTTTTTTTTTTTTCTTATGGTTGGAGTCTGTTAACAAATGCAATGGCTTTCTTTTTTCCTCATTTTTTGTTTAATTATTTCAGAATTAATTTTAGCAAGATCTGGCATAAATATAGCAACCAAGAAATATTTCTGGTTTTACATTTTATGTGTATAGGAGGTGTATGTTGATTTTTCTCTAGGCATCAGCTTACCATACAGTTTTCTGTATGACTGTACATAGTAATGAGGGAAGCAATAAATTAATTCACTACATGGTATGCATGTAAGCAACTAGATTCCTTTGTGTTTGCCCAGTGATGATTCTTTTACCATAGAAGCAATTTTACTTTGCTCTATTGCTGCACATTGCAGATATCTTCTCTACTTCCTTGAGCAAATTATATTGCAATACTAAGTATTCTACATTCAGATAAAATGTTTAGAAATAGACACCACAACTTTTTTGGCCCTCATATTCAGGGTCAGTTTCTATGAATGTGACATAAGAAAAGATTTTTTAGGTTTTTTTCTTATGAGCCTGAAACAAAAACTGCACTTCCACCTGGAAAAGTTACAAAGCCTCCCTCTCCTGTGTTCTGCAATTATTTAGTTTACTTCTTGGTATTCTGGTTCTTCTACCATGCTGGCTTGTTTAGTTGAGTGTGTAAAGTGCTGTTACAACATGGACAGTCCCTTCACAGAATTCTATCAGAAGGAGATTCAAGTATCAAAACACAAAACAGGTTTAAGAATGCAAGGTGTTAGGGCAAAAATACTATGAAGATTAAAAAAACCATATTTTTACCCTGTCTTTATTTTTCTCAAATAAAGCCACTTCATCTAAAATCTGGATAAGGGAATAGCCTATTCTACCCATATTATTCTCTTTGATCACTTGTTCTCAGAAGAATGCTGCTACATATTTGCATTTTTTTTCTATGTACTGGATTAAGGAAGTCTTTCCTGTCTGATAGCTATATTACATACATACATTCTGTGGGAAACTAAAATGAGTGTTTATGAAATAATGTTCACTTAAGCATCTGGTTTTGTGTAATTGGTTTCATTAGGCTTTCCAAATTAGTTTACTACTCCAGTGAAACTCTATGAAAAAATATGTGTTATGAGTAATGTCCTTGCTTAAACTTTCAATGTGAAAAACCCCCAAACATATAAAAAAGAGGGGAGCCTTTACTAGGGGAAGGAAGGACTCTGATTTATTTTGAGATTTATTTTATAGTTTTAAAGTTAATTGTATTACATTATTAAGTTACTTTAGCTTTGAGTCTGTTTTAGAAGAACAAGAACAAGAAATAAAGAAGGGAGGAGGACAGTTAAAGATTTAAGAGCCAACTATTGTCAAAAACTGCGCACTCATGTTGAAAATAACTACTTTGTTTTGAAGTTTGTGATCAATAGTATCCTATATATCTTGTAGTTAGTCCCACAACAAGTCTCTTCCACTGACATTATCTCTTAATTATAACAGAAGAAAAGAAAATGGACTAACAGGCACATTTTAAGTGATTGAGTTATTTTTCTTGAAATTTTTATTCTAGATAAATGAAAGCTATTAGTTTATTTCAGGCATGATTACACATCAGGCACAGAAGAATTTGTAGCAGTCTGTCACTAATCCTTTGTCTCTGAATCAATAAAAATGTCTCTAGAATCTATGTAATGAACTGTCATAGGAAGGGACACAGTCACTGGAAGAGAGAATTGAATCTGAGATTTCTGGCACTACATCTTGAGCTAACGGTATGATTAAGCTTGTGATTTCCATGGTTCACCATGGCATGACAGAAAATACTCCAGATTTGTTTCTGTGCCTGTGGTAGTAATTTCAGTAGTACTTAGATCCCAGTTTTAATGTCCTGACATGTCCAAAATAACTGGCTGGTATGCCAGTCACTGTTGCCATCCCAGCAAAGCCTAGGCAATGCTTGTTAATTGTTCCCTACCTAGAATACATTTTTCAGTTTGAAGATCATTTTGCTTTTACATGGAGGCTTTTGATATCAGTGCTTAATCATCAGATTTATATATTTTCCCCCTTGAATAAATCTAGAAGATTCTCAGAATCTTAGGAGTTCTCACAGGGCTGCTATTTTGCTATCCATGGGACAGTTTCCAGAGGATTGCTGTGCACATGGGCCAGCACCTGGAATTTAGTTGAATGCTAATTTAATGATTATAAATTATAATCTTCTGTTACCCATTTGCCACCTTTGCTTGAAGGCCTTTAGAGAAAGATTTTGAAATGAAGCAAAAGCCTAGACTGATGTACTAATAGTGTCATTTGTGCACGATGTGTGCTTTAGCAATGAATATGTGGCAAATGGACAGTGGCAAACTGAACTGACAATTAATAACCGGGTCTGACATATTTCCTGTAGGAGTATCCAAAACTGTGACTGATTTGGTGCATCTTGTCTGGGTAAAGAATAATCCTAATTTAATACCTGGATTTCAGTTACTACTTTACCCAGTTTAGCCAGGGCAGTTGATGGCTCTCTTTGCCAAATAATTGTCTACTAAGGAGTTTTCCAGAGTATGCAGACAGAAGATGACTTTTCCCTTGAGCTTCACCTGGCTGTTTCCCTGCCTGTAAGCTGAATCTCTGCTGTTCTCTTCTTTGCTTTCTTTTGCATGAATATTCTCAGAGGCTGTATTGGTAACCAGTGGGTGACTGGCTGTGGTCTTAGAACAAGATAAATAAGAAACATCTACAGAGAACATTTCACCATTGGGTTGTAGCAAGACACCTTATACACACAGTACAGCTGGTCTCTATGGTTGTTTTGCTAGGGACAATGCAAACCACGGATCCAAATTCTTCTCAGATATAATAGGTAATATTAACAATTTACAATGCTCAGGTAGGCAGATACAAAAAAAAAAAAAAAAAAAAAAAAAAAAGAAGAAACCAAACAAACGAAATGGTCTGTGATAGGGAAAGACATCTGTTCCTCTTTGCTAGTAGCAGTTTCTTCCAGAACACCCAAGTATTCAAATAAGTACAAAAGTAAGTTTTGTTTGTGGCTTCTGAGCTTCATTGGAGTGGTACTAAATTAAAAGAAAGCTGGGTTTTTTGAAAGAGAACCTAATATGAACAATATCCTTCAGATAATCCAGTAGAACAAGGCTGAAACAAAGGGAATTATTTCATCAGTTAGTCTGTAGTAGGATGAACTGCTGAAAGTAAAATATACAGTAATAATACAATGTTGTATATCAAACACCCACAATTCTCACTGTGGAAAACACTGAGCTGGATTTAAATTCATTCTTGAGAGCTTAATGTGTCTCTGTGAGTATACTTGAATGACTCTGGAAGGCATGTTACTAAAATTCAATGCAAATCATTTCTGATTGCAGGGTATTTCACATGTGTAGTCATAATGTCTCTCACATTTCCATCTGTTGTTTGTTTAATGTGGCCTGTTGTGTTGGCTCTAAGAGATTAGCAGGTTAACTAAGATGTTAATGTGAGCTCTAACAGAGCCCAGAGATAAAAATGGAAGCAGTGCGTCTGGATGTTAGAAGCCTATTATAAAAAATTTACAGATGCTGAAGGAAGTATTGATTGCCTTTGGCTTGCAAAGTCTTTTGATTAGACAAAGACTGCACAAGCGTCCATCATCCACAGAAAGGCTGCTGGGCAGCTAGACATTTTGTCTGCCATTCGCATCCACCCTCACAACTTCCCTTCCTGACCTATACAGAGAAAACACACAGTGCAGAAACATTCTGCTGACCTATAGCAATATTAGCCCTACCCATCCTTCTGTGGTGCAGGCTAGAATGGGGATCCAGGGAACTACAGGCCTGTCAGTCTGTCCTCCTCATGGAGCAGATCATCTTGAGTGGCATCATGCAGAACTTCTGGGACAACCAGGGCATCAGGCCCAACTAGCAAGGGTTGACAAAACATCCTGCTTGATCAGCCTGATCTCCTTCTATGATGACGTGACCCACTTAGTGGATGAGGGAAGGGCTGTGGATGTCTGCCCAGACCTCAGTAAAGCCTTTGACACTGTCTCCCACAGCATTTTCCTGAAGAAACTGGCTGCTTATGGCTTGGACGAGTGAAGTGAGAGCTGGCTGGATGGCCAGGCCCAGAGAGTGCTGGTGAATGGAGCTACATCCAGCCGGGAGCCAGTCACAAGAAGTGTTCTTCTGCACTCAGGATTTGGGCCAGGCCAGCTTCACATCTTCATCAATCGTCTGGATGTGAGGCCTGGGTGCAGCCTCAGCCAGTTTGCAGATGACACCAGGTTGGGTGGGAGTGTTGATCTCCTGGAGGGTAGGAAGGCTTTGCAGAGGGAGCTGGACAGCTGGATCAATGAACCAGGGCTGTTGTATTCCCTAACCTAACATGTTTGCCTTCTGGTCAGAGATCTGACCAACAGGAAGACAGGGTCCTGTTACAGACCCTCGACCCCCCTGCCCCCTGGAAAGCTATATAAACCTGAACACCGCGTGTTTCTTCCTCTTTTTCCCTTTGTTCCCTCACGAATAAATCTTGGAATCAAGCCAACAGGGAAAGAGCCAGCCTCTGTTTGCTTATTCATAGCACAGCATATTCCTATTTCTAATTCGCTAGCCGGGAACATTAGAAATAGAAAAAATAGCTGTGATACAGGGCCAATTGTATGAGGTACAACAAGGCCAAGAGCCAGCTCCTGCCCTTGGATCACAACAACCCCCTGCAGTGCTGGAGGATGGACACAGAGTGTCTGGAAAGCACCCCATGGAAAAGGACCTGGGAGTGCTGGCTGACAGCAGCTGAACATGAGCCAGCAGTGCCTATGTGGCCCAAATGGTCAATGGCATCCTGGCCTGTATCTGCAATGGTGTGGCCAGCAGGAGCAGGGCAATGATTGTCCCCCTGCACTCAGCACTGGTGTAGACACACCTCGAGTGTTGCATCCAGTTCTGGGCCCCTCACTGTGAGAACAACACTGAGGGGCTGCAGAATGTTCAGAGAAAGGCAGTGGAGCTGGGGAGGAGTCTGGAGAACAAGTGCTGTGAGGAGCAGCTGATGGAGCTGGGGTTCTTTAGTCTGGGGAAAGGGAGGCTCAGGAAAAACTTTATTGCTCCCTATAACTACCTGAAACAAGTTACAAGCAACAGAATTAGAAGAAACCATCTCAAGTTGTACAAGGGGAGGAGGAGATTAGATGTTAGGGAAAATTCTTCACCAAAAGGGTTTTCAAGCACTCTAACAGGCTGTCCAGGGAAATGGTGCAGTCACCATCTCTGGAGGTATTTAAAAGATGTGTAGATGTGGCACTTAGGAACATGGCTGTATTGAATGAACTTAAAGGTCTTTTTCAACCTAAACAATTCCATGACACTATGATTCTGTGATTTTGTTTTGTTCTTCTATAATTGATTTTTTTTAGTCTAAGGACAAAGAGAAGTCCTAAAAGGAATGAACCCCAAAATATCATTTGTAATTGGCAGCTGTAGGGAGTTCTGAGAGAAATAGAGAATGGACCTGGGCTATTTATGGAATCACAGAAAAGAATAATGGGATATACCCTAAGCAAACGTGATTCATGTGTATCCTACCTTCTTTTTCAGTAGCTCTTGTGAGGTAATTTTTTTCCTGATTTCTAACCCACTGTGAAATTGCCATTTTTACATCTATGTGGTTCATTCAAGGAGCAGTGACCACTGACAGCTGTGATGTATCAAAGCATGAAAGTACTTTGATGCTATAAGCAGAATGTGAGCTAATTGATGTAAAATTTAAGAAGAAAATAGTCACTTAGGGACTGCAGGGAATGCACTTTATGAAAAGGTAGAATCAGTCTTCTGCTTTGATTTAGATCTCTGTCTTCACCAAAATTGCCTTTGATTTTTTGAAGTGAGGTTGTGCAAAACTCTAGTTTGCCTTTTCTTAACTGATGATGTGCTTTTCTTGCTGCAAATTTTCAAAGATAATAATGTAATGTCCTCTTTACTTTTAACCAAACCAGCAGCTTTATCTTTTACCTTTTATCTTAATGGTTGTTTCCATTCCTTCCTTGCAAAACATCTTGAAAGAAGTAACAGACATTATTGACCAATGCCTTATTTTGAAGACACATTCCAAGGAAATGGTGGAGAATTGGGCAATTTTAGGAGTACAAGTACATGAAATTTCTAGATTCAAATATTTCTATAGTAACAAAAGGAAGTAACTGGACACAGTTCCATTTATTTGCTGTTTATGAACTTGGTAATTATCCCCCCTTTGTTTTCCTCTGTTGTGATTAAGCCTCCTGTTGTGGCTTATATCTTCTAGTTCCATAAACTGGGTTTTCCATTATGTAGTGATTCATATGAGGCCTTGGAAAGGTCGGGGTGGCTGGAAATCATACATCACCTCTCCTGCTTGACCTTGACTAGGGTTTGCATTTTCCAGACCAGCTGCTATTTGATTATATTCATCATGTCCTACACTCCAATTCAGAAGTGAGACCGCTCTTTTAATTATGTTAATAATGTGAATAATACAAAATGACTGTTTTTATGCTCAGGATATTTGTGATAGACATTTCTTTACATCCCATATTCATTTGGGAAAGGGAGGGATTAGCAATCAGGGACTAGAACCTCTATGTTCCTGGGTGCCCAGAGGTTCATTATTCCTAGAGCAGGATGAGAAAATGCCTTAGCACCCTTTCCATTTGCTGCCTGTCATCTAATAAAATCCTACTATACTTCTTCAGTTCTTAACCAAATACATGCTAAAAAGTCTAAATTTTTACTGAAATATTAAATGAAACTTTTACTTTAGACTCTTATATCTGTATTGCTACAATTACTTTAACATAAAAAAGAAAGGGTGACAGCCGGAAAAACAGTAATGGCAATAGTTAGTAGATTAGGGTATTAAATGATCTGTGAAGACTCTCTTAAGTAAGAGAGTAAGAGATTGAAAGGTGATGAATAACAAAGTACTACTGAAATAGTCTAGTTAAAACATCCTTCTGGCACCACATCCTGTGGTCACTGATGCCCAATGGTTTAATCGGTTCTGGAGATTAAACAACTGAATTCCGTTCTTCTGTAAGCATCTCTATTTCTCTACTAATCAGTGTAATGTTGGCTAGCAAAGTATGGAGAGATGAATGCTTATATCTGCAATGCTACATGAAATAATTTAGAGAAAATTTTATGTACATCTAGAGAGAGAAAGTAGTGACTAAGACTGAGCAAATTTAGGGATTGTTCTATTTTCTTCCTGCAGACTATGTGAGATGAGACCTGGACCCAAAATGGGATTCTGACCTGATCTGTGGAATGTGACCGGTTAGGTTCTACAGTCTCAACCCCGATCTCTCCATGAATGCAGTGCTTGTGCTAAAAATCAGTCTCAACAACTATAGATTTTATGTATGATTCTAAGACACTTCTAAGCATTTTAATAGCTCCAAAGTCACACTGAATCATTGCAATCAAAAATTAGATTCAGGGTAATTTTATTGTTTGTTAGCATTCTTTTCTTTCTTTATTGATCTGCAGCCCTGCATTACATCTGAACTTACTATTATGTATGGCGATTTTACACATCAGGCACTGAGTCTTTGTCCTCTCTGTTACCTCAAAATTATTTTTGTCTGGCTCGGGTTTGCATTTTTTTTAACTGACCATGGTTGAGCTGTTCATAACTATGGACCCTCCAGTGCCAGGTCTGTGCCCCACCTCCTATTGCCCCATGCTCATACTCCCCTGTACCACATCTGGTGCCTGCACTTCTGAAAGCCTGTGCAGTCACCTCAGGCTTGTAGTTCTTGCCTTATTGTCATATCCAGGCTGCATCAAAAGTAGCATGGCCACCAGGTTGAGCAGTGTGATTCTCTACTCTGTTCTCATGAGACCCCACCTGGAGTGCTGTGTCACACCCAAGAAAGACTTGGACCCATTAGAGCAGAACACTGGAAGAGGGTGAGACACCCTGGTTGCACAGAGAAGTTGTGGATGCCCCATCCCTGGAGGTGTTTAATGCCAGGCTGGATGGGGTTTTGAACAGCTTGATCTATTGGAATGTGTCCCTGCCCATGGCAGGAAGGTTGGAAATTTAAGATTACTCCCAATCCAATGAGTCTATGATTCTGTTATATTGGTCATAAATATCTAATTCTACATCGGATAAGTCTTTGTTACTTCTATGCATCTAAAACTATGGTTGCACTCTTCAGAGATAAACAAAAGTAAAACACATTGCATACAGACAATTGGCCAGCTAAGGAAATTGCAGTCACAGCTAAACCATGTAAACCAAAGTCCACACAAATCAGATTTGATAAACCTCAGTTCTGAGGCTTTGAAAACTCCATACAAAGATTGTATCCTGTTACTAGCAGTGGCAATACCACTGCCAGAATTACAGCTCTGCACAGCAATTAGGAGCTGTTTGGCAGCTCATTGAAGTCAAGAGAAAACTAAGTTTGTGGACTAAGTTTTGACTCCTGAAATGTGCTAATGTTTCCACAAGGTCCATAGCTCCTCTGTGGCATTTTACTCTGGAGTGGTTTCTGAGCATTTTCACAGGCATCAGTGGTGCAAGCAATAAGAGTTATAACATTGTAAATGGTTGATGAAATAAAATCCAAGCTTAAACATAGCTGAGATACTCTCAGTTTCACCACCTCACTCCCCAGCTTGATGCATACCCTCTCAGCTATGATTCTGGTTTAAAACCAGCCATATATGTGAGGTCAACAGATCCATTTAAATTCTCCTGAAATAACAAAAAAAAAAGTTTAATGACAGGAGTGTTTTCTTCACTTAATAATAGCAGCAGTCAATTCATATCTAAAAGGCTATTTCTGTTTCTAGGCCTTATCCTGGTTTTACTTACTTTTTTCCTTTCTAAACTGGAGTATCCTTTGGCTCCTATATGGAAGCAAATAGCCCACACAGTATTTCCATTTCTTAAACCCTTGATTTAGATTTATAATACAGTATTTCCCCCTCTCTTTTCCCTGAACACTTGTAATTGTCTCAGGAGACAGTGAAGAGAGAACTGGTATGCCAGACTTTCCAGCAACTTTTCTGTCCTGTTTGGAAAGATAGGAAAGTAGCTCTTTTGGTTTTTTGCATGCCTCTGGAAGTCCCACAGTCATGGAGAAGTTGATTTTCTGCCTTTTAGTACATTGAGTTCATGATATAAAAGGGTTTGTTTGTCAAAAATTACTGCAGTCTTGGAAATTTATGAATAATTCTGTGCTGTCTTTATCAAAAGCACTCTGACCCAAACTATACATTTGTCAGCAGTTTTTCGCTTTTATACAAGATAAAAATTGAAGTGGAATTTGAAGCAGTAGCTAAATAGAGAAAAAGAAGAGAATGGGGAAGTTGATGGTGTTTGGGATATTGAGTCTGAGTGTTTCAGAACAACTTGCTGCTGAGAGCTGGGGAGGTGGGAACGAAACAACAGCATTATTATAGAGGAACTTTGGTCAAGTAAGATTGTAATTTTAATGCAGTTGTTTTGTTCCAGTTGATTGAAACATTGTGCAAATTTACATCCAAAATTCAAAACATGAGACAAAGGTCAGTCTAAGCCCGTATTTTGTCTGTATGATTTGGAGTTTAAATAACAGCAAACAGAAAATTCAACAACAAAACTACAGGATTTCCAAGACAACAAGTAATGATCTTTTAGTTTTAAACAGCAAATCCAGCAGTTAACTCCCACTTTATTACTGAAAAGTTGTTCAAATTAAGCACAGCAAATGATGTGACTCTTCATACCTAAACCATGCATACTGAAAAAGTATTAACATAAAGGAGTGTTGGTATACCCACACTTTATCTTTTCCTTGTATCTCTCCAGCTGGTAGGTATTTTGTGTGGTAGCCTGGATTCCCTAGTTGTATGAAATATGCACCAGGATACTTCTTCAGATTCTTATTCTCTTTAAAATGTCTTTCCCTTTGTTTCACAGTCAGTGTGCAGAACAAAGCAGGCAGTCATTCAGAGGGTATTATGGACATTCCAGTTGTTCCTGTGGCTTAAAGATTGTTTTGTATTTAAATTATCTGTACTTCTTGGCTATTAGGGGCTGCTTAATAAGTCAAAAAAGCAAGTTTTAGGTCATGTCAGATAGTTCCAAAGATGCTATTGCTTGAAAATGATAGTGCAATGTCACAGTCTGAACGAGAAATAGATGCATTTTGCCTTAGTCACCAATTGAAGGGAAAAGAGAGGCTAAGGCTATGACCAAGTCTGTCCATGATTCCAGTTTAACCTTAATGTAGTAACCTTTGACCAGAAAACTGATGGGACTCTTGGCGAAAGATCTATGTCACTGCAAGTGCACATGGGCATAGCTAAGATAACATTGCTTGCAAAAGGTTGGACAAAAAATTCTGTAGTTCAGAAAGTACAATTTGCCACAGAAAAGTACGAAATCCTCCATCAAAGCCTCTGTTAATGTGTTTGGGTTTTTTTGCAGTGTCACTGTCATAAATTTTTGCAAGAAGCAATAGGCTTAAATGGCTCAACAAAATCCTTTCATAATTTTTAGGCACTTACTTTTGCTCAAGAAGGAGAGGAAAGGGGAAATTAGGAACTGAGACTGGAAAGTCTGTTCCATGGAGACGCAGTATGATCACTGTACTCCCAAAACTTTTGAAAGGAATTTTTGACTAGCAGCTAGCACATAAATTCTCAAGGTAGTGAGCAAGATAGCTTCTAATTTACTCATGTCCTTGGGCACTGATTTTGATCACTGAGTGCTGGTTTGGGAGAAAAAGAAATAGATAAGATTTTATTTTGAATACGATCTTCTGATTTCAGGTGTGAAATGAGAACCTGCATTATGCATAGATTAAATTCTTTACATGTTAATGCCATACTCTGCAAAGAATTAGCCATGAAATACTGTAAGCAACCAATTCTATAGCTCTGACATGTCTTTGTATATCACCCTTAATTGTAGGTTTGTTCTGATAGGTTATTCTCTAGATAGGTACGTGTCTGTCCATATAGACCTGTTACACATTTTGTGGGTTAGATATTCCTCTCCGTATGTGACTAAGTGCTGCAATAGAACATCAACCTTCAATGGAACATTACCTTTCAATTCCATTTGGACTTATCAAGTTTATGCCAAGGTAGTACAAGGCTCTTTTTGCCATGAGTCACAAGACTTCCTTCAGTTAAAATTTTTTTGTGTGACGAACTAAATGTTGGCTGTGTGCCACATTTTTTTAAAGGCATGTGCCTTTACAGGAGAACTGAAAAATTGTGTACTTCTTCCTTTACAGCTGTTTGAATTGAGATGAAGGTACCTTCTCTATGTCTTTCACTTCTGTACAAGCTGCAGAATTTTGTTCAGAGGTACTTGGAGATAAAGATATTGTCTGCTATTAAAATTAAGGTTCTGTTAATTTCCTTAGGCACAGTTTTGGGCATTAAAGATAAGTTCATATTTTGACTCTATTCTCTATTTTGTCCATGGTGCAGAGTATATATTGCATGAATATCAGTAGGCATAAAAATAAAGTTGTCATTCAATTCTGTGTACATAACAGAAGTGTATCCAAATGTGTTTAGGAATGACAGTGGAAAGAGAATAATGCATTCTCCAGAAATTTATAATCCTTTGTCTTCCTTTCAAATCTTTTGATGAACAACTGAGAGAGATTTGGGCACTTCTGCCTTGAAGCAGTAACATTCCAAACCTACAGAGATAAACCCACAAAGTGGAAGCTAATGGAATCCAGATCTGTGGCACTACTGTGACCTGCAGACACAAGTAAACTTTATATTTACCCAAATTCTTAATATTTTATGGATTGTGTAAGTTGCAGCAGTCACATGTGCCTTTTGCAAAGCTTCTCTTAATGAAATAGGGAGAAATGCTCAAAATTCACTTGAATTTCCATGCTATATCCATAGGGTTTTTGTCACCAGGGCAATGTTCTTTAGCTACTTTTCTTTGGCATGACTGGTATGGAGGTGGGCACCTTAGATATTTGGTAATGTCGCCCGGGTCTTTCAGAGAATCCATAGTAAAAACTTAAATGTAAGGTGAGCAAGGAATTCTCTAGGGGTGCTGTGTTTCAGCCTCAAAGTGAGATAGACTGGCACAACAGGAACAAGTTAATTGCAGCACTTAGAAAGGCACAGAGGTGCCAACTCTTAGTCAAGCAAATATAGGCCAGGAAAGTGAGGAAGGGAACTGGCGAACAGAAAGACTAAAGAGTGAAAGGCATGAGCCAAACAAAACATCAAAGTGGCCTGGGCAAGTGTGCTCAGGTAGTATCCTCTAGGGAAAGGACAGGCAGCATCCCTGTCTTCCAAAGTGAGATGATATCTAGTTGACAGAAGCTTTTTTTGGATGTTTTTGAAGAAATCTGCATCTATATGTAATGCCTGAGTGTTGTTACACTATTCTGTCTGTATGATATGTTTAGGAGTAGCCTTGGTCCAGACATGGCCTTACATATTTCAGAGCTGTTTGAGATGTAGTTCTCTGGCTGTTGTGACTCCTTGACCATTTTACTGGCTTTGTATACCAGCCAGTTTAGCCCCACCACAGAGATGAAACACCATCCTCTGTCCCAAGTCTTCTGTCAATGGGGATCTTTCACTGTATAAGTAAAATTCATCCTGCACCCCAGGCAGTACATTTAAGTCAGTGAATGCTTACTGCCCCTTAAACATAAGGGGGCCTGAGTGCAATGCTAACATGATTCCTTAGGCCATGCCATTCCTGATTTATGATTACCATATTCCACCTTCAGCAGGCTGGGCTTGATTTTTTGCTTGTCTAAAACTCTGTATGCATTGTGGTGAACCTGAAGTACATTTCTTAGTTGAATTAATCAGTCCTCTGCCTTTTGTGCCTCATTCCTTCCTAATGTTGGTAAGTACCTAAAGCATGCATCCTGCATTTAGCATCCCTGGAACAGGTTAAAGGCAATTTGATTTTGTATGTTGTGTCCTGTCAAGGTGGCACATGAATATGTGAGAGCTCCTGACATGGTGGTCCAGGTCCAACCAGTTCCTGTATGTTAGTTAGGATTTGTGCTACACAACGGGTTTTGGAAAAGGAGTGAGGAAGATAATGGGAAAAATCTGAATCATTCTCCCAAAGTGCCAATTGTTCACTACTGACTATAGAGGGAGATAAGGTTCTAATTTAGAAGTTTTAGTTAAGTACCATTGCTATGTGGGAAGGATTCAAGTTCTGGAATCCACTAAAACAAAAATGTTTGTATGTTTGTGACCACAAGGGAGTAAAGAAGTAGACTGTATATGTGTTTGCTTGTATGTCAGGTGTTATCTAATATTCCATAAATTTCACATAGCCTTAGGGAGAAAAGAATCGGGGAAGTTGCTGAAGTTGCACACTAAGAAAATGTCTCTTATTGTGCTGTTTTGGAGCTTATCTGTCCATTTCTGAATCTGTAGTATCCACAGATGTTGTAGGCTTTAAACTTCTCAGTGCTACAAACTATGCAAATGATTCTTCTTCATTATCACAGAAATATATGTAACAGAAGATTCATTAAAAAAACTGCAAAAATGAAACTAAATCATAGAAACTCTCAATTAATCAATCAAATGATGATCCAGAGCAAAGTAACTTTTAACACCACCATCAATGATTATCGCAATTGGATCAAAAGTAAATTCATGGCAGAATGAAAGAAGGTAAAGGTAGCTTAGATCTCTTATTTCTACTTACATAATATTTACAGCTGCTGTTAAAATAAGATTTTTGCTGTGCCAAGGAGAGAGTCTTTCAGCAAAGGAAAGTTAATTTTGTGTATGACCTTTAAAAGTCATCAGTTTCAGATAACCTCCTCACATACAATGCAGTAGCCCTTTTCAGGTGGTAATGAACTGTCTGCTCTAATACTTTCAGGTAAAGCAGCAGTTAAAGTTATAAATGTGGATGCTTATCTCATTGGCTTCATCTTTTAAACACCATCAGACAACAAACTAAGTTCATACAGCCCCGGACTGAAGTTATCAAGGCACCAGAAGTAGAATGCCTTGCATCTTTCATTTAGGTAAAATGTGTGGCAAAACCTAACTTGTAAATATGTCAAAATGTGATAAATTCTTTTTACACTTGGCACCGATGAGAGAATAGATTTTGGAAAGTGCTGTACTACAGCTGGTTACTTCCTGTCAATATTAATATTAGACAACAGGAAACTAATCCAGAATTTACATGGCTGGAGAGGCACATGGTGCAAGATAAAGTATAGTATCATTACAATTAATGACACCATCAGTTTTTAAAATCCTCTTGAAAATGTTGAAGAAGGTATTTTGATATGTATCACTTTGAATAAAATGTTGCTATGACTTAAAAAATAAAATCTGTTCACTGGTATGGAGAAACCATTTCTGCAACAGCAGAATGTTAAAATGAAAAGAGAAGGTCTGTGAAAGTACTGTGATGGGGAGAACACGTTTTTTTAAAAATAAGAGGGTTGGGATAAGAGGCTTACATTATTTACTGTATTCCTGAGGGTTTAGAAAGATATAAGTTTATGGTTTTTCCAGGCTGTAGGTAAGGATAAACTGAAGTTCAGTTGTTTGAGTTCATTATAATTGTTTTGAGGAGCACTGAGAATAGTCTGAAGAACAGCACAGAAAAGGGCAAAAAATGTTATCAATTGCTATTAGTCTAATTCTTTTAAATATAAGAAATCTCTAAGTGTCTTTAGTTAAGTTTTCTTAAAAATAGTTTTTCTAAAACTTTACTACCTAATTTCTACAATGAATAATTGCATTCACTTCATGCTATTTTAAAAGATATTAATTTTTATCTTGTGTTTTTTGTTTAAAGAAGTAGTTTTAAATATTACTTGCACATTAAACTGATAATGTGGTTAACGTACATCAATGTTTTCTGTTTAATTCATTTGGGACTTCTCATATCTGTAAACCCAAAATGATAAATCAGCTAATGAAACGGTTTAATACCTTTGTGTGGTCCAATTTTTATCTTTCAAGTCTAAAAGAGTTTTGCCAATTATTTCTCAAGGGGCAGTGAAGAAACTTGCCAAAAGTGAAAGTGTTGATAAGAAGTCAACTGTTCGTATTAAATAACTGAAGATGAAACATGGATGGGTGATGGCTGAAAATTATTTAATAAATCAAATATGTTGGTCCTTGGAAACTATTTTACTGATATTAGATATTTTCAGTCTCCAGTTTAATGCTTAATGAAGTTGGGGTGCCTAGAAGAGCTTCATTTCCTGCCTATTTGGAATTCCTTAAATAATCAATGCTTAACCTATACCTGAAGCAGGAGCCCCTTTAAAAAAAAAAGTTTTAAAAGTCAAACAGTACCTAGATACAGAAAGTACTGAAAAATTGGTTTTGACAGTTGTTCTTAACTGTAATATTTGTCTTTCCATCAGGAAGAATACTATGTTATTTTGTGTTTCTTTCCCTCTTGCGTTCCCAAAATTTCATATAATGGGATTTTTAAAGAGCAAAGAAAGGTGTATGTAACAGGTTGGTAGGGGTCTCAGGAGGTCAACTCAGCCAATTCCCCTTCAAGCAGGGTCACCGAGACCTGGTTGCCCAGGACCATGTCTAGACAGCTTTTGAATATCTCTAATGAATGACTCCAAAAAATCCCTGGATAATCTGTGCTAGTCCTTGGTTGTCCTCCCAGAACAAGGTGTTGAAGTTTGAGAGCACCTCCTATGTTTAATTTTATGGCCTTTGCCTTTTGAACCTCTCATTGTTTCAATTTTAACCCCTTAGCGAAACTTCTTACTCTTCAAAACCCCCTAAAAATGTTTACAGAAGAGGCTCAAATATTATTTGGTAGAATTTGGATAGAAGGAGGTGTTTACAGGACTACTTTGTGTCTTGTTAGACAAGGTTTTCTGAACAACTCGAGTGTGAACTGCACATGCAGCCTCTCAGTTCCTCCATTCTTGAAACAAGGATTGTATTGTTTGCTCTGTTCTTAGAGTGAAATGGCTAAGTCTAAGTCTGTGGAGAAGCTTTATGGGAATTCAGCTTTTAGAGTTCAGTGAAAAAAGTGGGGACTTAAAGTTCATATCACTATGTTTTCACTGCCATTTTGTGAATGATAGAAAAAAGATATCTTAATTTATGTCCCGTCCAGAGATCAAGTTTCAATAGCTTCATATATATATTGGCCAGCTGTATGGACTTTAGAAATAAAAATACTTAATTGGAAAGTTTTGAGAGTTTATGAGTTTTCTAAAGTTTCAGTGTAAAACACATTTCTGATATTTCAGAATTAGACTGGTTACATTTCAAATTTTTATTCAAGTCCCATGCCATTATTAGAACTACTGAAAATCCATCTTGGAAAAAAGAAACTTTTCAGGAATGGGAATGGTAGTAGTCCATATTCTATTTTAAATTTAGTGTTAAAACCTTTTATTCTTCCATTTAATAAAAAACAAATAAATACTGAAAAAAGTAACTTGAACATTTTTTTTTTAAGCAATTGGGAGCAGAATTGTGGTTATAATTGTATTTATGGCCATATATAAAGATTGAATAGAGTGTAGCTACATTATATGGTTTTGCTTGAACAGATTGCTGTAATGTCAGTGTTTGTGGAAAACACAGCCAGAAAAAACCTTCTAGATTGTAAACTTCGTGCTTCAGTTACTAACTGCAGATTGTAATCTTTTTCACAAATGTCACCTTTTTGAGACTAAAATTTATTTGAACTTGTACTTGACTGTCTTTTCTTGTTTTGTCTTGTCACCTACGCTGCTGTTTAATTTTTTCTATTACTTCAACCCTAAATTATATGCTGCTAATTCATACCCATATATTCTGAAGTCTTGTTCTTTATTTCAAACAGCTATTCTCCCTTCATGATATATTCCTAGATTTATTTTTAGAGAGCAATCAGGTCTTCTGGAATTAGTACTTTTAAAATAGATATCACACTAATTGCCTTCTTATTTCATACAAATCTTACATGCTGGAGGCCCTCTCAAGCCTGGACTAAGTGAGATTTTCTCTTTTCATTTGCAGGTTGCTCTCTGTTTTCCTGATACTACCCTGTAGGATCAGCTGTTCAAGAGCATATACGTAGAGAAGATGAAGGTAGGAGTATTCAGAGCTTCCCTGCTGACAAAGGCTACACAGTTACTTACCTATTACGCCTATACCTACTATTGGTTTATCTTCAGTCCTTCAGGAAAGTGCATGTTTGTCTTTTTTTTCATTGGTATTTGAGGAAATATTTTGTTTATGCAAGCCTTGAGCTAATCTCATTCTCAACACCTGCATTAAAATAGATTAATTTCATAAAGGGGAAGCAAGAATATAATATTTTTTCTGCTACAAATAGTTTCCAAAAGACATTAGAATACAGAATCAGACAAATTACATCAAACTGAATCCCTAGCTTTTACTAGAATTCCAGTGTTGATTGAATGTCATTGACTTCTAAAGCACTCTTAGTTTGTTTCAAAGGCCATGATGTATTTTTCCCTGCTCCAAAAAAGGAGGGGACAGTTTTATTTGTTGTATTAAGTGTAAGTATTAGAACTTCCTCCAGTTGATACTTGGATGTCAGAGTTGTAAATGGATAACTGCAATCCAGGGATATGTTCTTTTGCTAACAAGAACAGAACTACATGTCAGACTTATGGAGAGCAGACGGGCAGAACAAACTCCAAGCCAGGCTCCCTCTACTACCTTGCTAACCATTTTACAAATGGGATTAAAGGTTCCTCATTGTATCTGAGTTTAGAATGGGCTTAGATGGAGAATGTTCCCTATTTCCCATGTCTTCCCTGTGAAGCAAATGGGTTGTAAGTGTAACGGCATTCCTTTGTCTGGATTCCTCACCTGCATTAGAGGAGAAAAAAAAGAGAAGAAAAAAGTTGTCTTTTGTGAATGAAGTTGAATGTACTTTGAGGGCATTGAAGCTGTAAGCAGGCAAAATCAAGACAGCGCTGGAAATCACTTTCTCTTGGAGTTCTTGGTTCAGTTTACTCTCCTTGTTTACCAGAGGAGGTGTGAATAATTTCAGCTCTTAAAAAGGAAGGAACAGAACAATTTTTGCAAGTGTTCTTGCACAACAGCATATAAGAACTTAGATAACAACGTCTGATATCGAAAGAGAGGAGCTTAAATTAACAAGACTTCTATACTGGTATGGTACAAAGAGTTACACTGCATTAAATATTGGGCACAGTTACTTCTTGTCTTTGGGAAAGCATAGTTGTCTATACCCAAGAGGATCTGTCAAATCCTTTGTCAAATGTCTGCTTACTGTCTCTTTTTTTGTGTTTCTTCTAAACCAAAGGTCAGCCAGGCATCATCATTTTTATGTTTCAAACGATCAAAAGTGTGAAGAAAACTCTGAACTATCAAGTGACTTGAAAGACAGGTCTATGACAGTTCAACAAAATCAGTAAAGATATGAAAATTAACAGCCTGCATTAATGCTTAGCATCACTGAACTGCTGCATCCTGGGCACCAAAGGATTATACAGCTTTTATTTTTACAGAAGAAGCATTGATTTAGGTTGGTTTTGGATTTTATTTTTTTTTTAATAAGAGGAATTTTTGGTTTACTACCAATACTGGCAAAACTGCACAAATAGACACATTGCACTGGGATGATATCTCTAGCCTGTGAGGGAAGAGGCTGCCTGCAACATACATTTTTATACCATGCTGTAAAAGAAATGTGATTTGTACTTGCTGACACTGAACTCCTTTATCACAGCCAACCAGGTATTACAAAGCAAGTCATAGAGTGTGCTTTTGTGTATTACACAGAATTTATATATACTTCCTCAGGTTTTATCTAATCTTGGAATTTAAATTGATAGAATGTGTGGTTGGAACCACCCATACACTCAGATTACAAACATCTAAGGCTTTCTTTTCATCTTTCTAGTCCCATTGGTCCATTAGATGCATTCTCTCTGTGAGATCTAGAAATACTGGCTTTTGAGAAAAACATGGTAGTAAATATTGTCACAATTTTCTCTTTGGGGTTTTCAGTAAAGAAGCTGTTACTTTAGGAGCAATAGCATGAAAGGAGTCTTCTTCTAAGTTATATGCATTTTATAATGTTTTTCTGTTTTCTTCCTGTGCTGATTCTATAGTGGAGATGAGTAGATGTTCCATATATTTAATGCTTCTGTTTGCAGTTCCTTATCATATGTGGTTTTGATTTATAGTGTTGTCTTGATGTGATTCAGGAAGAGATAGCTGCTGTAAAGAGTTTCAGGTGGTTGATTGACTGTGAGCAAAGGAATATCATGTTCAAAGAGTTTCTCTTTGTGATGATTTGAAGAGCTATTTAAATTTTACAAATTTACCTGTGATTTCAATCACATGGACTGGTGAATAATACAGTATTGAGTGTATAGATTTCCTATGAGGTGCCTCTGTTCTACTACTGCATTTAATACACTTTCTATTTGAATAATGGAATTTTCTGTTGTTCTGTAGTCATTAATATATTTTCTTCTAATGCTAATGGATTTTTTCATGGATGTGCAAGTATGCTGTACTCTACAGATTGGGTCAAACCAACACAAGTATGTGAATTCCTACATGGTCAGATATATTTTCCTCCCCCAAAATCACCTATCTGTGAAAATAATATAGTCATTGTAAGATTTTTAAAAATTATTATTATTATCAAAAAAGAACAATTAACATGTGTGAAGAACAATCATAGAAAGTGAACACAGAGGCAAGACTTACGACTGCTGAGCCAGAAAACTGGAGCATGAAAGGTCATAAGAAAGGTCAATTCAAGGCTCGTGCAAAGGAAAAAGAAGGGGAAAAAACTTTTTTTTTTTTTAAATGTCACCAGTATTTCACGGAAACTTCATAAAGAGAATAAAATTTATTTACTTTTTGTTGATTTCTTCAGGTTGAGGTCTTAATTCCAGTGTATTCTTTGAATAATTTAAGCTTTCTATTATCTCATTGCTCCACTGGAATAAATTTAAATCTTTTGCTGTCTAAAGAGAGATGGAGTTGTCCATGGTCTTATGATTCTGTGCTTCCTATTTGCTGGTGTGTTCCATGTGATAATGGCCTCCATACCTGTGCACTTCTGACCATGTTCCCATTTCTGTTCAGAGCAGGGGATCTTCTACCTGTTCAGTAGTAGCAGTCTCTGTTGGTTTTACAAGGCCTGGCTCTTGGTAATGAGGGGCCACAGAGGTGGCTTCTGTGAGAAGCTGCTGGAAGCTTCCACCATGCCTGGCAGAGCCAATCCCTGATGGGTCTGAAGATGCACAAGCTGCTGGCCAAAACTGGGCCAGTTAGAGAGGTTGGTAATGTCTCTGTGGTAACATACTTAAGAAGAAAATCAAAACAAAGTTTGTACTGCAGTTTTAATTCCAGACAGAGTAGGACTGAGAACATGTGAGCAGAGCAGCTCTGCAGACACCAAGGTTAGCGGAGAAGGAGGAGAGGAACTGCTCCAGGTGCCAGAGCTGAAATTCCTCTGCAGGCTGTGGTGAGACCATGGTGAAGCAACTGTGCCCCTGCAGCCCATGTGAATCCATGGGGGATCCACAGATCTACCCACAGCCCATGGGGATCCACAGGGATGCAGAGATCCACCCACAGCCCATGGGGATCCACAGGGATGCAGAGATCCACCCACAGCCCATGGGGATCCACAGGGATGTAGAGATCCACCCGCAGCCCATGGGGAGGTACCCGTGGCAGAGCAGGGAATCCCTGGAGGAGGCTGTGATCCCATGGGAGACACACAGAGAGGGGTCCCTGCTTCCAGGCTGGAGCAGCCTCTCCTTGGAGGACTGCATCCTGTGGAAAAGTGACCCACACTGCAGCAGTTTTGGGACATTGTGCCCATGGGAGGGACTCATGTTGCATCACATTTGGGAGGATTGTAGGTCATGAGTTGGAGCCACATCAGAGAAGTTTGCAGAAAATTGTCTCTTGTGGGAGGGACCCCACGGCCTCACAGGGGAAGGACCCCTCTCCCTGAGCTGTAGGAGAAACCATGTGTGATAGATGATAAACTGGTCAAAATCTCTGCTTTCTGTCTCCCTGTGCTGTCAGTGGAAAAGAGGGATTGACAGGGGGAAAGGTGTTTTTAAACGTTTATTTTAATTCCCATTATCCTCCTCTGATTTTTTTAGTAATAAAATTCACTTAATATCTCTAAGTTAGGCCCATTTGCTCTTGATGGAATTGATAAGTGTTTTGTCTCAGTCTTTAACTCATAAACCCTTTGTTATATTTGCTTCCCTCTATCTAGTTGTGGAGGGGAGTGAGTGAGAGGCTTTTATGGGTGCCTGGCATCTGGCCAGAGTTAAACCACAACACAGTCCCACTCAGTGAAGATGAATCTGTTCCATGCTGGTGCAATGTCTCAGCACATCAAAATATCCTTTTACAGACCTTTTTGGCATTCATGGGCTAAACTGAGGCTGTATGGTGATTCTGGGTTTGCTATTCAGCTTTCCTCCTGTGATTTCCATCTCCTTTATAGGGTCTGTCAGATAGTACCAAGTAGACCAAAAATCTGAGGGCTGGAGAGCTGATGGAAGATAAAATGCATTAAAAACTGTGCATTAGCTAGTCATAATCTTGGGGATGGAAGAGGAAAATTTTTAAAGAGGAAAATTCAAAGATGCTTGAACCTGTATTTCTTGACTTATCCATAAGTGTGGTTTGAGGACCAAAATTTTTGTTGATTACTTGTAGGGCATACCCATGGAGACTAAGGTAATTTTAACATTAAGTTCAGTGAGTCCAGAATCAATGTGAATAAATAATTTTACTTTCAAACAAAGTCAACACTGAACATACTGTAATGTCAAAGACTCATATTCCTATCTTCCATTAAAATTCATTAAGAACTGAAAGAAACACGTGTTATGTTCCACTGGGATATGGCTTCTACTTTTTTTGTTCATACTAAAATTTCTTTTAACATATTCTGGAAAGTCTTTGGTAACCTTTATGCTCTTTAGTTGTGTGCAAGCTTTTATACTTCTTCCTCCACAAAAATCACTGTCTGCCTCTGAATGTATTTCTGTTTTTTCCTGTCATATTGCAGACCTCCTTTGTAGCTTGTTGAGTCTGCATGAATCTTCTGTTCATCTTCAATGAAAACTGGTACAGAAAATTGGACACATTCACCAGGGTAATTGCATCTATTTGCAGTTCAGCTTTCAGTGGTTTTGTTGCAGTGAGAGAATTGAGATGTGGTGACACTGTTAGGCTTTTTTGACAAAAAGCTGGGTGAGACTCAAGTATGATGCCTTCAATTAATTTCTCATTCTGTGGAAAAGAGAACACCTGCAGAAAAGATACTTGTTTTCCCATCCACTATTATCTAGACTCATTGTCTTTTGATTCTTTCTTCTCGTTTAGAATTTTGCCTGTGATTATGGTGGACTTATATTTGCTTTGAGTAGTTGTAAATGATCTCCATGTTGGAATATAATTATATACTAAGAACTATATTGAAGTATCACCTTGACAATTATCATTAAGATAGTAAATGTGGTGCTCAAGATAATTTCTAGATTGTTAAGTGTTTTAATTATAGGGCAATACCTAGAAATTACAGACTAAGTTTTTTATTTTCTAGATTTTTATTTAATAAACCTTTGAAAATATTGGTTCCAACATCTCTTAACTAATCTTAATTTCTCAAATGATTCTGTAACAAACAGGTGAATGCACAAATCATGAAGAAACCCCATTTTCAGTCTCTATTCTCATGGAGTGCGAAAAACAATACTACCATATGTGAAGATTTAAAGAAAAGATAAATTTATGGTATTTACACCATCAAAAATAGATACGCTTTTCAAATCACTCTGCTAGTGGCTGGTCATGTTTTGTATGTGCAAAATTAGTTATTGAAAAATTTAAGTCTTCAAATATAAAGCAGTGATGAAACCTTAAGTAAAGATCACATTTTTCAGGATTTCTGAAGTCAATAACACGAGTTTTCAAGCAGATGTATAGCCTGAAATTTCAGGAACACATAAAAATGTGTAATTTTTCAACACAGAGCTCCTGTTCAAGTTTTGACTTGTATCTTTGAAATTATTGCTTTGAGAAGTCATCTAAAGGACTTCATGAAGATCTCAGAGTAGCAGTGGTACTCTAAAATTCTAAAATATCACCAGGAGAAAAATCTCTACCTACTCACAGCGAGATATTTATTGTGGCAATAAAAGAAATTTACATTAAACTGTTTGGAAGTCAATCAAGATGTTGACATTAATAGAGTATAGGCTTTTTAGTATTGAATAAAGCAATTTTCAGTGACAAATGGCTCTTTAATCCACAAGCTGTTCAGAACCTGTGATAACACAGAAAGCAATTGCAAGCCCTCACAACCAAACCTCAGTCTTAGTCTCCTTCTGGCCCAATCAGTCTTTTACTGTTCTGTGATAACAGAAATTTGTCAGAGTGTAATGAAAGCTCACAGCTCGTTGACTGCAGCACATTTGCAAGAGATGAGAGATGTGTCTTATTCTTCCTCAAGCTGCAGAAAGAGCTCCTCTGTATGTTAAGAAGCATGAAGCAGCTGTATTACACAAAAGACACATCCAAAGGCATCCAAATGCAGGCTCTGAATCCCTAACACAGAAATAAGACCAGTCTAAGGGAGAGGAGGACTTCAGACTTACACTCTGTCCTTGTGTCTAGGTATTAGGAGGATTGCTGAGACTTGACTGATTTTTCACTCACTGAACAAAGAGCCAAAATGACAAAGTATGGGGTTTAAGGATTTAATTCCAAGTCAGATGCTTAAAACTTAGGAATGACAGTACAGAAATTCCTTGTGAGGCCTCAGACTTTTGCATCATTCACAAAATTCCTAACAACTGCTTATTCTTATAGGTTTCTGTGAAAAATAAGAATAGTCATGCTGGATTTTATGACTTTAGAGCATCACCTTTTGTGGAAGAAAATGCACATGAAAATATATTTGGCACATTTAGAAATTTTGTGTCCTAAAATACTTATATATCTGGAATAATTCTGTAAGACGACTTGCAATTATTTTGCTGAGGGAAAAATCTTTCAGAACATGAAACATGCCATGAATAATAAGATTTAGCAGTGATTAGGATAGGCCTAATGGCTGAGGCCTAAAAACGACTTGAGTCTCCTTCCCTCCCAAAGGATGAGTTTGGAGCTCAGAGTGAGCTCTGTTACTGACATTTCATGGAGAGAATAAGAGGTAAATGAAGAGATTCCAGTGAGCAATTATGGAACATATTTATTTTATAGACATTAGGGATCATTTGAAATTTGGGGTACTTTTTTGATACATATTTCTGTTTAAAAAGGGAGGTGTTCTGAATAGGTGGTGAAAGGTTGATAGTTAAAAATGTACTATCACAAATGAAAGACGGAGTATGCTAGTTGTGTTGAAATGTTCTTCAAGTTCATGGCCACTCTGTCTGAGCAGCTTGCAACCCCAGCATCCTAAAACCATTCCCTTAAGAAAGGAAAAAGTACAGTAATTTCACAACTATAAGCCACACCTGATTACAAGCTGCACCTCCCGGTAGCTGGGTAGCCCACAGGATTTGTCCATATATAAGCCGCACCTGAATATACCTTTTTTTCTTTTTTCTTTAAGCGAGGATCCATGTAACAAATTAGTAACAGAATCACTGCCAGCTGGGTTTGGTGTCAGGTGCTCAAGTTGCAAACAGTTTTCATAGACCAGCTAAGCCTTTAAAGGTAGCCCCAGGCACCCTCCCTGGCTGGCATTTCACTTGGATTTGTCCACAGATAAGCCGTACCTGAATATAAGCTGCACTACCGGGGCAGGCTGGATTCCTCAATGAAAAAGGTGCGGCTTATAATCATGAAATTACTGTAATAGGCTTTCTAGGCCCCTCTCCTGCTGCCTAAGGAGGCAGGAGACCATTCTGGCTCTGCCCAGGGCCCTCTGTCCCAACTGCTACTGGTCATGCCAGTGCCCACCTGTGTTCCCTCATCTCATGGCTGGATTTTCTGGATCTCACTGGGCTTTCTATAAAGTGACATCTGTGTATAAGAGGTAGTGGTGCTCATTGTCTTTTATAAGATTTCAGCAGAGAATGAAGAACTATTTATTTATCAAGCAAACATTAAAAAATGTTGTTAAAACAATTGATATACACAGAAGAATGTAAAGCTTCCTGGTTATGACAAAACACAGTTATGCAGCTTGTGCACTTTTTTAAACAATGTATAACTTTTGTTGATACATACTCTGATTACTTGGTCAAGGAAAGAATACAGTAATTAAAATAAGCAAAAAAAAAAAAACTCTTAATCAAAGAATAGTACAGAAGAGAAGTAAGTGAAATGAAGTTTCCCACTCTGTTATGTGGTGCCTTTATCACAGGGAATTGGTTAAATGAAAAAAATTTAATCAGAAAGGAAGCAAAAACAAGTTATTCTAGCTATGTAGGAGAACATCCATGAATCTCATTTTTCATCTCCTGGGAATGACTGCAGTCATCTTAAGTAATGAAACTTTTAGGGTAAAGGAGTGCCAGTGCAGGTCGAAAAAGTAGGACATGAAATTTTTTGAGCTATTCAGCTGTTGTATGGCGGTTTACTGGAAATTTCAACATAAATTAAAAGAAACTTAGCTCTGTAGAAAATATCTGTATTATGGTGTGAAAATGTACAGAGTGATTCTGTGTGTATGTCAGTGTCGTGTGACTGAATCACAGGGCTTGGCACGCTGTGCATAGGAGTGTGGGGCTGTGTTTGAAGGGAGCTATGGGAACCCCAGCAAAAATTCAGTTCCTCCACACAGCTGCTTTATGAGATCTGGATTTAAAAGAATGCACTTCCATGGAAGATGTATGGAGTATTTTGAGAATTACAATGAAGAGGCTATTCAGGAACTGCTTATAGATAAGAAACCTCATCTGTATGTATTATTACCTGGCAGTGAGGAGCTTGTGTGAAACTTGAGGGTGCTTTTGTTGCAGTGCACATCGACACTACTCCATCCTGTTTTTTTTTTTCTAGTTTGTATTCTTTTGTTTCTGAAGAGAACCTGTTTATCTGGTGTTTTTTGTCATAGTTCTAAAATCACTTTATCAAGTTCCATCCCATTCTTTGGTACTGGGGCCTCCCTGTCACAGTTAATTTGGGATTTTCCTGTTACTGCATGATGCCTAGCAGAGCAAAATCAGCGGGATGGTTTGTTGTGCTTTCTATAAGAGCCATCTGGGGACTTGCTGAAAAGGGAACTGTTGTGTTGGAGGAGTTATTGGCTGTATTCATGTTCTTGTGTGTGGATGTGCCTCTCCAGTGTCAGAGTATTGTTTCATGTCCACTAGAGATATTACCTGCTTTGATTACTAAGAAAACACCTACTTATCTTGTATAGCAGCAATTTTGTCTCAAAATGCATGCAACAGTTCTTCAAAAAGAATATCCTTCAATTAAAAAAATACTTACAGAGATTTTTTTTCAAGATGTTCACAATGCAGCTTCTATCAATCCTGTGTTGTCAAAACTAGTCAGCATACAGCTGTTTCAAATTAGCTTCCTTGTTAAGAAAAAATGTAATGTGAAACATTGCAGTAAATTGCAAATGGGTCAGATTAGGATCTTTTGCTGTCAAGAAAAATAAAATACAATATCAGAAATTACATGAGAGCCTGCTTTTCTGTTGCTGCTTTGAGAAAGATATAAAGAAGTTAGATTATAGTAGTATCTGAGCTCTTAAGTGTACTTTGCATATTTAACTCATTTTCTTTGTGTTTTACTATCTATTGATAAATGTGACTAGGCTTTTGCAGGTTTTTTGTGAACAAGCAAAAGTTGCCTTGTTGAGAACATGGTCTTTAACAACTAGAATGGCTAGTTCCAAAAAGGAGAAATAGTGTCTCAACTTTTTTTATTCTTTGCACAGTGGAGAGAGCTTGCTTAAACACTTCTATTGATTTGCTTTTGTTTACAGTTACATTTTTAAGATGCAATCCTTGGTGGTTCTCTGGTCTGACTGATATGTTTTGAAAGTACTGTCAATAAACTTCTCTAGGAAATTCTACTTTATTTATTAATGCAGCAGTTTACAAATCTACTTTTATTGTGAAGGCATAGGTCTCCTGAAAAGGCTGTGGAATCTTTCCTCCATGGAGACAGTCAGAAGCCATGTGGATGTGGTCCTCAAAAGCTGGTTCTGTGCAGCCCTGCTTGAGCAGGGAGCTTGGACCAGATGACCTCCACACATTCCTTCCAACCTCAGCCACTTTGTGATTCCACGATTCCATTCAGGCACCTCATGGTTGTTCTGGGCTTGATTTAGAGAAGCAAATCAGTAATTCAGCCCCTCCATACCAGGACAAAATTATTAAATGTCAACTATTTGTGAGCAAGTGATAAGATCCAAGTGTCTAAGGAAAAATCAGGAGTTGTTTATTTCCTTAAATGATTTAACTTGCATTGGCAGCTATCCCCTTTCTCTCGAGTGGGACAGTAGACTGGCTCCTGGAGCAATATGCCACAAGAGAGCATCTTGTCTCTTGAAGCCCTTTGATATCCAGGTTCTCAGAGGTTAAACACAGGTCCCGGATTTATTTTTGGCATAGACATCTAAGCATGAATGAAATGAAATGAATGAATGAAATGAAGATATGTATTGTACCTGGAGAAAGGACTCTATGCTTAAAGGCATTAAGTCTATTTTCTGATTGCCAGTTGGTCTAATAAAAGATATTACATCTCTTGCCCCCTGTGTAGTTTAGTAGGTTGCAGGATCTCGACATAGTTTCATAGCATTTGTTGTCAGTGAAGATATTTTCAGCTTTGCAGATGGCCTAAATTTCACTTGACCTACAACTGGGATGGGCAGTATCCAAACTGGTCCAAGTCTACTGTGCTGCAAACAGCTTCAGATCAGTGTTGACTATATATGGTTATGGCTACAAAAGTTCTTTAAACCATCAATTTTTATCATAAAATTAGTATCGTTACCTTACAGTGTAGCTGAATGTGCTATGGTTTTATTATCTTAGTTAGCTAATAATTAGACTAACAGTAGACTAATAATTAGAATAACAGTAGAAGTGCAGTGCTGCATTTTTTCTTGTTAATCTTTTTTTTTCAACAATGTGTTGTTGAACAATTAAATAATTGACCAATAAAGAACAATTGCTCTTTTTCCAGCACCTTTGTTTTTTTTTTCAACATCTTTGTCCACCCTGTGTTTCTGTACTAGAAATCTTGTAAGACTGCATGTAGTGGGCATTTGCTGTATTTGTTTCATGTTTATTATGCTGTGGAATGAAAACTAATTACAGATAGAGCTTTGTGCCTGGACATTATCTCACAACTGTTTTTTATTGCCAGTGTTCAGGTCACATATATCTTAAAAATTACTAAAGTACTTTGTTTCTTTGTCTTGTAATTCCCTTCAGAGGACAAAATACAAGACCTTTGAAATCATCTTTGTCAACTTAGCAATTAATATATTATTCAGATGTTTAATTAAAATTACCCCCCCAAAAAACAAACAATAATAAACAAAACCCCAGCCAGCCAAACAAACAAAGAAACAAAGCCCTGAGAAGAGCACATTGCAAGGGTGAGTGTTGGAGTAAAATCTGAAATATTTTAATTTAATCACCATTTTTATTTTCTTTTTCCCCCTCAGGAAAGAAAACTTTCCCAAAATCTGTATTTTTACATCTTCTACAAGGATTTTTCTATTTTGATATATATTCAGGTTAAATGGCAAAAAACTTAGAAGATGTGTACACCTTTTTAAGATTTCATTGGCTCATAATGAGGTGGAAGGTTTGTAGTGCAGCCTTCTGCTCAAGGCAGGATGAGCTGTGAGATTAGACCAAGCTGCTCAGGGTTTTATCTGGTTGGATCTTGTGGATTTCCAGGGCTGGAGGCTGCACAACCTCTCTGGGCAACTTGATACACTGCATGGCTGTCCTTGAAATGGAAAAGGTTAAAAGGTTTTCCTACATTCAGTCTGAATCCTTGTTGAATCCCCCTTGTCCTACCACCATGTATGACAGAAGAGTCTGGCTTCATCTTGTTAAACTCCTCATCTTGTCTTTTCCAGAAATGGAGAATTTAGTATATATTTTTAATAAAGGCTTCATTATGACTTTGTTGCTTATATTTTATTATTATTACTTTTGCTTCCATAAATGTGTGCTGATAACATCATTTCACTGTCTTTTTAGAGTAATACTAATAGGAATATAAAATTAAAATTCAATAATTGTTCAATTTTCCCTACATGAGTTTATTTAATATTTTTTTCTTCTCACTGTTAGGTAAGGCACAAACCCAGAAAATTGCCTCCAGCTAATCTCTGTTTAAAAATTGGCTCAGCTACATAAGGGCACCACACCTTTGCTCAGACAGCAAAATATGTGCTTTTATTAGAAAGATCTTCGTTGACTTGCTAACCACACTGCAGCTTTACTGTCTCAAAAGATTATTGAGCATTGGGTAGATTCTTCAATAAATACAGTGTCCTGTCAGAATTATACCTTGTCTAAAGCCAGTCCAAACCATTTATCTATCAAGAACTGAGGTAGCTTGCCTGCAAGAACTGAAGCTAACTTCAACAGGTGTGTTGGAGAGGCAGAGAATCAAGGTCTGTGGCTGGAGTCAGGTGTGGGATAAAGCAGAGGCTGTGGGACACAACCATGCAATTGGCAGATGAATGAAAAGTTCCTTCAATCAGCCTTGCTTTCCCAAATGTGCTGGAGAGTTTCTGTGGGACACAAGGATAGAGTTGATGCTGTCCCTGTTTCTAAAGAGGAAAATACTTTTTTTTTTTTTTAAATTAAATTCTACTAAAAGACTGAAACCCTTCAGAATTTATGTTATCATTATATGAAATAATTAGGAGGGAAAAAGTATGTGATTTCAAAACATGAACTCCTGCATCTTTTTAAAAGTTATAGTCTTTAAATATCTATCTGTCTGAAGACATGATTTTTAGCTACTATTTTTCATTGCATCTCATTTCTGTTCAAATTATCATAATGTATGAAATAATCAGCGGTGTACAATCACTGCAGAAAATTTTTGCTATATCTGGAAATGTGTCAGGTTATGTTTCTGTATTGCCATGTGGATAGCACACTATGATAATTCCCACACTGTGTGACATTTAGAACTGTTTTATACTGACAAGCAACACTTTTCATTGTATAATTATGCTTTTTGATTTCGTTTCTTGAATGGTGTGACACAGGGAATGTTTCTGTAGCCAAAACAGGTTGTGATCTTTACTGAAACCAGACATACTCTGGGAAATGAGAAATATAGCAATTACATATAATAAACAGTTGTTATAGCTCTGAATATAAAGACTGGCACAAAACTTATGTCTAATGCTTCTGCCTTACCAAAGTTAGTTCTGTATTTGTAGATGAAACTGAATTGGAGATTGCAAGTAGGAATAAAAATTTTAAAATTAAGTGGTAATATTATGATGGAAGCTGCTTCAACCTTTTTTTTTTTTTTTTTTTTTTTTCCTCATTAAGTGGAATCCATATAGTACATGTGAGAAAAACTGACTACATATGACTGTGGAACAGAAACAGCTTCCATTTACAGGCTATGATATGTAACAGAAAAATGTTTGTGGACAGCTACAATGAGCAAAAATATTATTCCATCAACTTAATGTCATATTAACCTTACAGAAAAAAACTGCCTTGAGTAAAGTGAAGAATGTTGATTGGTGTGTGGCTCTCTTGATATTCCATTTTCCTCTGCGATACACTGAGCACACTATTCTGATTCAGATGTTAATTTATGGAAATGGATAATACAATGTATCTGATTGCTTAATTATGCATCCTGGGGATTAATTCAGAATCCTTATTATACATCTTGATGACCTTTCAAAGGCAGAACTTGCAATTTGCAACTTTTATTGGGATTTAATCAACTGGACAATACTTCTCACATCTTTTTCTGATGAGGGAACTGACCACTGTCTCTGGCACCTTTGTCATGTACTATAATCACTAATCTCTGTTGCAGAAAGAAGTAATTTTTGTGTAGCATCAGTGAATCCAAGAGCAAACAGAGTTATCCCAGTGCTGACTCTTTATTTAATGTTAAAAAAGAGGCTATGAAGGTTTGGTATTGAGGGGCTTGCAGTGTGCTGGAAAAATGTGGTATAAAGGCCAAATGAGATGAGCAGTGAGTTCAGGAAGCTGTACATTGCACAGAGTAGTAAGTGGCATGGAGAAAGTGGATTTGTAATTCCCATTTGGACTGTTTCATTATATAAAACAATGTGTTTCTACTGGAAATAAAAGAGCTTATTGAAAATTGAAGAAAGAGCTCTTTACTGCATTGACTGCAATTAACATGCCAATTGATTGCCAAGAGGTGTAAATGAAGAAAATATATGACAGACTAAAAAAAACTAACTGATGTTTCATATGTATAATATGAATGTCTTGAGTTATAATGCAAAATATGGAGCTATTAGAAAGTATATAAATCCTTATGTCATCCTCCAGGGTATAACAGCAAGTCTCTATTTGAATCTAGGAACAACCCTCCCTTGGGTTTAGTTAACTACCAACTACAGAGGTTTTTCATTTCTTTCAGAAAACCTGAGCCTCTCTATAGGTTTCAGTCTGTCTATCTCAAATGTGTGCATCACCAGGGGATTTCTTACTATTTATGACTGACTTGTCAATTTATCATAGTAAGAAAAGTGACACACTTGGCTGCCACTCCAAAGCAGCAAAATAAATAACCCATGCAGAAATTACACATCTTGCTCGTGTTCTGTGTTTTGGAATACTGAGGCAAGTTGATGCTCTTGAAATCCAAACATCTTTTGCAGTTTCAATATTCCATTGTGCTACCACAAGAGTCATAATACAAACACCTGAAGTGAAGAATGTAATATGTCATAGCACTAAGTAAAGATGAATATAAGAAGGGAAATGATTTCTGTCGATCCAGACAGAGACTTACAATAGTAATAGTCTGGTACAATTTCAATGTTTATATAACTCACCACCAAGAACTGAAAAAGTAAAACTGTACACACTGTCCTTTTTCCTTTATTGTTTTGTTTTTGTTTTTTTTTTTTTCCAGACATGGTAGAGAAATTTGTTTCAACTTTTTTGTAAGTAGAGAAGTTAAGCAAAAACTTTAAGTTAAGCAAAAAATATGACCTTGTCAGACTAAAAGTTTAGGACAGGTAATATTCTACCAAATGAGTTGACAGGACATATAGGAAGGGAGCTTTTGATGGCATAGTGGCTGATAGGCCAGTACATGACAGTCTGTTTCTGCAGAGAGTTGGCATAAAATGTATTTAAATACAAAAAAAAGTTTGGCTGCAGACAGTACTTTAAATTCTTGCCACCTTCCACATATGCTGTACAATGTACATGCAGCTCTATCGTGTATTGAGTGTGTTGTGAGAGTTACTGGGCTGGGAAAAATGTAATCTTTGCAGTAGCGGATAGACAGGACAGCAGCATGGGGTTTTCATTTTAAATAGCTTCAATTCACATCTTTGATATTCTGTTGGTGAGTAGCTCTGGGTTTAAATTTTAAAGCCTTTATTGGCTATCAGATTTTATGAAACCTAAAGCAATTTTACAGTAGTAAATTACATGATGAAAAGTAAGTAAATGAGAAAATATGTCTTTTTCTTTCTTTAATTACCTTTTATGGACTGTCTGCTCAAATGGAACTGGTAGTGGATAAAAGTATAAAGGAATATCTACATATCCTAGATTTTGTTTAAAAAGACAGCTTATAACTGATTAAAGTTTAAAATGAAAAAGTATGTTTACTTAATTAGTGATCTGATCTAAATGACTGAAGACACCAGCAGAGCATGCAAATGCACTTAGTCACAAAATATGCAAAATGCAAATACAGTCACAGACTGTGGTGGAAGAACAGTTCCCCCTCAAAGAAGGGAGATTAATAGCACCCACAAACATGTCTGGGATGACTTTGTACTGATTAGTCTGAGGCTAATCTGCTGCACCCAGTAGTTGATTAGTGAGGGCGAAATTTTGACCTAATTTATCAGTTACCTCTAAAATTGCTTATTTTCATGTTCGAAAGATTTTTATAGCACACCAGCTGTCTGAGTAATAGGGAACCGTCAAGTCTTTTGTTTATAAACACACTTGTCTGAAATATTTTGCATGACAGGTATCAGATTGTGACAATTACACTGGATCAGAGAAAAGAACATAAAATAATGTCAGTGTTCATAATGAAGAATGCTGTGACCTGATGGAGGCACCTTGATTGAATATGTCATGTTGTATTTCATATGAGAGCTAAACAGGAAAAAAAAAAAAGTCTATGACATGTTGTCTCTTACCACAATTTTGAGCCAAAACCTCATGCTGGCTGTTTCTGGATACTGTTTTGTTTTGTATAAACCATGGAGACATGGAGATGGTTACCTGAAGGGTGGCAGGTACACTCACTGTGCTAAGGCTGCCTGGTTCCAGAACTGGTACATGGGTCCCTCCTGTTCTGGGCCTTTTGCTACTGTTCCTGCCTTCTCATTAGAGCTGAGATTCACTGTTGTGCTGGGCATTCACTGCTGATGACTTTGCCTTTTCTCTTGTCTTTGTAACACTTCCTATTAGCTGGTTTCCATTTACCAGGTTCACTGGGGGAACTATTGTGTCAAGATCCCGTATATGTGCCTCAAATATTTCCAGTCTCACTTTCTGATGCAAAAAACCTCTGGTTGGTAATTACTTATTTTTCCTTATTGAAGAGCAAAGCCTTTTTATCCAGCACCCAGATCTTCTCATAGGAATTTGTAGTTAAATTTAGATGTTGATTTAATCTCTAACCTCCAGGTCTCATAACTGCTTCTTTTCAGTGACATTATGTTTGAAATTTGAAGTTTATGTTTAAAAAAAGAGCAGATGTTTTGTGTATCTTGCTTTCAGCTTGTCCTGTCTAAAATGTCACTTCCTATTGAGCACTTCCTTTCATCTTACACATTTCTGTTTATACAGATAAATTCCTCTGGTTACTTGTTCTTTTGCTTTCTTCTTCACATGGGGTTTTCTTGGAGAAACTGATTCTGAACAGAGGCTGCTCCACAGTTTTTATGTTGTGACAGTGGTACTATTCTACTTATGGCAACACCAAACAACAGTTAAGAATTTATTTTACCAACCTGAGGTGTTGTTGTGGATTGCTGTGGAGTATTTCTGTAAAAGCCCTTGAGCAAAGAGACATATTTAGATGGAATTTTGAAGATTAGTGTTTAGTCTTTTTGTGCTTTTATTTTTGCCATGCTAGTATTCCAGCGGTGTTCCAATTCAAGATTTTTCTTTTGCAGAATTTTCACTTACGAGGTGCCATATTTCTCTGCTCATCCCTTTGGTTTGCATATCTCTGTGAGTATGATGCTATGAGTGCTGCAGCTGAAGTTAAGTCATTGGTGATTGCTGTACACTGTTTTTCACAGCAGCCTTCACTGCTTTTAACAGTGCCTTAAATCTGCTGCTATAGTTTGCTCTAGATTTTGCTTGAAGAGTCACAAAGTAATGAGATTATTATGGCTTTTTCTGATATGTATGTCCTAGTATGTACTTACATTTTAGGCAAGTGATCTGAGTATTGCATCAGTAGGGAGATGCCTGTTCTGTTTTGCTGTTCTGTCTGTTCTTGCTATCTGGAAAGTCTCTGGGTGTTTTTTACGTATTATTTCGAAGGAAAAGAATTATCAAAGCAAAACTGGAAACAGCGCAATTAGTGCTCATTTTCTCTGATTGTGGTTTCCTAGAGCTCTTTCCACCTGTCATTTCTGATTTAACACTAAAGCCACCCATTGGAAGGAGTAAGCCATGCTCTGGTATCGCCAATGACACCTTAGAATCTTAGTACCCATTATTGCTCTGTTTAGAGATCCCAGATTCCAGATCTGTTCTGCCTGAGTGACAACTCTGGGAGGTAGTCCTGAGTCTGTTTGATTTGTGTTCCATTGATGAGCCATCTTCCATGTGTTAACATGGCTGCACTAGTTTGACCAGGACATATTTCTTCTTTAGCTTGAAACGCTTGGCCATTTATTCTCTCTCATCTTAAGGTGTGAACTTTGTGGTTTTAATACTAGTAATAAGAGAGCAAACACCAAACCCATCAAAATTAATAAATTTATTCTCTGCATCATCAGGCTTTGGATCACGCCAAATAAACCCATTCAGTTTGCCAGACTGTTTAGCTTTGAGATGTTGGCACCTTGGTGCCAATCATGAAATGATATGGTACCACAGCTCAACACAAGAAACAGGAAAAGTACCTGGGGCTCAGCTGTGATCAGAGGCGATACCATTGTTGAACAGGTAACGCTTGTCTTGCTGGTGCGATCCAGTCTCTGAGTAGACACTGAGGCTCATGTTGGCCCTGGTTCAGGTGAATGGTTTGCTGAGGACTGTCCTTTAGTAGGAGGCTTTTGTAGTATCAGGGCAGCTCACCATGTAGCAGTCTTTGCTAATCACCATTAATGATAGTGATGATTCACTTCAAAATACCTGATACTGAAAGGACATTTATTCTTAAAAAAATTCTCTGCGTGAAGTATGCAATGGTCTACATTTTGCATAACTGCTGCTGAAACAAACTTATTTAAATGAATACATCTGCTGTATGCACAAGTTATCTCATTCCTTATTAGCTGTACACCAAATCATTGGCTTTGTAGATTGCTTGAGATATCATGTCAAGGCCAAAAGCACGGTAGAATTGAGCTGTTTCTTCTGCACATGGCATTCCCTAAGGCAGAGATTGCTAAATTGCAATACAGATCTTAAAAGTTAAACCTCAGGTTTTTTCTGTAAGAAAAAGTAAAAGATGGTTTTGGCCAAATAATTTCTCCTAACTATGTAGACTGGTAGGTCAGATCTGCTACAGGATTTGCTTAGATCATTAGTGATTCATAAGTAAGAGGTACCCAAAACAGGAATGTGATGAAAGCTAGAATGTGTTGGCAATGCTTAACTTCATGTTGAAAATAATATTGCTAGTTACCTAAAAACTAATCTTGGTCCCACTCTGATGCCTTATTTTGTGTGATTAAACAAAGTGTGAGCACAAACAAGTAGAGGCCAATGGCACAGGAGATTTAAAAAAAAAACCCAAAACAACAACAAAAAACAAACAAAAATCATTATGTATTCAGCTTGGTTATAAGACAACCATTTTTTCTTTTCATATCAGAGACATGACTGGCTGTTCCACTGCCAAAAAAGCAGGAGAATTTTTACTAGTTTCTTCTCTAGAAATACAATTAAGAACTATCCTATATAATCAAATTGCATACTATATATGATTCTTCTTTTTTTTTTTTTTCTGTTACTAATTGAGTTATATTTAGCATAGCATTGGATGAACTTTCTTACAAAAAAGATTTATACTTTTCTTCAGGCCATTTTCATTCTCCTCTCATGTTCACTAGAAAGCCTGTCATCTGAAATCATTCTATGCTTCAGGTTCTAGGAATCAGATAAAAGTGAAGAATGCTTTCATGCCCCATAGATTTTAAGCCCATACTATTCTGACTCGGTTATTTTAAATGAAAAAGTCTTACAGTTTCACTGTTTGAGACATTACAATACCAATTTTATAAAAGAGAACAAAATTAGTTTTGTATTTATTTTTTTATTTTCTTTTTTTGTGAACAAGGTATGTAGTTGCATTTGCAGACTGAATATTTCCAGGAAATGAAATCTCTGTACAGTGAACTTCAAATCAACATTGACGGTATTTATTTAATTTTGTAAGAACAGTCATCTTCACAAACATCCCACCATGTAGCATCATTAAATCGACAGGTTCTACTAAACAGTAGCCAGCTGAATGCCACTGTAGGAGACTGCATGAATCAGAACGTGTTTTCATAACTATCCAGACGACATGGCGAAAGGAACTCACAGTCACTGTGCCCCACTGCTGGGCTGTCTCTGGCTGCTCAGTGTAACAAATGGAGCTGATTGCTCTCACAGCAGTGGATAACCAAAGTTCTGGATTTCATCACTCACTGTAATAGTGGTAGGAAGATCATTAACATGGAACCGTGAAATTTGTCAACACCTGCTACAGATATCCTTACTATTTCCGTTGTGTCTCCATACTTCAGGTTTTTATGTATTTATTTAATTTTAGTTTAGGATTAACTTGGATGCCCTTTGTCTATGTATCATATTCTTCTGGAAAGTTTTTGGTATATGGAACTTGAGTAACTAGTGAAGGTCAGCATTATAAGGAACTCATAAAGAAATAAATGTCAAGTAGTAAAAATACTAATAAGGAAAAATACTGGGTGGTAAGCATAAAAATCCTCCTGAATTTAAGCATTCTCTCACTAAGAAAAACCCTATACAACAATAGGACAGTAGAAATTCCTTCCAACTTGATATTGAATAAAAGGATTGTGATGCAGCCTAAAAACCTTGAAATATTTTGTGGAATATCTATGACAAATTTTTAAGAGTGATGGTTTGAACTCTCATAAAGGTGAGCAATAGGGAATTCTGAACACAAGGGCATCAGAGAGTATTGGTGAGATAATAGAAAGTGATGGAATATTTACTAACTATTAACCACTTTCAAGAGATTCAGAGGTACTGGAATTAATTTTCCATCTTTCGGTTTAAAAAAGGATAAAGCCAAAGTAAAATCAAACCTTTTTAAATAAAAGAGTTAAATGGTAATAGTTTAATAAAACTCCTGAAATTTTCTTCCTTGACTATTATCAGACACCTTTTTGGATTACCTAAAAACATTGTTCCTGATTTTGTGCAAAATGACCTTTCAGAAGGTTACAAGGCAAAAGCTGTAGTGAAAGATAAAGAATTTAATTCCTTCTAAAGAGGGACACTGAACAGTTTGTCTTTCAGAGTATGAAACAGTAAATTTGAAATGAATTGTATAAGAGGAGCTAGAGAAATTGTATCAGCTTCTATGATAGAACTGACTCTGATATTGAACAAGGTTTAACGTGAAACAAGAGTTGCATTAGAAAAAAAGTCAGTAATATATTGATAGGTAAGTGACAAAAGAGTTTCCTGACTAGAATGCATTAAATGAAGGAACTAAAATTGAAATATTTTAGTCGTATGAGATACAAAGTGAATAAAATATTAGGGGTAGACTAAACAGAAGATGAACATGTCATCTAAAGGATTAATTTATGAATTTCATTACCCATATAGAATGCAGCATCTTGAGAAGAAACAGAGTTTATCTAAAATATTAAAATGGGATGGGGTTGAGACTTGTATCTTTTGCTTATCTTACTACAATTATTTCATAAAAAGTTCATTTCAATGCCAAATGCCCCATTTAGAAAGAATTTCTCAGTGTTAAACTTGACAGTGTTTAATGATTGCTATCATGCTTTATTTTTTCTGTATAGATATTTCTATTACCATATCCTCAAATCAACAAACTTTTTCTCATCTAGAATTATTAAATTAGTCTTACTTTTTTATAAAGCAACTTTCTTTTTTTAAGGCTTGAAATTCTACCAATTTGATTTTTATGTTGTACCATATATATATAGCAAAGAAATCATGCTATGTTTCATTATATAAAAAAACTTATATTGCATCTTGTGCCAGCTGACTTAAAATTGCATTATGTGATGTCCTGACACAACTTATTGCTTTGTTCTTGATTTCAATATCTATAAACAGTGATCAATGAGGTGCACATTTCATAGTATCATCTTCACACTCTACTAAACCCTTTCTCTAGCAGTATATGTCCTTTTTGCTGCATGCATTTGGGACAGGCAAATGGGGCATTCCTACACACTTCATGGAAATATCTGATTAGCAAGTCTGATGATGGCCTCATTCCCCTTCATGGGGACATTTTTTGAGGCCTTTCAATCTGGCAGGAAATTTTCTGTGAGGACAATTTGCTGTCTCTACCACATGCAGTATAAGCAGGCTGGGTGCACAGATGCTTATTCTGCAAGGCATTTCCCTTAGACTTGCAATAGTCAATAATAGCTTAAAAATGCACAATGAAGGAAGAATTAAGGGAGGAAAAGAAAAAAGATCAAACTTCTGAATTTTCTTTGTTCATTAATGAATAAGAAACACAGCAGAGCTTCTATGAATGCAATTACAGTAATTTCATGATTATAAGCTGCACCTTTTTCATTGAAGAATCCAGCCTACCCAAGTAGTGCGGCTTATATTCAGGTACGGCTTATCTATGGACAAATCCCAGTGAAATGCCAACCCAGAAGCGAGAGCCGGCCAGGAGGGTGTCTGGGGCTGCCTTTAAAGGCTTTGCTGGTCTATGAAAACTGTTGCAACTTGAGCACCTGACACCAAACCCCGCCTGGCATGATTCTGTTACTAATTTGTTACTTTGTTACACATGGATCCCCATTAAAAAAATATAAAAAAATAAGTGCAGCTTATATTCAAGTGCAGCTTATATATTGACAAATCCCATGGTCTACCTGGCTACAGGGAGGTGCGGCTTATAATCAGGTGTGGCTTATAATCGTGAAATTACTGTACTATGGTCAGTTTCTTTTTGTGACTGCATTTTTCATCATATCTGCCATTTTTTTCACAAAACACCATTGCAATTGACTAATCTGCACTGCAGGGATTATGAGATACAAATAAGTACACGAGGTATAAAAGGATCATTCAAACATTTTAGCTCAAGATTGATTGCATTTTGGGAAGTCCTTTATGATGTGGGGAAATTAATTTGAGCTTGTGGTTCTTGCTGTTGTTTTGCTGTCTGTGGAAAAGGCCCTGTGTGTCTTCTACTAAGATCCCATTTTTAATAGTTCTTGATCATTGCTGATGATTCCTGCTATATTTTCAATTTCGTATAAGAAAAAATATTAATTACTGCATGCCCTAAGTAAATTTAAGTGCATCACCTATAATGTGTTCAGATCCATTGTGCTAGAGATCTCATGCTGTCAGTTCTACCAGACACTGGGCAGAAAGACTTAATAAGCTTTTGTGTTGGCTTACCCTTGGTCTTTGGAACCTTTATACTCCCACATTGCAGAACCCCAAACTTGTAGATGAAAATTTTATTTTACGTAAGTCACAGGATGCTTATGTGGAGCTTTGAAGCTCTGATATGCCAGGAAAATTTGACAGTCTGTTCTTATATTTCACATTCTTACTGTTTTGGAAGAATTGCATTGTTCTTGGAGTTGGTGAATAATATAATCAGGCCCATTGACAAGCTGTGTGTGAGGACTGGATAATCTTTTTATATGTGCAGCAAATCTATAAGGCCTGTATTGATCTTTTCCCTTCCTTTTAGTTTTACGTTATGAATGGCAGTTGTGTTCTGGGAAAGTTCCTGTCACTTTTATTAAGATAGATCATCTGGCATTCTGCAGAGGAGAGGTTTACCATTTACCTTGTGTGCATAGAAAAAAAAAAAATTTTCCCTGAGTTTAAATGCAATGTGCAATTAAAAAAAAAAAGAAAAAAGCCACAGTATGTAGGAAAGTTTCAGCAAGTAGTTTTTAGATTGAATAGTAGATCTGAAAAGAAGATGATGCTAGTAACACTCTGTTCTCCTTTTTCACCCTTTTCACAGAGCTCTTAAAATCTATTTCATGTAGGTGAAATTTCAATTTTAGCTGTGATTTACCAATATACTTCAATAAACCATAGCCACTGTATGTCCAATCTGCTGTACTTTAGGCATATAAACCCTATGCATACGTGAAGAAAACTTTTAATCATTTGGTCATTAATCTTCAAGTCTGTCACAGATTTACTGTTTTGCTTATGCTTGTAGACACTTTGAGGTCTGTATACTTAAAGCAGGAGGGGTAGAACCAGTAACTTCTTCTGTAACTAAATTTATACAGCTGACAATAAAAGGACTGGCTTGTGACTCCCTTGTGCTTTTTTTCTATTTATTTGGTGCTTTTCTTTAGTGCAGGAGATAATAGACTAGAATCCCTTTAGATTAAAGATACCTAGAACCCAGTCTCTTGCATCCTGGGTAAATGCTATGACTAAAAGCCTGGCATGAAAAAAGCTTACAGTAATTTCACAACCATAAGGTGAATCATATTATATGGCGCACTTCCGAGATGTCAGCAAATTTCTGAACTTTTTCCATATATAAAGCACACTTTTTTTTTTTGCAGCGAGGATCCATGTACAACAAAGTAACGAATTAGTAACAGAATCACGCGACCACAGGGTTTACTGGCGGTTGCTCAATTTGAAAACATTTTTCACGGATCAGCGCAGCCTTTAAACGCAGCCCCAGGCGCCCTCCCCATGCCATGGGCCTGGGCATTCCTGCCTGCCCCCGGCTCCAGCTGCCACAGCTCTCACAGCTTGGCTCTGCAGCTTGCGCTTCTGGGTTGGCAATTTTCTGAACTTTGTCCACATATAATTCGCACTTCTGGGTTTCGATCAAAATTTTAGTCAAAAGGGTGCACCTTATAGACCTGAAATTACTGTACTCAAAGACTACTCACTCTCACCACCTTATGGATATTCTTAATTAACAACTGACCTTGTCCTGGAGATTACATCTCATCATGGGCCAGCCAGTGTTCTTAATACTGCCTGTTCAGGATTGATACCATGTTAATGTTTGCTTCTGTCCCTTCTAGTATGGATGATCTTGTTTGGTTGTCTCTGTAGTTAATGTAGAAAGATGGTCTTCTCCACATGTGCAGAGCTGCTGCAGGGGGTTTCTCTGCTCTATTACCCTTCAGGTACAGTTAATTTCTCATCGCCACTTGTAGAGGAAGCCTGTGATGATTTAACCTCATCAGGATCAAATTGATCTTTGCTTTTAAGTATGTATTGGTATAAGGTGTCTCTGGGTTTCAAGTCGAAGAAGTATGTAATGTGCAATCAGGACTCTGGTTTTTGTGTTCTTGGGTCTCTAAACAAATCAAACACATTCTTTGTTTTGAGCTTTTTCTTAATATGAGGCACAGCTTTTTACTGCCTTAAGTGTGTCTCAGTTTTATCCATTTTAGTTGATTTTGTTTGTACCAGAGCTTCTCAACACTTTAGATCTTTAGTTTATGTTACAAACTCTGGGATGGAAAATTGCAGCATATTTTAAATCTAAGGTTCTTGGGATCTTCTGTTCTCGTTGGGAGGGAAAAAATAGTGGATAACTGGTGGGAATGAGAAGTAAAGTTTTTGAACTCATAAGAAACAATTTTACACTATAGATTTAAGATAATTTAATAATTAATTGATTCTTATATGGATTTGGCTGTGCAGTATGTGAACTGATTACAGCATTGCTTAAGACATGAGATAACAAGGTGAGGTATAACATGTTGAATAGAGGGTTTTTTTGCCAAAGCATTGCTGTTTACCAAATCACTGGCAACATCTTATCACACTAAAACAGACACAGGCTTTTTACATTTAGTTTTGAGAAGCTGCTGAAATCCAGTATGTGTACAGCACCTTTAAATGGTGTTGAAACTGCCTGTCTACAGAAAAGATAAGTAGCATTGAACATTAGTCTCTTCCACATACCTTCACTTTCTGAAACAAACTGGTGTTTACTAGGAAAAAAAGCAGTTTTGCTTTATTGATTTTGTCATGTAAAGGGATGTAGTTTGTCAAATATCTGAAACCTTTGCCATTCTTATGAATTCCCAATTTATTTTTAACTGTTAGTAACTCCCTATTACTTTAGCATAGTTTTGGAAATGAACAGTACTATAAATTATCAGTTTAGATGCATAGTAAGTTAAAGAGTTCCAGACCCATGCTCTCTTTCTGAAACCAGTTACTGTGGTCTTGACCACAGCTGTAAAACTACATGCTAAGATCTTCCCAAACTGGTCTGCTTTAGGAAAAGCAGGTAATTCTTCCTCTCTGCTCAGCACAGGCGAGGCCACATCTGGAGTGGTGGGTGTAGTCCTTGGCTCACTAATATGACAGACAATGAACTAATATAACAGACATGAAGATACTGGAACAAGTCCAGCAAAGGGCCATGGAGATGATGGAGGGGTGGATGCATCTTACATTCAGGAGAGCTGAGGCTTCATCTTGGAGAAGGGAAGGCTTGGGAGGATATCAGGAAGTAAAGGTGAGAGAGCCAGACTCCTCTCAGGGGTGTGCCCAGTGGCAGGACCTGGGGCAATAAGGACAGCTTGATGTAGGAAATTCTGTGTACTTTTAGGAAATAAACTGTTATAGTGAGTTTAGTCAAACACTGGAACAGGTTACACAGAGAGGTTGTGTGACCTTCTTCTCTCTAAACATGTCTGCGCACAGTCCTGACTTATTGAACTGCCCCTGCTCTGAGTCAAGTGTTGAAACTAGATGTCCAGAGGTCCCTTTCCACATTAACTGTTCTATGAAAACAGAGTGGCTGATTCCAGATTTCCTAGTGAGAATTGCCTCAGGTCTGAGCTAATGCCTGAATCTCACCCAGGAATACATTGGCAAAAGGTATTTGACCTGATCCAAATCACAGCTGGGATTGTTCTAATCTGGAGAGATGATGAAAAAAAGTACAGAAAATGTGCAGGTGTCTTTGTGATATTAAAACCTTCCAGACACTTGACAATGTATCATAGAATCTGAATGGTTTTAGTTGGAAGGGAAATTAAGGATCATCTAGTTCCAACTCACCTGCCACGGACAGGGACACCTGCCACTAGACCAAAGCTCAGATCTTCATCCCATCTGTCCTTAAACACTTCCAGGGATGAGGCATCCACAACTTCTTTGGGCAGCCTGTTCCAAGCCCTCACCAGATTCATATTAAAGAGTTTTTCCCAAAATGAAATCAAAACCTACTCTCTTTCAGTGTCAAGCCATTCCCCATTGTCCTGTCACTATATGCTCTTGTAAAAAGTCGCTCTCTATTTTTTGTAGACTCCTTTCAGGTACTAAAAGGCTGCAATTAGGCCACCCTAAGCCTTCTCTTTTCCAACCTGAAAAAAATTAAATGAAACTAACTGCTATTTTATCTGCCTCAGGTGAGATTGATATGTTATTTTTTTAAACAAAATCTTCTATTTTATTATGAACAGTAAACAATTGACAGCAACTGAGGATTTTGCTTAACGAATTTCTTGCTGATATGTGACCCTAGTAAAATCCTCAAGCACTTTTGCTCTCTTTATGTGCCACTTTGTAACCATAGGTTTTGGCCTTTAGTACAGCTCTAGGTACACTGCATTGTTTTGACATGTTATGTAAGAATTCTTGGTGCCTCATGAAATAAACATCACCAGAAATGGAGGTGCAATCAAAATTAGGCATTGAGATGCTATGACAACAAAGATATAAACCTTCTAAATCAGGCAGTTTCATGCCATTTTCATTATGGGAAAGACCTACATACTTTCCTCTGTTGTTACCAGATTTTTTGAGCATTGCTGTTTTATTTCTGTATAATGCTAATGCATATTGGGTGACATTAGTAAAATATACAAATATTGTCCTCTCCCATCTTAAGGGGAAAAAACAAAAAACACATCCCAGGTGATTATTTTAGGCCTATATGCAAATAAGAGCAGAACAGCCACATGACCTGTGTGCTAGGACAAGCTGTTCTCTCACTAAAATAACCCAAACAAATGACAAAACCTACTGAGAGATAGAGTCCTAATCATCAGTACAGCTTGCCCACAAATGCCTCTTGGGAAAGAGGTGCTTCCATGGTACTAGGATTGAAAACTCTCCTTAATCTGGAGAGATTGCTAGAACAGCTCTTCTATGAAGACAGTCTGAGATTTGGAGAAGAGAAAGATCCAGGGAGGCCTCATTACTCAGGGTTTAAAGAGGGGTTATAAAAAAAGATGGAGAGCAACTCTTGATTATATATTAGGAAGAAATTCTTCCCTGTCAGGGTGGTGAAGCATTGGAACAGGTCACAATGTCTTCCCTCATCAATAGGAATTTTCAAGTTCAACTATTTGCTATGTACCTGTCCATTTTTGTAATTGAAAAGCAAGAAGAGAAATCTAGCCTTACTTGTGCTACTTTTTTCCAGCCTAAACCTACAGTGAATACTTTGCTCTTTAAAGTAGCATTAAGAATAGAGTGGTATCTTGGTTTATGATTTCAATCTAGTTTTACATCTGTATGAATGCCTTAACACATGTACATTTTGCCCTGTATATATGTGATTTGTCTGGTTCATCACTGTATAATCTGTGATGCCTGCTGTGTGGGTAATAAAAATAATTTGAAGGTATCATTACTTGATATTTGTAAAGAACAGGAAAGGGTCAATCTTGTTTATTTGGTTGTTGTATGTTTTCGTTGTTTATTAAAGCATGGGAAAATAAATATAACTGAGGAAACTTAAGTGTGATATTTTTCCTATGACACAGTAGAAATTTATTTAAAATGCTAGACATATTTGTATTTGCATACACTAACAAAGTATTTGTCTAAGTGATACTCCTGTACAGAGTACTAAACATTTAGTATTTTAACTACATTCTCTCATTGCTTCAGATAATGAGTAACCTATAATGTCTGGTTCAAGTCACAATATATTGCAAATATTTTATGGGGCTTTTTTTAGGTAATTGTATTAATTGTGTCTTGAACAAATTTAATTCTTAGAGAATTCTTTGATCTTCAGTGTTTCCAGGTATGTGCTTTTCCTTTTGAAATGAAAGATTGCTATTTAAACAAATTGATGTTCTAGTACTTTTTTCCAGAAGTCAGCATACTTTAAAAAAATTCTGAACCATGTTTTTTACATATAAAAATAGTAACATGGAATTTAAATTATGGCTATCAGAGCAAAATACCTAATGCCTTGATGAGCTTGTATAAGGTAAATCACTGGGATATAAACCAGTAGAGAAAATAATAATTAGAGTGAAGGAAGCAGCCAGAAGCACTGCCAGAATTTCTCTTGGTGTGAGCTATTAAGGAAATAAATGTTTTTTTGGGGGCTTTTTTTTTTTTTTTTCTTTTTTTTTTGCAAATTAGGTAGGAAAGTTCTGGAAGTTGCTACATCTGGAGGTCCTGGGAACATGTGGGCCCCCACAGTTTTCATCCTCGTGACTTCAGACAGAGAACAGCCTCTGCCCTTTCGAGTGCAAAACCTTCCACCTGCATTTCTGTCACCTCAGACTGTGGGTTTGCATGGTGCCAAGCAGAGGTGAAGGCAGTGCAGAATGCTCTACCTGTTTTACAAGTTGAACTGAAAGCTGGGGTACTTCAACCAGTGAGTCACTGCCAGAGTTTCACCCCAGCCAGCAACCCAGCCCCACACAGCTGCTCACTCACTCCCACACCAGCAGTATCAGGGGAAGAAGTGGAAAGGCAAAAGGTAGAAAACTCATGGGTCTAGATAAAGACAGCTTAGGGCCCCATCATGTGCAGCAGTTCCTTGGGAAGACAAACACCATCACTCCAAATATCCTCCCATCTCCCTTCTTCCCTCCACCTTGTATACTCAGCATGATGCTCTGGAATATCCCTCTGGTCAGTCTGGGCCACCTGTCCTGGCTGTGCCTCCTCCCAACCTCCCATGCATCCCAGCCTCCTCACCAGCTTGGCAGCATGGAAAGCAGAAAAGGTCTTGGCTCTGTGTAAACCCTGCTCAGCAATAACAAAACCATCTCTGTATTCTCAACCCTGTCTTCAGCACAGATCCAAAACACAGCCCTGTACCAGTCATTGGGAAGACAACGAATTCTACCCCAGCCAAAAACAGCACAATCATCTACTGTAAAGCCATTTGCTAGCTCCTGTGTCTTTTTACAGACCCTTCACAGTAGGCACAGGAGTTTTCATGCCAGAGTAGTTTTCCTTGTCAAATTCATAAGACTGCTGAATATAGCCTTCTAATAGAAGCTGTCTGTGGCCTTCACTACAGGGTGGTTAATATTTCCATGTAATGATGGAGAAGTGGATCCTTTTTGTGTGATTCAAATAGTAACATTGAAATTGAGGAGACACAGGAAGTGTTTCCATATCATTAAGCAAAATTAAAAGGAGACAAAAATCCTCTAAATACTCCCTCTGTTCTACTCATACTTTCTCCTTTCTCATGTCTTCTGTCACTAACTTTTCCTGTTTTTAATTAGTAGCAAGCAGCACAGATTTCAGAGACAACATTAAAATGGAAGTTACCAGGCTGTGTTTTACGCTGCATTAACAGAGAAACTGCAAGATGAAATATGGTCCCATGTGAAAGTTACTGCTGCAAAGGCAGGTTTGTCTCAGGACTGCCATACTCAGAAGCAGAACTTCTTTTGGATCTTCGTCACACAAAAGCGTTCCCCTGCTACTAAAATAGCAAGCATAAGAGTTGGGAAACAATGTAACCGCTTGTGCTGATCCTTATGCTTTTCTTTTGAAGCAGATTTCTTTCTCACTCTGATAGAATTAATATACTGGGTCACATTTTCTAATATACTAGATCAATCAGACTAAAGAACTCATTCCCTGAGAGCAGCCAGCCAAACTAAAAAGAGGGTGGCATCATACATAGCTGACATCAACTTGAGAAAAACAAAAACCCCAAACTTTAGGCTAGCAGATGTCTCAAAATATCTGTTGCTAAATAATATAATACATACTTTTCCACATACCAACTTCTATATGTGCTAACTATTTTTGTTGGAAAATTTAAAAGTCTTCGCCAAAATCTTTTCTGTTCAAGCCTAAGATCTCGTACTCAACTCCACAATCCTTATAAGAAAAGATCCAAAGTCATAAAAATACCTTTGGCAAGCAAGACCATAATGACCACTACTCATGAGATCAGTTTTATTCACAATAATTTTGCTTTATAATACACAGTGCTGCCTTCCCTGCAGTTCAGGCAGTTGCTGCTGTCTGCTCTTCATTTCAGAACAGGGATATTCCTAATTATTTCTTAGACTTTTGATTCCTGAAAAGGGAAACTTAATTTTTATTCAAATAATTTAAAATAAAAATTTAGGATTTAGACTTGTGCAGAACTCAAATACTCTATCATTCTCACATCAATTAGGTATACATCTGTCCTAAATGCAAAAAATTACACTTATACATCTTGGTGCAGAATTTTAAAATACAGTAATTTCACACTCATAAGCTGCACCTGGTTATAAGCCGTACCTCCTGGTAGCCAGGAAGACCACAGAATCTGTCCATAAATAAGCCACACTGGGTGATAAGCTGCAATTTAAAAAAAAAACAAAAGCGAGTATCTGTGTGCAACAAAGTAACAAGTTAGTAACAGAATCATGCAATCGTGGGGTTTGCTGTCAGATGCACAATTTGCAAACAGTTTTCACAGACTGGGGAAGCCTTTAAACGCAGCCCCAGGCGCCCTCCCTGCGCCATGAGCCCCAGCACTCCCGCCCCCAGTGCTGGCTGCCGCAGCTCCCCACACCACTCAAATACAGTGGCTCAGCGGGCCGGCAGCGTGACAGCAGCAAAGAGCAGCAGCAGCGGCAAAGAGCAGTGCTGGCAAAGCGGCTTGGCTTTGCGCGAAGGTAGCAAAGCAGCAGCTCCCTCCCCAGCCAGTTTGCACTTCTGGGTTGGCATTTTGCCAGAATTTGTCCATAAATAAGCTGCACCTGGTGATTAGCCGCACTTCTGGGATCGGCTTGATTCTTCAGTGAAATAGGTGCGGCTTATCAGTGTGGAATTACTGTACTTAGTTAAAAGGTATTAATCAAATATCATTTCATAAAAACAGATAAATAGCAAAGAACCTAAATAAAACTGTCACAGGCTGTGTCTTCTTGAGGACTTTGTTTCCTTTCAAGTATAAGCTAAAAGCCTTCTTCTTGGCTCTTTTTCTAATTTACTAGCTCCAGACTACATATGAAGTCACAAAAGCAACTTGCAACTAGGAGGCATAGGAAAAATGTATACTTTAGGTAGAAACTACGTTAGGTTGAAGTTTCTGTTGCCTGAGATATTAATTACCAAAAACACACACAAGGAGATAGGGATACAATTCTGTCTAAGAGACAAACATAGAGATCCCAAACGTGAATGTTGTGGGATAGAAGTATCAATATAAATACCTTTCAGATGCTCATCTGACTTTGCACCCCACAGACAGCAACAGGCAACCCTGTTTTCAGGGCATCTCAGTCATATGCAGGGCCAGGAGCTGGACTGAATGACACAAATGGGTCCTTTCTAATTCACCATATTCTGTTATTCTCTAGGTGTTGATTGAGAACTGTTTCTATGCTAGGAGCTAAGTGCCCCAGTTATATGGAGACAAAGAGGGCTGGTAACACCACCAGTCCTTTAACTGTCATTCCCACCAGTCTTTAGTCACAAACTCTACATATCTTCTTTTACATACCTTTTTCCTACCCAAATGACTTCTTTCATAGACCTCTCTCTGATAACTCTGACTTCTCCTTTTATTGGCAGCTTCACACTGTACTGATTCCTTTTCTTATAGGTAGTTCCACATAGCTGTAACACCTTCTTCCATTCTACATGACTGGCTAAAACCCAAAGTGTCCCTTACACACCCATATATCCCTTACCTCCTCACAGCACAGCCAGCACTTTCCCATACTCCAGCAGACTCTAGGTCTCAACCTGTAAGAGACTGTTACGTATACCCAGCTCACCCACTCCTTTATATTCCCCAAACTGATTGGCCAGGCATAGATGTTTCCACTCCTTGGTTATCAGTACAACTGCAAGTCATTGGGAAAGATTCCCTCCTGCACTATCCTTTCAGCCTAGCTCTCCAAAGCTAAGCACACTCCCCCAGTTTGTGCTCAGGTCAAATCTTTATGGCTGTCCATATTGCCCATATAGAAGCTACATCCGTGTTTTATTTAGTATGAGTTTCAAAGTATTTCAGCAAGATGCTCAGATAGGCCCCTTGCTTTCCTTTGACCCTGGGCACATGCAGTACAGGTGGATCGAGCATGGTGATGATAATGCTTACAAAACATGACAATGCAACACATCATAAACAGAAAGCTGCTCCCCTGGGCATGAACTATTAAGCATTATCTCACTTTAAACATGAGAACTGAGTCTGCTGAGGTGGCTGTTGACTAGTGTGAAGCACATATATGCATCTTTTCCCATCTCTTGTAGAAGAGAACCCTGAGGATATAAAGACTAGCAAAAGCTTTTCTGTCCAGTCATCTATGAGCTAACTTTTTAATGTTGCTAGAGCAGTCTTTTTCCATTTCTGCATCTACATGTTGGATGTTATGTTAATAGAGTGATACTTTGGAGTTATATTAATTTTTCAGAAGTCTATTCTAGCCTTTTGTTCTATTTCTGGCCTTGTAATTTATCATAAGTGAGTAGCTTGCTGTCTTATAGTAAGGACTGAGATTTCCAGTTTTCCATGACTTGAAATGTTTTGTCTGACTCCTTTCCCCCTTTTTTTGATGTGCTATGCTAATATTGATGACTAAGGCAGCTTTTGAAAGAGAACTGTCCCATTATCTGCTGTATGTTACATTTTCTTTTTACTCTTGTTGTTTTCAAAGCAACCATGTAATAGATTTTTTAATTCCTACCCAGGTAGCACTTGCTTGCATATTTTAAAATCTCTGTGAATTGTTTTTATTAATTTCTGTGCCCATAGTTTAGCCATCTATAGGGAAGAGTGGAAGAGAGACTGCCATTAAAGTTTGCAAGCCTGTGAGGGGGAAATTTGCCATTAGCTGAATCATACATTATAATTACCAGTATCCACCAGATTGTCAGTGGTCACTAAGCTCAGTAATCAGTGTCACAATCCTTGCTGCTGCTGTTACCCTTGTTGGGAGTTCCTGACGTGTATTTGTGAGATCCTGAACAACTAACTTGCAGTCAAGACATCTCAGCACTCTTAACTGGAGGAATGGCTGAAAGTTTGGTTCAATGGCTAAGATTTATTGGAGACAAGCATAGCTCCAAGACATTCAACCCACCAGGAAGGTAGTTAAGGACATGTACTGATGGAAAAATGCTTGCTGAAACACTGTAATATCACTTCCCTGTACTGGTCATTGGCAGACATTTATCCTTTGTTGTGATATGGCAAAAAGAGCACAACATGTCTATCCTGACATGTATATCTTTATTTTCTTCCTGTCCTGTATGTCTTCTTTCTAGCCCAATCTCATTCTGCACCCAGTACAATATTCCTTTCCCATCACTGCAGTAGGATTGCACATAGGAGACAATGCCTCAGTAAGCATTTATGTTGCTGGTACTTTGGTGAACCCTATATTGGGCAGCACAGAACAGGTTTGCCCATCAGAGAAGTGGTTCCATCATACGTGGAACAAATAGAACTCTATTTCTTATTGATTTATGTCTTGCTTTAACCTCATGAACTTTCTGTTATTCAGCAAAGTGTGAAATCTATTGTAACATCTCCCTCACATGGGATTCTTATAAGGTGTCTTTCTTTTGTGCAAAATCTGTAAAGAATTCTAACTTCCTGCCTGTCACATAGTAATCTAAAGGCAGGAATTAAAAGTTATGAATGTATGTGTGCTGGAGAGACTAAGGGGAAATAGGTTACGCACTTCTTAGGACTGTTTTGCAATTAATTTGTAATTAATTTCATTAGGGATAAAGGATATCTAAAGGCCTTATGGACCCCCAGAAGATCTGACTGAAAAGTTTTTAGAACAGTAGTGATTGGAAACTACAGGTCTTAATAGCTGAGCCAGGATATTTCAGGACTTGTGTGCGTCATATGCATATGAGCAAGTCTGTACTGAAAATGTAAATGGGCACAAGGGAATCAAGCTGACAGTTTCTGTCTAAAATAGGACAACTACCATAATAGTACTAGCAAACCAAAGAGTCTCCTGAAATGCCTACTTGGCTTTGAAAGTTATTCCTGGGGAATTCAGAAGTCTACACATCAATAAAGTGAGAAACCAACTGAAGGAAGAAAAGCAAAGAAAATAATCTGAGATGAAAGTACCCATCCCCTTCTTACAACTTTTGTCACAGAAGAGGTGGCTGATAGTTCACGGAAAAGGCAGGAATCTCCTTGCAGTGTTGTTGAAGACATGTTCCAGGTGATTAGTGCTGGCAATGAGTTTATTTCTTGCAGTTCTTGAAATATGAATAATCCTGAAATAAGTCTACATCAGATGTACTCATTTCTACTCAGAACTGTACTTTGCCTGACATTTGGATACTTGATGTGGAAGAAAAACAGGAATTTATTTCTTAGATGCTTCTTTTAACAGTGATAATTTTTTAGATGCCATACTTACCAAATTGTGAAATGTAGAGGGAGAAAGTCCCCTAAAATGTCCTCTCAGTGTCTGTATTCCTATAATTACTCCATCAGTTTCTTCTTTTGGTTTGGCTTGTTTCAAACTCTACTGCCAAGAAGGCTATTTGTGTGAACTCTCACTTCTTATTAGCACAGTGATGAAAAGGTTGACAGTTTCTCTTCTCTTGCCTGAAGCTGCTACCTAGTCATCCTGGCTGATGCTCCCACTGTAATTTTTTTGTGTCATTTATTCTTGTTTTCTTGTTTCCTGTGGTTTTTACTTCTTTGTAGTCACATAGATGAAAAGCAGCCAAAGGAAAGGAAGTAAAAAATCCAATCAGTAACCATAAATAATACACCTTCAAGAAGAAAATAATTACATTAGTGAGAAATTCAGCATGCAAGAGACTACTAAAAGGTTTGGAAGTTTTTATCAAAACTGGTAGTCAAGATCAAGTCATGATCATGAAGGCAGAAACTACAAATGAAATAAGGACTTACTCAAAAGGGGCTTTATTCTGTTACAGGGCACAGTGTGATGACATTGGCTCTCAAGTCACCCAAATTCCCAAGTCTCTTCAGGAAGAAATAGCAAGTGCTATTACAATATCTAACAAATATAAAAATTGCAATCAATAGTAATTGTTTTACATAGTGAGTTATAAAGAATAAATAGACAAGGGAATCCAAACATAGCAGGAATAACTTCCTGTGAGTTACCATTTTGAAGGCAATAGCAGTGTCAAAGTATACATTTTGATATAGTTAAACTATATCTGTTATGAAAGAAATGCGAGTACCACTCAAGGAAGCCCTAAGATTTGACCTACCAAACTCTGATGAAAAACAATAGTATTTAATAAATTTAAATGTCCGTATTTTAAAAAAAAGGGGGGGAGAGATATTCTCATGTATCAGAATAACAAAGTGCTCTCCAGACCACTGATTTAAAAGCTCATAAGGGAGCAATAATAGAAGCAATATTTAAGATCTAAAGCACAAGATAACTTTTCCCAGAAGCCTTTTAAGATTCAGTAGATGCTCATTTTAGTACTGAGAGTCTTGATGAACAGTTTCAAAATGAAAAAATAGTGTTCCCTGGAGTATAAGAGGGCCAAGAGTATCTTTAGCTGTCTTTGACAATTGGCAAGAGCTGAGCAGGTGGGTTGAGGGAATCCATCCTTAAAAAGGCTAAAGGAAGATCCAGTTGCTGCCTGTGGCTGTTTACTGGGAGGTCAGAGAGAAGGTGCAGCCAGACTTCTCAGTGCTGCACAGAGAAGAATGGGAGACTCAGCACAGGGAGTTCCAGTAGAAAAGGAAATAATTATTTCTATGAAAATGGTCAAACACTAAAAAATTGTGTGGACAGGGAGTGGGATGTCCATGCTTGAAGGTATACAAACTGAACACTGAGCACTGAGGAAACTGTTTTTATGAGGACTTAATTGGGCAAATGAGCTTTGGATGTCCCTTCAAACTAGTGTGATTCCATGGTTCTATGGTTAAAGGATACTAATTAAAATGAAAAAAAAAAAGAAATTTTGAGAAGTATTCTAGAATTACAGATTAACTTATTGGGGTTAGGAATTAATCTGGGCTTCATGTCATTTACCCAGTTACATATTGATTAGTTAGCCACACAGAAGTACCAGGCTAAAAGTAATAGCTATGAGTGGATACAATGAACCAGCAGCAAATCATGTGAGTGTCAGAAACAATGAAGACTTGAAAACCTGCAAGATCTGATGTCTAAAAAAGTAGGGTTCATGGGTGCTTTAAAATATCTTTTTTCTTTTTATACAATTTAAAAAAAACCCACCCAGAAACATGAAATCTTTGAAATCTCTTCCACCTTGTCAATATGTTTGAAATTGCTGGTCAGCTTGTGGCTTTCATGAGATTGATCAACAAGAAAGTGAATACAGAAACAGTGTCTTATTTCTATAGGAAACCAGCCTAAAAATAAAAGGATGAAAATCTAATTAACAGCAGACAACAATATTATGGAAAGAAGTCTTGTCGAGGAATCATGGTTTCATTCATTCATGTCATTAGAAATGGGATTCATAAAACTAAAGGCAAAGAATGAAGGTATTAAGGTGTTGCATTCCACTGACCAACATATGTTTGCTTTCCTTGACCTGTGGACCTTAACCTTATCGAGCCCCATATCAGCTGGAAGGAGATCCTATTACTACCTCCTGACCACCCCTCTTTTCTGAAAGCTATATAACCCCTGTGTACCATGTGATCTTTCTCTTTGCCTTCTGGACCCCTGCAAGAATAAACCTTGGAACAGAGCCAGGGGTCTGAGCCTCCTTTGTCTGCTTGTTCATGACCAGCCCGCATCCCATTTCTGGCTGAGAGTTAGCTGAAAGGTCAGGGATTTGGGAAAAAGGGGGACAGCGTCATTTAGGTGTTTTATTAGTCACTTATAACACCTTGACTGCCAAAAATTTGATTATCAAGTATCAGTAAAGAGATTTTTAATGGGATGAAGAACTTCCTTGTTAAAAAGAACTGGAAAATAAGCTGTCAGTGGGGAGTCACAGCTGCATAGAAGCTCAGCTAGTAGGGTTCCTTAGTACTAACTTGTTTCAGTCAATGGCTGAAGGTGAATATAAAATCACTGATAACAAACTTAGACAATTCAAATAACAGCAGGGCATGCATTTTCACCATTAGGAGCTATAGTCCCCTGTGGAACAAACTAAGGGAAGCAGCAATGTTCTAATCCTATGATGACTTCAAATCAAAGGGAAAAATTACTCTGCTAGGATGCTTTTTTCTAAGGCTGTTGACTTATTTCAGATAGAGTGAGTGAGTAGCATTCTATAATCTTTTCCCTCCAAGAGCTGAAATCAGATTATTTAATGGTTCTTTCCACACTGGAAACACTAGTCTTTTAAAACAGTGACAGAAAATGTCATTAATGAGACCAAAAAGATAAAAACTGAAAGAGAAAAAATATTAGGGAACCAAAGAAAACCTGTGATTAAAACCAAGATAACTGTTGCCTAATTTTGCATTAGAAAAATAATTATACTTAAAATCTATTTTTAGCTAGGACTAGGCTTGTTGGATATTATTAAAAGTGTTTTGACCCAGAGGGTGTTTGGGCACTGGAACAGACTCCCCAGGGCAGTGGTCACAGCACCAAGCCTGACAGAGCTTAAGGAGCATTTGGACAGTGCTCTTGGGCACATGGTGTGACCCTTGGATGTCCTGTGTTGAGCAGGGAGTTGGACTTGATGATCCTTGTGAGTCTCTTCCAATTCAGCTGATTCTGTGATTCTGTGAAAACTCAATCTTATTCTTAGATTTGGCTTTCAAAGACGGAAAATTCAGGCAGCCAAGAAATCCCATTCTAATGTCATTTATTATACACCAATGTCATGCAGCAGTTCAGGCTTTCAGTAGTTTCCTGACAAATGTTTCAAGGGCTGCCAGTGGCAAACAAAATTGTTAAGGTACCTTTCAAAATAGAAAGACTGTAAAAATGACAGTGTATTGCTAATGTCTGTCTGGCTACACACACGGTCTCCTCACTCCCCTTCCCCACTTTCTTGCTAGAAATCCTGAAAAATTCAAGCAGTGAAAACAGAAATGTGTTCTTTGGATTGTGTAACAGGGGCTCCAAACAGGAGCCTAAACTGAAACCTCTGCATACAGATTAGAAGCTGATTGCTCCTCTGTGCACACTTATGGCCATTTGTAAGTTCACACTCTCATACATGTATTATTTCCAGAAAGAACTGTGTTGAAAGTTTAAAGAACTTTCTCACTATTACAGTTTTGTGTTGTTCATTGTAATACTAATTGTAAGGCTGGTTCAGCTTTTCCCAGCTGTTTCACTTCCTATGTGTTGGTAGCAGTCCAGTTTTCTTCTTCGAAAAAACACTACAAAATCCTAAACATTTATTTAACCTTGTGTGATGCCTTTTTACTTATTAAAAGCTGTGTTCCAACTTAGACTAATTCTATATCCAGTGTTCAACAACCATTCTCACACACATGCCTGTTCTGTCTTTCCATAAACACACTCTTATGTCCAAGTGTCCAGAGTACCAGCCTGCTTTGCCAGCCTGCCCATCAAACTGGAACTCAAGTGTCTGCAACTACACATCCTATAGCAGACAGTGGCAGAGCTTCCTATCTCTCTATGAAAACTGGTGTCTCCTCTGTTTTGTTTTAGCTTTGTGCCTTCTCTTTTACCTTCTCTTGCTATCAAATCTTGTATGCCAGTAGCATTATGTGCTTGTCTTCTCTTTCTCCCGAGCCTTGAACTGTCTTGCCAAATTAAGCTGTGGACCAGGTGTCAGCTGCATCATTTCTTGCAAGAATTATCCCCATCTGAAGCACATACTTCTGTAAACCTCATCAGAAGTCTTGGATTTTTATTGTGCACTTCTTTAAATTGTTATGCTTTTCTTTAGGGATCTTGAACAGACTCTAAGAACTTTAGTGTATGTTCCAGTGAAAAAGGATGAGAGAAAATTTGGCTTAAATAAAAACCATCACCAAGAGCTATTTTTACATTTGTATGATTTGTGTGTAGACAAGTATATGTGGAACTTTTTGATGTTGCAGTCTGCTTTACTGTAATAAAGTTTTAATTAAACAAGACGTTTGATCTCCAGCAGAATCCTACCAGAAATGTGTCACTGCTCCAATTCTGCAGTGGTCAGTTTTCTAAATCTGACCACTTGTATTTTCTCCTGGGGCATACCTTCATATAGCCTCTATATCCACACTCCTCTTTGCAGTTTTTGATTCCTGGCTGAGCACTGATTTTCTCCATCAAATCCTCCAGTTCATACCAGGACAGATGCTTCCCCTTCTTCCAGGTTCAGTGGGACTTGTAAGTACAAGAAATGAGCTGATGTATGTCAGGGAGGTGTTACAAAACACCTCTGCCAAGCCTACATTTCTGTGGGAATGCTTGTGTCTTGGTCTATTTTGCACCACACTCAGAATTGTCAGTGTTTAGTGTGTAATGTCTTCCAAAAACACAACAAGCAGTGCTAGAGCAAAATAACTCAGAGCTTTCTTATAGCTCTGTGAAGTGAAATGGTTGATGTTGAAGACACAATGACCATTCTACATGCATCTAACGGCTCTCTTACTTGCCCTTAAACACTTAAATACACCTTAATTTTTATTTAGAGTGTCTTTTATACAGATAGAATGCAAAATTTATGGAGTTTTTTCCATTTTCTGGTAGTGCAAACCTTTTTTTTTTTTAAATAAATATAGATTAAATCCTTTTACTCAAGCAACAGTATTTCTGAATAAACACTTCCCTGAGTTGCTTTAAGATCACTGCTGTAAGATCATTTTCAGGTTCATCTATTGAGATGGGACTGATTGAGTCAAAGTAGAAGGCTTCAGGCTGTTATCTTTGCAAGGAAGTTAAACATGAAATTTATTGACACATATAAATAAGGGCTGGAACAAAGAAAAAAGTAAAGATGCTTGTAGTGCAAATGAGCTATAAAACAAATGAAAATGCTAAAAGTGTGGTCAGGACCTTTACCTGACTACAGCATGCACAAGCCAAATAAACAATAATCAAGTGTTTGGTAGCTGGAATTGAGATGTGTTTTATAAAAGGAGAGTTGGGGAGGTCAACCTTCAGAGTCAAACCACCAGATTACTGAAATTTTAGAATGTTGATACTTTAAAAATTACCTCAATAATGTGAGGACTGTATAGAGTTATGTTTGTGGCTACAGAGGCCAAAAGATCCTGTTAAGTGAGAAAGACAGACTTTCAAAGGAAACTATCAAATTATTACAGCTTCCTTCTATCACATCTTTTCCTGTGTTCTTTGCCTTTAACATTTGGCATTGTTCATATCATCAAGCCTTCTACTTCCATATTTTCTATTTCATGTACTTTTCTATTAAGTTTTGACTGCACTATTTTAGTTGTTATAGAACATTTCTGTATGGTATTCTCCAACTACATAGTTCAGCTCTAAGTGTATTCATTGTTACTTGTATTTTGTCCATCATTTTGATCATTTGATGTGCAGAGCAGCTTGTTATTTTGGGGTGAAGCTGCCTCTATTTAAAAAAATATAGATTCGGTGCACATTTATGTTTATTCACTAAGTAACTTGACATCTATATTCTTAAATCTTCTCACCTTTAACTAGAGGAATCAAAATCTCTCTCCTGGACCTTGTTACCTAGTTAAACACCAAGTATTTGTTTTACAGATTGCTCTAGCTAATGTATTTCTGCTATAGGAATTCTTAAGCATCTCCATCTTTTTGTGTCACCGGTAGAAGCATTAGGAAATACAGTAATTTCATGATTATAAGCCGCACCTTTTTCATTGAAGAATCCAGCCTATCCCAATAGTGCGGCTTATATTCAGGTGTGGCTTATCTATGGACAAATCCCAGCAAAATACCAGCCCGGCAGTGAGAGCCATCCAGGAGGGTGCCTGGGGCTGCCTTTAAAGGCTTCACTGGTCTATGAAAACTGTTTGCAACTTGAGCACCTGACACCAAACCCAGCTGGCAGCGATTCTGTTACTAATTTGTTACTTTGTTACACATGGTTCCTCACTTAAAAAAAAAAAAAAAAGGTGCGGTTTATAGTCAGGTGCGGCTTATATATGGACAAATCCCGTGGTCTACCCAGCTACTGGGAGGTGTGGCTTATAATCAGGTGTGGCTTATAATTGTGAAATTACTGTATTTCTTTCCCATTATACATATAAGCAGATCAGGGTTCTCAGACTCCTGCCATTTCTTTCACAGGCAGTACTCTGTAAGAATATTAAGTACATTATGCTAAACTGTATTTCATCTGTACAAGTGAAATGATGCTCCATTTGTTCAAATGCTGCATATGCAATCAGACATGGTGTGAACACCCCTGCTGTAATAAGACATGTGAGTAGAGCTAAGCCCAGCTGCATTGTCCTTCCCTTGACAGCTCTCAGATAATAACTGAAATGATAATTCAACAGTGCTGGGAAAGTGCCTTAGAAATGTAATCCCTCCAGTTATGCTGCCTTCAGCAACTTCAGAACAGGTCCTTGGTGCCACAAAAAGACACAGGAGAATCTCACATTACTGCCTGACTATGTAGTAAGTAAACACGCAAAATTCAAAGTTATTAAAGTTAACACATGGCATACAACCACAGCTTCAGCACATGACAAATGAGAATGGCAACACTTCAGAAAAGAAAGCACTTGAAAAAGAAACTCTGGACTCACAATGAAAAGTTCAGTGAAAAGACCAACATGATGTTCAGGACTGGTCAAACAATAAAACAGAAAGATAGGAGTTCTTAGGAAAAGAAGAGGCAACAAATCAAATATGCTACACCACTATTTAGTTGATGACATGTCTGTTAAATGCTGTTCCAGCCTCAAAATGGATACAATAGAACTTGAAAAGACTTAGAGAAGGTGAATTATGAGAGGAGGTTGGGAGGAAAACTAAATAAAACTTGGAAAAGAGACAGCTGAATGGGAAAAAACAAGTGTTAATTGTTATGAGAGCTACGGAGAAGATAATGAGGGACCAATTTCTATTTTTTCCTTAGAAATAAGCACAGGGAAAACAAGATGTTGCAAGGCAGTATTTTAGCTACAAAAACCCAGTAATTTTCTGTATTTTTAATAGTGGAACTCACTCACTTTTAAGAGGAATGAGTCATGGAAAAATGTATGGAAAAATTCTCATAGTCTTTCCCTAGGTATCCACTGTGTTCAATGCTGCAAGCACGGTACAGGGCTGAAAAATAAATAGTTTTGCTGTTTCTTTTGTTAGTGATATTTCAAAGCACAGACACAATCTGTAGGTGTAAAAAGACCACAACTTCTAAGCTATTAAGAAGAATACAGTGAGAAAATTGTGCCTCTCTCTTTGCTTCCTGGAGTAACTGGATCACAAATTAGCTCACAGTAGATGCCTGTCTTGCTGAAGCAAAAGAAGAAGCTGACAGGATCAGAGTGATTGTGCAGGTACAAATGATGAGAAACAGCATTTCTTTCCTATGTTGTTTTCAATATCTTGTCAAAACCTATAAAGTAATAATCACAGGGTCACTTCTGATGACCTTGCTTGTGTTTTACTTCACTGATTATAGCTGACCAAGAACTGAAAGGGGGTGGGCATTCCAATACTAATGATGACAGCCCCCTAATGAGAAAAGAGAACTTAAACTGAACTAAATGAGAGAGAATGCATGTGTAAGAGGTGCCTGGCAGCAGGGCATCAAGGAACAAAAGCACTCAGTGTACGAATCAATGCTCTCTTTAGAAATCTGTTGGGAAACATCCTGCTTTCCTCCAGGCTCAACTGCACTGCATCACTGTTGATGTGAACAGCTGCTTTCCTTGGGCATTGGTATATTTGGTAATGTTAGAGGACAGATGTGGTGCACTGCAGTTTTGCTTTCTCTGCCATTGGATGTACTGTTTTCTTTTTTACTGCCAGAAGTTCACAGTTCTTATTTAATTCTCATTCTGAGCACAACAGCTGAGTTGCTAATGTGTGGAAAAGCATTGCCCAGAATTAATATGATTGCATTCATACCATCCTCTATCATCTCCTTGTCAGCCCTTATATACTTAAGTTGTACATATTTTGGACTGACCTTTTCTCTAATTGGGCAGGAGAGCACAGAGGACTATCTAGGTGCTAGGATAATGCCTAACTATGTTAGTCTTCTATAGGAGTTTCTTGGGGGAGACACATAGCCTAGACCCTGGCCCCCTTGCAGCAACACAGTTTCTGCTTTTGTATCCAATTTAAACTCTTTTAAGAATGCATGTATATCTCTATCAAAACATTAATTGAGGAAATTTTATTTTCTGTGCTAAAATACTGTCTATTGCTATTTTGGGTTGATTTAAAAACTGCCAGTTTAATTTGTGCTAAAGGTCACATTCCTTTATGGAGATTGGAATTGCTGGATTAGATCAGGACTAGTAGGGTGATTCCACTCCCCCTCATGAAAACACTGCAGAAAAACAAGCCAGAATCCCCGGTCTGCAAATGTAAAGTGGTCTTCATTCTAATCCTTTTAAATTAGACTTTGGCTTAGATCTTGCAGTGTAGGATTTTATATTCTCTCCTTCTTTTTTAAATATTTATTTTAAATATAACGAACTGATTCTTCTCCTATGAAGCCTCAACGCCTCTTTGTGGCCTATTCAAATGCACAACCATGTCTTTCCTAAGATTCATACAGATCAATAGGGTTCAGAAGCAGGACACGCTGCCCATTTGTATGATTCTCAGAACAGGATGGCAGGCATCCATTCAAATCAATGATTTCTGTGAGAGATGCAGTTCATCCTGGATGTGCCTCTGCTGGAGGTGTCTTGATGCTTGTTTAGGAGTTATTTGTCCCTGCCAGGCATCTGTGTTGCTGAAGCAAGGATTTCTACCCAATATATTTTATAAAATATAGGGAGCTTAATGTGTCACTGTACTTTGCTGCTGGGTGAGCAAATAGGTCACGGTTGTGCTATGGAAAAGGCAATGTTTATTCTGTTGATTCTAACCCTGGAGAGAACTCAGGGTGAGTCACACCACCAGCTAACAGCCAAACTGACTAGGAGGGGTTTGCTTTTGCCTCACAGCTTGCAGTTATCTGTGGCAGAGCAGCACTAGGTTGCTGCTGCAGAAGCCAGGGACAGCTTTTGGTTTCCATAGGTATTACTGAGGGGCCCAACAGTGTATGCTGCTTTCACCTTGAGTCTTCATGTTAATGAAACCGCCCCACGTCCGTGCCTTATGCATCTGTGTAAAGTTTTAGTAGCATTTGTAAGAGCAGAACTCTGGCATGTGTTTCAGCATTGCAACCCATTAGTCAAACAGGGAAATCACATAACCTTTACATTCCTGCTTCATATCCAACATCCAGCAAAAGCAGTATCACAGTCACAACTAGTTGCTGGAGCCAGTCTGTTTAATTAAGGCCACTTTCCTCGTCAGTACTTCTAATGCAAAGAAAATCCAACAAAAAACTCCCCCAAAATCTTAAGGCAAAGTAAGTGGTCTTAGAAACTTTCTGAAAGGATTTCCTACCAAAACATGGATAAAGAGCAAGTCACAGGAGATCTATAGCCCATAGGCACAACTCAGTTTCAAAGAGATCAGCATGACACCTTGTGCTATTCAGCTCTTGTCATAGCTGCTGCCAACTTTTTTCATGTGTTTACAAAGTACATTTTGCTTTGTGTAGACCTGAGTATGAAATTCTAAATTTTAATGCAGCTTGTGTTTTTGATTATCAGCTTTAGTTGCCAAACTAACAACTTGGGCATTGCATAATCCTGTTACTTTCTGCAACTAAGATCAGACAGGGAGGTGATTAGAATCACAGATCAAAACACAGAAAGAATTGAACTGGGTGCTTTCACTCTATGAACAGGGATTTCTGTTGCAGAGATTTTTTTTTCCAAAATAACACATATCTCATTCCTTGTGACATATGGCAAGTACCAAGACAATCTAAGTAAATGCCTGGATTTTAGAAGACATACAACAGCTGCACAGTGTAAGTACAGCAGAAATATTGCTGTAGCACTCTAAATCTGCCTGTATATTTACAGGCATCCCTCCTTGTCATGGTTAAATAGAAGGCATAAACATTTCAAAAAGCAGTTCTCACAATATTTGTTTGCCCTGTTTAAAGTAGGGGTGCTAAAGAGAGACAAGAAAGTCAGGAAAGAATAGAATATTACATAACATAAGCTAAAGACAAGAAATAGGTGCTATTCCTGTGGCACTGTATATATTGCATTGTTACAAGAGTAAGTGTTCTAGAAACTTATGCTGGTACTTGACTGCAGCAGAGACAATTCGTTTCTGTCTCAAATAGCAGCCTGCATTATAGTCCCCTTTTTCTTTATACTGACATAAACTGTAGCATTCTTCTGAGACACTGAAATGTAGAAGGATCTGGGACACTGGAGTTTTTGTGTCTGTTGAACTGGCTGCGTTTGTTCAAGTCTGACATGATAAAAATGTTAGTAAAAAGAGAGTTCTTGCTTTGAATGACTTTTATTCAACTAAAGAATAAGAAGCTGTTTGATAACCCTGCTTCTGTTTGAAACAAAGGCAAAATAAAATCAGATTTTTATGATCAGATACTCTTACATTTTATAAAATTTTTATTTCTGCTGTATGAAGACTTCAGTGGATCATTATTCTACTTTTAAAAACAATATAGAAGACACCTAAATGGATAATGTTGCTCAAAATCTTGGATTTATGGTCAGTGTACTCTCCATTAGGCTACCTAAGGTGAAATTCAAGGCAGAATACAGATATGTCTTGCCAAGTTTGGATCTTCTCTGTATCTGACCTTCAAAAAATAGGCAAAGCTGGGTATGAAACAAAGAAAAGATTGATTCTATTCAGAAGTATTAGCTTTTCTCCAAATGCAGGAGAAGAGGATTGACTTCTAATCAGAAGGATAAGGAACTTAGGCTGGTTCTAGTTCTAGTATCCTACCTAGAAAAGCTCTCAGCAGATTACCACATTTTCATGGCAAGTAAGAATATTGCACAGTACCATCCATTTGTCACTGACTCACAATCCTAACAGCAGAATTTTTCTGAGTATAGCTGAGCTACAAGTTAAGTCTTTCATTGCCATTACATTCATTTAGAAGAAATCATGATGAAGATTGAATTATAAATTGGAGCAAGAACATTTATTCTTGTTCTTCTATCTTCTCAATTGCAGGAACAATTTATGACGCATTTAATGTTACCCTTATTTGATTAATCTGCAGCCTTTCTTGACCTAACAGCATTTAAAGCACCAAGCTAGAATGCTGAATATCAGTGGCTGTGCTGGATGTGATTGGAGATTTCTCTAAATATTAGACATGGGTTTCTTTTCCATTTAGGGGCACAATGAAACAGCCATGGCATGGAAACCTTTTCATACTATTTGAAATGTGATTGCTTGAACTACAAGGTGGCCTTAAACATGACGATTGAAACATGATAAAAAAATAATTTGCCTTTGTGAATGATTAAGGGACAAAGATTAGAATTTTAAATAAAAATATTTGTATAAAATAAAAATTACAGTACTTTCACGAATATAAGCCGCACCTTTTTCATTGAAGAATCCAGCCTACCCCAGTGGTGCGGCTTATATTCAGGTGCGGCTTATCTATGGACAAATCCCAGCGAAACGCCAACCCGGAAGTGAGAGCCGGCCAAGCAGAGTGGCAAGTGGGCGGGCCAGCCCCTGTGCCCCTGGCAGCCGGCGGCAGCGGCGCGGGATCGCTGGCAACGGGGGCTGGAAATGTGCGGAGCGGCCCCCGTGCCCCTGGCAGCCGGCGGCAGCGTGGGACCGCCAGGAACAGGGTGCCTCTGGGAAGCCGGGCTGTGTGGGGCTGGGCCGGAGTGCCCCGCCCCATATGCCATGAGGAGTTTAAAAAAAAAAAAAAAAAAAAAAAAGCGCGGCTTATATTCGGGTGCGGCTTATATATGGACAAATCCCGTGGTCTTCCCAGCTACCCGGAAGTGCGGCTTATATTCAGGTGCGGTTTATAATCGTGAAACTACTGTATTTACACTAGAGTGAAACATTTATTAAACTGCATGTTGAGACTAGACTACTGTTAAAATTTTCCACATGGGTTATATTTTCAGAGAAGTTTCTCATTCCAATATTCACCATTTCCTTCCATTATTAGCATTTTGGTTTAGAACTGCCATAGTTCAGAGGTGATTTTGTCTAAACTTCTGAAATAAAAATTTTTTGTACTTTTCCAACTCCATCATCAGCTAAAATCATACTTGTCTACAAAAAGGATGGACTCAGTTTGTCATGGTTTGTCACAGCTAACAGGCAAGGTAATGCATAAAGACCAATGAGAGAGATTACAATGAGAGGAATTGTAAATCAGGAGACTGAGAAAGACAAGCCTCTCATAGCTTCCAGAAACATGAGCCATTTTCAAAGCTGAGCTCCTGCCTGTCACCCTCAAATGCTGGTTCCAGAGTATTTAAAGTCTTTGTTGTCCTTGTTTGCTTCTTCTGACACTCATTTTATCTTCACTGGCTCACTCTTTTTCCTTTCCAATGTTCAAAATAAACTCAGTGATACAAATCATTGTAACAAAGTTATGCACGAAGCAAAAGAATTGACAATCCAATGCTTTGGGCATCATTTGCCATTGATTTCAACAGTTTATGTTCAGTATCAGAATAGTTTGGGGAAAAGGGGATGCACAATACAGCCTTGATTGTAAGAAATGTATCCACAACTGAGAGATGGAATTGTATTTATCCAAGATGTTATTTATAGTGTGGATTTTTGTGTCTCTAAAAAAATGATGAATGATTCAATAAAGCATGACATGCAACAGTTCAAAATAGTGTTGCAAACTAAAAATTGAAAATAGTACTGAAACAAAATATTACCTCGCTCCTTATTACTCATTCTTTAAATATATTTAAACCAAAATGAAATTCCTTTTAGATTTTTTTCAGGAGGATTTTCATAATGAACTATAGGTTTAGAAGTAGTGAAATAAATGGCAAATTCTCTCAATCCCAGAAACTCATGGGAACAATTTGATATCATTTAATGGATCCTCTCATCTCCACAGACATTAAAAGGAGCATGGTATTCCCCTCCACACCCGTCCCTGACAATTGTCCCCTTTTTTCTCATAATGCCTATGGGACAGACCTTGGTACTTACTTTCCTATTCTTTTCTTCACCATTAGCATTTCATTTTTTTCTGCACTGATCTCTTCAAATATCTAAACACAAATGGAGATACTCATTCTATTTTTAATTCAGCTACACAAATGGAATCTGGTGGAATTTTTTTTCCTGTAGTGAATATGTAATCTTAATAAGAGTTTTGGTTTGGGTTTTTTTTTTTTTTTTTTTTTTTTTTTCCAAAACCTGAGAAATACCCTATTTGAGAATGCAGTATGAAAGTAGTTTTTAATATGTAAATAAATGGTGAAAGTTTAAGGAAGGCTTCATTGTGCTAGCAGACCCAACCAGGAACCACTTTTCATTTAAAAAAACCCTTGAGGAAAATTTGCTTTTATCAGACAAAACAGTTCTCTTTTTTTTCCTTCTTCTACTTTTTGTGTGGATACTTTTTGCTCTTTTTGCAATAGTATTAAATGTAAAGACAAGTTTTGTGTTTAACTGTAAATAAGCTGTTTTATGCAAAAAGGAGAACTTAAATGAAGAGAAGACTGCGGGGAGATAAGCTACAACTTATTTACCTAGATATTTTGCAGCTTCATTATAACCCTTGGATTCTTTCAGTTTATGACACAGAATCTGCACCTGTCAGACACAACATAATTTCATGCTGCAGTGTTTTGTTGTGTTTTTTCTCCCCGGTGGAAGTCCCTGTGTTTATCTGAAGCACTGTTGGGAGAGTATGAAGGGATGGGACTGCTATTTGCATTCTAAAGGTTTGTTTAGGTACAGTTTGTAACTCTAATGATTGATACCTCTGGAGGAGTTGAAAATTTTGACAGTCCACGCTAGGTACCTCACAACTTCTACTTTTTGAGGTACTTTCACATGAAGTTCCTCTGGGATATCTAGAAGGTTTGGTATTGATCAGCCTTCAGTCATCCATTCAGTGAATTAAAATAAAAATGGGCTGCAGCTGTGGAAACTTGCCCATGTTTGGAAATATTTTAAAGAGAGGCTTTTTTCTGTTCTTCCAGTCATGTAACTATATTGACCTGAAAGGAACCATTATTGTCTCCACAGTACTGGATTATTTTGATAAGCTGTAATTTTTTGGGTGGTGTCTTCAGGCAGAAAAGGTGAATCAACTGACTTAATACTGCACTTAGTATCTGTTCTGCTATGAAAGGTAGATGGGGAGGTTTAACTCTAGAAGTCACAGGACAGGGAATTTATTATTTGACTGTAGTAAGAGAGGGGTAATGTCACACCAGGCTTCCCTGGCTTTCCCAGTTTCTCTAAAACCTACTAAATGTCTGATGTTTTTTATAGCATCAGAAGTTAAATCCACATACTGGGATGAAAGTCTGCAACATTTTATTTTTCTTATTACAACACATGGTTAAAATCTCTGAAATCCTTCAATAAAATCAAGCACAGAAGTAAAAGAAACAGGAGTCATTGAAAACGTGCTGCAAGCAGTGCTTTAAAAAAAACTAACACACATAACAGTAAACAGCAGGGACTAGAAGAAATACTCCTGTGGTAAGAGAAGAAATTACACAATGACTTCCAGGGAGTAGAAAACTCTAGGACATATTTAGAATTTAATAATTTATGCGTATCAACTGGACCTTTAGAAAGTATGCATTAATGCACTTCTGCAGAACAGAAATATATTCAAACCTATGTCCTTATTTTAATGGTTTTATTTAAAAAACCAATAAAAATGCATTGAAGGCAGTACAAGCAAAAAATAATTTTAAAACAGTAGGTTCTACATATAGCTTCAGCTGGTTTTGCAGAAATTTTGCTTGATTTCCTCTTTTACTCTGAAGGAAATACCTGATTTATTCTATTCATGTCCTACCAATTGAGTCCAACTAGAATTTGTAAAGAGCAGTGAAATATTCTGTGTATATGTAATTGGATTAATCTGGCAAGCTTCCCTCTTCAAATAATGGTCATATTACATATTGAGAAAGATAAACTTTCCACTTTCATCTTTTGCTTCCAGCAGTTTGTAATTTCATAATGTGTAGCCAGCATGAACAGAAAAGTGCATTGTAGGTATTTACCTTTGCTCTTCTCAAGTTCATATCAAGAAGTTTTGGCTAAAAATTGTTGCGCTTCCATGAATGCCTCCACAAAAACAAACTAACTAACAAACAAAACAAAACAAAACAAAACCAATTTTAGCATTTTAGCTGTTAGAAATTTCTTTAAATTCTTTCCTTATCACTTTCAGTCATAAAGTATCCCCAGATGGCTGACCATCCCTCATACCTGCACTCCTCATTGTTTCTCCATCTCCATTCTCCTTATTAAAGTAACAGCCATTCACTTCTCTACCTTTTGCTTTCCTGGTGATATTGTCCATTCTATTTTTTGTGTGTTCCTCTCCTCCTTCTACTGTGTGATTACAAAAGAATAAGTAATAATGCAGGTAAGATATGTTCCATACCAAGTTTCCAGTTATATGGAGTGTGTCTTCAAGGAAACAATGGCACATTGTTCATGAAAGAATCTGCCAGTCTTGTCCCATTCAATTGCTGAAATATTCTTTTGATGTTTAAGTTCCTAATTACCAAAATGCATTATATTTTATAGGTTAAATTCTTTCACTTACCATATTTTGAACACAAAGAAGTAACTCGCTCAAATATATTAATATATGGAAACAGTTTCTGGGAGATGCTAGCTGTAACATTTCCCTGTAGTTAATGAGAGTGAAATAGAATGTGCTAGAATGTCATAGCAGATAGATGGAAAACTTCAGGAAATTTCCAAAGCAAAACCCATAGACAGCCTTAGTTGCTGATTACTTTTTTCTTGTGTTCCAAGCATTTTCTCCTGTTGATCCAATATTTTATATTCACATAAATACTTGAAAAGAAATGCAGAAGTAAACAGCATCTGAATGCTATGGTTATGAAAAAAATGTTACCAGTACAAAGCAAATTATTAAATGTCTTTATTTCAGGGACTTACTTGCAGCATTCTTGCTAAGATATAATACCTCAGGTTCCCCTTTTCCTATCTTGTTTCCAACTGTCTACTTCTTAAATCCTTAGACAAATGCTACTGCCAAATGAATAAATGACAAAAAAAGGCTTTGACCTGACATGGTTCAGCAATCCTTATGGTTAAACTGCTATTACATGTATTTTACGAAAATATGTATTTTATTTTTAATATTTAAATCCTAAGATGAATTCCCAAAACATTATGAATAAGGAGCTGTGTTCAGGTGCTGGTTCATACAACTAGACAATATATGAAAAGGTTTTGGCTATGCAGAAGTCAAATGGTTTCCATAAATTTTTTTGCTGGTGTTCAATCCTTTCACACCAGGGAAGGGAGAAATGAAGATTGAATAAGAAATGTCTTTCAAAACTGTGGTTTTAAAACCTGAACTGAGGTTAGCATATCTCAGTCTCTTCCAGTTTAGATACTACAGGAAAAGAGGCTGACATGCAATAGAAAGTTAATGTGTTTCTTAAACACAAATCTCAAAATACAGAATAAAAATTCCTTTGCGAAGAGTTTACAGATCACCCATAAATCTAGATTTGTATGTAAGAGATAAAGTGGTTATGCTAAGCATGAGCACAGCATAGCAGAGCTGGGTCATTGCCCTGTCCTTAGCCACAACAGCAGATTTGGTGTCAAAAGTTCTCTGGTGTGATACTCGACATAGAATGGAGAAGAAAATATGTGATGCTGATGGAAAGATATTTTTATGACCTAATTTTCTTCATCTAAAACTGGTACAAAATGAGTAAAATATGTCCTTAAGTGCTTTAGTTATAGAAGCTATTCCCCTCTCCTCAAAAGTTCAAAATACAAAGTAATTTCCCAGTGAAAAAACTAAGGAGTAGATCTCCACATCTGCACTTCACTTTCAAGCCCCCCAAAATTAAAAGCCCAAACCCTTCAGCTGTTTGAAATGAGTGGTTTGTCTCTCCATCTTTTTTCTTCAAAAATAAATTATTCCAATTTCCTGGCAAGACACAAAAAAAGAAGATGCTTTTACTTAGTGTAGAGGTTTGAAGGGCTTATTTGCTATATTACAAAATACCAAGCAGAGTCAGTTCAAGACTTCCCCAGAGCAGGGCAGCATGGAAATCTTCTGCCCAGAGAAGAATAAAACAAAATAAAATTGGTGTGGAACATTCAGTTAGGCAGATGGGGAGTCAGGGAGGAGGAGTCAGGGGTCAGTGGGAAAGATCCTGGAATGGATCACTCTAATTTCAAGGAGTTTAGCATGGGAGAGAGGTTGAGAGTCAAATTTTTGAGACAACTGATACTGGCCAGTGGAGTCTTTCCTTCCACAGATTGTTGTCAAAAAGTGGGGAGAGTCAGGTTTTTCCGGAGGACGAAGAAGGGAGAAAGTAAGGTCACAACAGGTGTCCACTACTTGCTTCAGTCAGAATGTGAGACAAGCAAGTCCAGCACAGGCCATCCTCTGTATCTGACTGGTCCTATCTGCAACAGCACTGCTTTGGAAAAACTCTGCTTTCTTTACACCCCAGGCTTTGCCTGCTTTCCACCTCTGAGTGCAGAAAAAACCCCAAACTCTGAGATAGTCTCTGTTAATTGCTTAAATATGGATGATTTGAAATATTTTTAAAAATTATTATAAATCAAGAAACTCAGTTTCTTCAGGTTTAAGGTGGCAGTAATATGTGCTTATAATAACCCCAGCTCTACTAATTCATCTTCTGTCCCTACAAATATGTTACTTATGTTTTTTAGAGGAAAAGCAAATCCCAAAGATGAAATTCCCTGATTACTGCTCTCATTTGGAGTTAATACAAATTAATTCCAACTATTAATTTTGCAGAAAAGTTAATTTTATGTTACTTATCCACTTCCTTGCTATAAGAAATTGGAGAAAGACCCTTTTTAAAACTGCGGAGATCTGTACATGTGACATTTGGCAACAGCGTGTTTGCAGGAGCGTTTTCAGTCAGCATTCTAATAGACTCCCTGAGCTTAATCAAATACTGTCTACTTTTTCCTTGATTTCATTATGCTTTATATCAGTGTGACAGAATGTTAGCATATTGCTACATCAAACACATTCAAAATGTATCATCTATCAAATTAAGAAAATTATAATTAATTGAAGTAAGGGAGTTTGGTTGCATAAGTTTAAAATAGGTATAATGCCTATATACATATAAGCAATTGTACCCATGTTTTTTAAGAGATTAAGTTTTCAAAGAAATTAATCTAGTATGATGGATGGATAAAAGGTAAATTGGGCATTTCTAAAGTTAAAAATGGACAATGTCCACAGAGAAACAAAAAAGGGATTGTATCTCTTTGCTTCTAGACCATAATTCGGTAAATCTCTATTGATTTTGATTCCTCTGTCTCTTCACTTACTTTGTGTGACAGCCAAGTGCCTCTTTCTATTACTGTCACAAGAAACAAAAAGAGCATGGTACTACTTTGTGAGAGTTTGGGTATTCAATATGTTCCTCTCTGAGTGAACTACTCAGCAATTAAACAGTCCCTTTATTCAGTGTAATAAAAAGTTCTGGTTTTAAATAGACTTCAGTATGAAACATGTTGTTCATCTTTTCCCTACAAACCATCTGGAATACAACAGCAGTTTGTGCAGCTGCCTCTCCTGGTTTCTTTGAGAAAGAGAAGATATTCTGCCACAAATACATAACTTACTTTAATTAAAATCAAGCTGGCTGAGAGTGGTACCACCTCTTCCAAAACTGTTAAAACATTAGAATATGTCTAGATATTTGTTTGCTATACAGGTTACTTGTTCTGCTGAATATGAAACTACACTCCAAATTTTACTTTCACTCAAGCTGTTGTGCTTAGAGAAAAAATCAAAACTATGAAAAAATTTCTGCAAAAATTATTCATTCCGAAAATATGGGCTCAGAGCCTTTGCTTCCTTTGCAATATTCCTTGCAAAAGTAATAAAAACAATCTTGACCAATTTATAAAAAAACTTTGACAAACTTTAGTGTTTTCAGATTCTCCTCTTTCTTTTCTTCACTAGTTCAGCTTGGGAATAGTTCAGGTGGCAAGTCCTTATTTCTTTCCAGCCTTTCCTTAAGAAAAAAAAAAATCTGTGGAGTTAGATCAGCACAGAACTGAAGAGAGACAGCAGTAAATTAGACCCAGCGGAAATGGATGTTTAGACATCTGAGCTGAAGATCACAGGGAGAGCAACATTGAGCAGACGCTGAATTCACCAAAGAAGGAACAAAATAAAACCTCCTAAGTCAGATCACACGACTGTGGGACTTCACTAATTGCTCATAACAAGTGTACAAAGGAAGCACTTGAAAGGAGCTTCTTTGTATCAAATATTCTCACAGTAGCTTATAAAGAAAATGGAGCAGAGGATCACTGACATTATGTCATGAATATTGTCTTTCAAGATCATAAGTTTGATCAGTTCCTTTTTTCTCCCTGCTCTTCCCTGAAATTGTTTTTCTCTTGCAGAAAGTGATTTTCTCTTGGCTGAAACTTTTTTACACAGACTTGATTCTTAGAAGGAAAGGGAAATTGCATGTTGTGAAGAGCTAAGAGAATGCACGTCTGTTAATTTTAAGTGGTATTCATAGAAAACTGAACTAACATATCTGCCAAGATGATTTCACACAAGATAAAGAAATCATGCAATAGCAATTTTCTTTTAACATTTTGGTGTATAATCTTTTGGAGCCTTGTTTTTTCTTGTTTTTCTTAAATTTTTTCTCCTCTGGCCCTTGTAATTGCTTTCTTGAACTTCCCTGAGACCAGCTGGAATAGCCACCACAAAGCACTATAGAATTTGTGATAGGGAAAATCAGTTCTATTCTCTCGTATTTCTAGCCACATATAAGGATGCTGTAGCAAATTTCTCATGTTCTAAGTTTCATTCTCTTCTGCACTTCCTGTGTGTTTCTCCTTCTGGCTGGTAAGCTGAATAACTCTCTGAGCTGTACTGACTCTGTGAATTAGCTCTTAGTTGACAGTAATGGACACTTACAACTATGGGGTATTTTGGTACCTGTATCAGCCATGTAAATTTAGCTTCACAATGGATTGCACTAAATATGTTTATTAAGTCCTTGGTATTTGCAAAAAAACTGAAAGGGGTTCAGAACTTCTTGGTTCACAGACTTGATTTGTACAATGCTGACAAAGCGGATTTAGCAAAAGTCTCTCTGCTGGTGTCTACAGCACAGTAGGCAAAGGTATAAATGGGGGTTCAGGCCAGGTCCCAGACCCTATGACCAAGCAATTACGATCAAAAGACAGCACTGTGAAGAAGGGGATCTTTATCACTCGCTCCAGCAATTCAGTTGTAATCTTGCATCAAAATTGGAGCAAGGTGTCTTTCTGATTCTAAATGAATCTTACTGAGAATAGTGTTGTCAAGACCTAAGAAAGAATTTGACCAGAAATACAAGAAAAGAAAAAGTGCAAATAATTAGCAGATCAAGGCTGTGATAAAAAAAAGATTCTGACGCATAAAGTTCTGAGACACTAAGTTAAAAAAAAAAAACAAAAACAAAAAACAAAACAAAACAAAAAACCCCAAAACTGCAGAGAATTTGCAGAGGCTGCAGTTCTGCAGTATCACAGCATGGTATTTTCTGAAAAGAAGCAGAGGGTGATCCTTCCCCACCTGACTGACAGCTCTCTGGACAGCAAATCCTCATCTATCATCTTACCGCAGTGGTCAGTATATTAATGCTTAGCCTTGCAGCTCCTTAGCCATAGCTATTTTCTGTGTCTCTGGGCTGACACTCAGTTGCTTTGTTGCATATATATTCTTGTGCAGTGTCTCTACTTATGATAGAAGAGGCCAAAGCATAAATAATCAGAAAGGGAGAGTTATAGCTGGATTTACAATGAAGGTGCTTAAATGCTAGGTAAGATGCAAAACAATTTCTTTATAGCATCACTGGACAGCTCTATTAATACCAGTCCAATAACTATGTCATTTTTTTACCTAAAAATGTGATTAAATTGATTCCACAAAATAATACTTTCATGACTATATCATGGTAACTTAGTGAAATGTCCCACTCTTTTGCCAATTACAAAAACTTCAGCAACACTTCTGCTAATGTTATCAGTTGAATTTTTGGCAGTAGATATGGTTGTTTTCCAACAAATCACCAAAGTGCTGGGAATACATTTATGATCACAGTGACAGCATTGTGTTGATAATGTCCTAGTAAAGCACTTTCCTGTTCACAATGCCAGATTTTCTCCAACCATTTGGTGTGTATTCCTGGCCAGATCATCATTTAGTGAGCAGCATAGTATAAGGGGCACCGGACTATAAGGTGCACATTTTTTTTTTTAGTGCGGATCTGCGTGCAACAAAGTAACGAATTAGTAACGGAATAGTGCGATCGTGGGGTTTACTGGCAGGTGCTCAATTTGCAAACACTTTTCATGGATCAGCATAGCTTTTAAACGCTGCTGCAAGTGCCCTCCCTTTGCTGCAGGCCCCGGCACTCCCACCCGCTCCCGGTGCTGACTGGTGTGGCTCTCAAGGCTCTCACGGCTCACGGCTCAGCTTGCGGCTTGCACTTCCGGGTTGGCAAATTTCTGAACTTTGTCCATATATATGAGGTGCACCGGATTATAAGGCGCACATCCGGGTTTCGATCAAAATTTTAGGCTTCAAGGTGAATCTTATAGTCGTGAAATTACTGTACTTCTGTTTAACCAAAGATGGCTTTTGGGATGAGTTTAAAGGGCAGACCCATCAGTTTACTATTTATTATAGGTGTGGACTTCATAAGGCAGAGTAAAATATTCTCATCATAAACCTTCTTAGCACACAGTTAAAAAAGGCACAAGAAAAGTTTCCTGCCCTGTAGAGGGAGGAGATTCAAGCTAGAAATGAGTATATGAGGGGGTAAAAGGAGGAGGATGGGGACATTCAACGTTATCACAGTTTTTTTCCCAACTAACTGTTCATGAAGTTCTGCTTTTCTGGAGGTGGCTGAACATATGCCTGCCAAAGGAAAGCAGTGAATGAATTCCTTTTTTTGCTTTGCTTATGAACGTGGCTTTTGCTTTGCTTCTTAAATTCTGTTTATCTCAGCCCATGTGTATTCTTACTTTGACTTTTCTGATTCTCTGCCCTGTTCTGTCACAGAGGTGAGTGAGTGAGGGAGTGAGTGAGTAGGGATGAGTTGCCACCTGGGGTTAAACCATGAAAGTCCTTAAAATTCCACTGGTGTTAGTGAAGGTAGTCAAATACTATTAGGGAGCAAGACAAATTCCCAGCACAAACATTCAGCAGTTTATTCAGTTATCTATCTTCCATCTCTGGAATAAACTGTAGTTCAGTGAGCAGCGAACTGCAGTATCATCTACTCTGCTGAAGACTTTTGAGACCATGAAACAGATGTTACAGTGCAAGGCTAAGTACTGCTGACATTTTTTCCAAAACAAACAAATCTGGAGGTTAGGATCTAATCACAAGTGATAGCAGCTCTTCACTGTTACATTTTAAATAAAAGTTCACAGTAGCTGAGGGATGCACACATCAGCCACTTTCTCAAAGGAATCTATTCCATCACAGTATGATATATAATTTCTGCCCGTAGATCTTTGCTGCCATGGATCTCTGCAACCTGAAGCTGAATGTGATCCCCAGAAAATGGGTGTTAATGCATGGTTCACGTGTTTTTTAAAGCTGTGAAGATTCAAGGGACATGAACAGAAGAAAAGCAAGATCTATGTGTGTCAATCAGTGGAGAACTTTGGCCCATTGACTATACTACGATTACTTGTCAGGATTTAGGAGAAAGCTTCAGTTCATTCAGTTGAATGTGCAGATGAACGTGCAGATTGTTCAATTACATCATAGAAGCATCACAGAGGTTTCTCATATGGTCATCAGTAAGGCTCCACAGTTCCTCTGGTATGACTGTTGTGAGGAAAGCTCCTTCTCACATTTAGGCATGGTTCTATGCAGCCCTATATCCTTTACTGTAGGTGGTGTCATGTTTGTCCTACAGTGACTCTAGGATGACCTAAGAGTGTTCCCTGCTGGAAAAGGTCCTGCTGGTACAGGCTGCACCCCTCATTGCTGGCTGCTTTGTCTTCACAATTAAGCATCTAAACCTGCCCCTCAGTATGATGTAGTGATCCTGTGCACGTTGCTCCGAGCCACAGGCATTGGGAATACAGTATAGAAATCTGTGAAATCCACAGACTCTGACAGTCTGGCAGCATCCCCTCTCCCTGCCTCTCCTGAGGATAAACCATGCAGAGGGCAGAAAAATCTGGTGTAGCTTTTGAGCCATTAAATTGGCATGTCTGGAATTAAAAAGGCATCTGACTTCAAACAAGTGTTAATGTGCACTGTGTGGTTGTCACCATTTTTCTTCATGGTTGTAATACTTGGACAAATGTACAGGTTCACATCAAGCCCTCCAGTCAGTTCCATGTGACCTATTTTTCTGCCCTTAGTGATGTTAAAATGTGTAGCATGATATGATCCCAAGCAGTTTTGAGGCAGTGCTCCTCTGGGGCTGAGCTACACTAGTCCAAGCATCTGATACTTATCTCAGAAAAATGATTGCTCAGAGCTATTTTCTTATTTTAAAACGTGTGAACAGCTGAGAGGTCAGCCAATGAATTGTTAACCAGATACACTAAAAGCAAACCTTCAGCTGTGTGGCATTAGCTCTGCACCATGGGACACTGCAGCTAAGAGGTGATCTGCAATGCCAGAGAATATGAAGTGGTTCTGTCAAAGCCAGTGAGCAGAACTGTCGTGGTGCAGCACAGAACACAGTGAGGCAAGGCAGGAGAATCCCTCTCATGCTGTTTTGATGACAGTACCAGTCATATATCTCATCAAATTATCCATAAAGAAGAATCCTCATATGATTAACTAGTGGAAGACTGGCATTTTCTGCATTTGCCATATAGATGACTTTTGAAGGTTATGAAATTGAGCATCTTTGAACAGAATATGCAGTAGAAAGGCCGATGTAAAATAGTGCAGTGAGGATTGTTTCTTTTAAATCTGTGAAGAGGGCACTTGGATATATTGGCTGGAGAGATCCATGAGGATTTTCTCAGGAAAAATGAAATCTCCTCTGATCTCATCTTTAGAGAGAAGTGGAGTATTTAGCAATTGCTGCAATATTTTTTAATATAATTTGTCAGTTATTAACTTTCTTAAATATTGCAGTTCAATTTTCTGCCCAAAAATCATATATAGAAAATTGACATAAACTTACAATTCCAGAAAAAAATATTTATATAGAAGAGAAAATGATTTTTGGATCATTATAGAACAATATTTTTGATAATCTTTGGATTTCCAGGTCTTAGTCTTTCACAGATAATTTCTATGCAGTGAAGGAAACTGTGTAGGTGCTCTGTTAAGACAAAAAATAAATCAGATCCTTATGCAATGATAACCATTATTTTCTGGTCCAAGAACAGGAATATTGATTAAATAAGCTTCATACCATATTATATTTTGTGTTTTCTTTCTCAGCCTAAGTGTTAGCTTTTTAATCTCCTGAGGTAACAGAATGAATCCCTTGGGCAGCACATTGCACACAAAGCTTGGTTCAAGTCTAATCCAAGATGATAATCCTCAACAGTAAAAATTTAGGATTTTCTTGATAGCTTGCATTAAACCTGCATTTTCTGGCTCAGTACTTGGAACAGTGAACAATCAAACATTCCTGGCTGCCAGTCTTGACATAGCTTTGTCCAGCTCTCCTAAACCTACTTTCTGCTCTATGGAAAAACAATATTAGATTTAATAAATATGCCTACTTAGGAGGAATGATTGAGTTGTTTTGGGTTTTTTGGCACATATTTATAATGTATTTTGAAAACAAAACCAGTCTTTTTTGAGGGTAAATATTAACTGTAATTTAACTGTTTTAAATATGACTGTTGCAGCAGTCATTCTATTTACAGCACAGAAAACTCAAATATATTTCAGATGAGACCCAAATGCTACTCCAAAGTAGATTTCATGGGTTTAGTCTCAGTGTAGCAGGTTCCTGAGCCACCATCTAAAATTGTGTCAGTATGATTTTTTGTGAATTTGCATTGCTTGGTACATCATATAATTGGAAATAACTGACAATGCAAAGTCATTTTTCATTCTCTCTGACTTTGGCTTTGTTTAAATAAATGTACAGCATCAAAGAGATGGGAGGCACCATGTAGAATAAATTCAAAATTTATCAATGTCTTTCAGAGGAAGAGTTGATAGCTCTGAATTCCCAGCTCAGTGTGATAATAAAAGCAGATTTATCATTTGAAGATGATCATACTTATAAACTTTAATAATCTCAATAAACTGGATAGGTTGCCTGAGTATGCATGTGTCCAAATGATCATCTAGTCTTGATCTGACACAGAAGAGGATTGCCAGCACATACCAGATTAATGTCCCAAGTTTTAAAAGAAAAAGGAAACCAGTAAAAAATTATGGGGAGAATTATGCTGCATATTCTGACAAAAATTTTCATGTTTCTGTTTAAAGAATGAAGATTTAATAAAATCAGATTTAATAGAAGCTGATCAATTGTATATTGTTATTGCTTATACAACTAAAATACTAAATAAGAATGATATTTTTTTGTCTTGGTTGGGTTTTTTTGGTTGGTTTTTTTTTTAATAAAAACACAATCAGGAATTTTTAGCATTCTCATACCATTGCATCACTTTCCCAAGAGAAAAAAATTAAGAAGCAAAAATTCTGTAAATGCCAAACCAGAAATTCATACTATTTTTACATATATATTACTCAGGAGATAAAAATAATGATGTTTACAGGAAAGTGAAAATAAATTCTCATATGGTTAAGAACATAATTTCATGTAGACAGTGTTTTCCAGCAATTATTCTTGAAATTTGCAATAATATATGAGGAACTATAGATGTGATATAATGTTTCCCCAGGCATTATAGGAGATGTAGTTCACTGACTGCCAACCACAGCCCTTATTTATAACTTGTTGAAATAATAAATTACTGTTTTACTCTGACAAAGAGTTGTGCTCTCATTGCACATTGTTTATAAAGATGTAGCCTGGTGCAGACTATAAATTAGAAGATTTATTCTAAAGCTCATGGGAATTAATTCTGGAGTAACTTCCGAGTATGAAGGGAGGAGGAACCAACCTGCATTTATTAAAATCAATTATGTTAAATTTATGCTTGGGGTTAGGTGATCAGCTAAGATGGAAAGTGACCCAGGAAAACTCTTCTCAGTTCCAAACTATGCTGCTGCTAGATCTTTGTTCTATGCCTAACATTTTGTTTGCTGGTAGCCAGGATGAAACACATGCAAGTAGGAAAAATAACACCATGCTATCTGGCTTTGCATGCCTAGAGAGGAATAGTCAGCCCCTATCCTATAAAAACCACACAGCTTATTTCTGTCTGTGAAGGTTTGTTAAAGAAAGGTTTTAAAGAAACAACCCATAATTAACTGAATAATATATTTACCTGGTTTTGGTGCATCAAACGTAAGGCACTGCTTGATTAATATCTATCTATCTATCTATCTATATATATATAGATAGATATATATATATCACACTAATTAAGTACAAAAATGCATTATTTGAAGTCTATTTGAACAGTTTTTGTATTTGAAGTCAATAAAATTGACTTTGCAGCCTTACTGATGTTGAAGCATGGTGTCCCATTTGCCTTACGAGTTTATAATCTGATATACATAGCTGCATTATATTTTTGGAAAAAAAAAGAAAGATATTTATCAGAAATGTGTGGACTCAAATCAGGTCTGGTAGATTCTGCATTTTTTTTTTATTTCTGCAGCTTCAAAAGTAAAAAATACCTCTTTGTGCCAGACTTTCAAACTCAAGACTTTTAAAGCACCCATATTTTTTAATTTGTTCGGGTGACCAGATTTTGTGTCATTGGGATTGAGTGGTCACAGCCTGAGTTGCTGAATTCCATCCAGCTAGTCATGTTTCAGAGAACCTGTTCCCTTTCCAGGTCTTTCATGATCTTTGGGTAACTTCTGGGTGCATTTACATGGGCAGAAGTATTATAAATAGAGCATTTCATATTGTCACTGTAGTAAATGTTCATGAACGGTACCATTTTCTGCTCACAGGTGTTTTTTTTGGGAAAATGATTTTTCCTTGAACAAGATCTTCCCCTTTGCCCACTGACTGCTTGCCCTGTTCTTTATATTTTCATAAGTGTATGTTTATGTTGTCTTCTCTTGTCTCTATAAGAAAACTGGAACTGGTCTTAACAGAGGAAAAAGCTTCTCTTATTTTAGGGCACAAGATATCCATTGTTAGAAATGTACCTAAAAACCTATAGATGCTTCTAGGGACAGTCATCTTGTTAAATTGCAGATGTCTCAGCATTTGCTAAACTTCACCATCTCTAATAATATTAGACATTTCCAAAATTTATTTTTGCATGTAAGAATGTGCAGGTTTCTGTGAAATGTGGGAAACAGAAATTATTCAGAGTAATGCAATAGCCCAAAAATCTTCCACGCATTTTATTTTTTCATGTGCTTTTAATGCATTTCTAAGAAAATTCAGAATTAAGTGTAAAATTTGAATCCCTAAAACAGTAAAAACAATCATGATATCTGTTCAATTTCTTTGGCTTAGATTAAGTTAAAAGTTGTAATAATTTATAAAAAGACCAAAAGTTATGTTGGACCAGTAGGTATTCAGGTAACAGTGTTGTCTGAATCAATAATAAAAAGTGAAACTGCAAGGTTTTTAAACCCAGGAAATAACTCTTTGAAACTCAAAACATTTTCAATGCAAAAATTAAGCTAAAAATTAAGCTGTTTTATTAACCTAGACCTGATTTATGCTATGTATTTGTGTGTCAGTATAACTTTTCTATCCTAAGTAGACTCCAAGCTGTATCTATGGAGAAATGATGTAAAGTTATTTGTGTTGGAGCACATGACTTCTGTGTACCATAGCAACACCTCCTTTTCCATGCTCTGTGTACTGAAGGTCAATATTAGATGTGTCATCACACAATGTTTGGAATAGATCTGCTTACTTGTGAAACAGAATGACTGAAATACCTCTCCTCTGCATAGTAACTGATTTTCACAGTCTGTTCTTCAAGATTAATTCAAAATTACTGACAGTGATCATTTATGCATGAACATTGTAGACAAACTGCACTATGCAGCTGACTGTTTAGTTGGTGTACACTGTAAATCAAAGGGGCATTTGACAGTACATGAAAAAGTATTTTGGAAAATAATTAGAAATTAACAAATCATAAATATGGATATGCCCAGTGCTGTGAAAAATGTCTTTGCTTATATTGGGGCTAGAAAAATTCCCACTCCTTACTGAATTTTTCAAAATTCTTACTATATACTCTTCAGTGATAGGTTTGGGTCCTCCAAATTAACTTCTTCAATTAAATAAACCAAACAACTACTCACATTCTCTGGAAGTGGCTCTTCCACTTTCATTTGGCATATATTATCCCTTGTATTTGTGTAGTAAAATAACTTCCTTGAATCATTTAATACCACAGTCCCTCTTTCAGCTGCTTTACTCAATCATGATTCAGAATGAATAACTGAGTGCCTTATCAAAAGTACTACCCTATTAGAATTTATTCTCTTCCTAGTACCTCCGATCAAATATTAATTCTTTTGGAGGCTCAGTGCATTAAAAAGCATAGGAAGCTTTAGATTTTTAGATAGCTGGAGATCAATCAGAATTTAAAGATAGCACAACTAAATATTTTAAAATTTTGAATTTGAATTCAAATGCATCAGATGTTTTTCCTGAGATGCATTTTTGGGGGGCTTGTGTTGTTTGTTTTTTTTTCCTTCCCCAGTGAATGCTCATAGGTTTTATTTGATATAAATGCTCCTTGCTTTTGATGCTTTCATTGCTTCAGCCCTAAAATTTTTAATGGAAGTCTATACAAAGCTCAGCATATTTATTTGGCTGCAGAGATTTTAATTGTATCTTTTGTATCTGCCAAGAATGATTCAGCTGAAGTATATTTCTTGGTTACTGGCTGCTATCAGTGCATGCAACCCTAAGTTGACAAGATTAATTTTGTCTGAATTTTCTGTCTCAAACTGTGTAACAGACAAAGTGAGCATTTGAGAATTTAAGGCCCTTGAGTCAATGAATATAGATGGCAAGTGGCATGTCCTAATTGGGTTTTATCTTAGACTAATATAAATATTTAAGGTAGGTGAATAAACTGTTTTCTGGGGCTATTTATCTCTTTATATGAGCAATAGGAGGAGACTAATTGGCAAACTGAGGACAGGCACCTCTGTGGCATTTTCCCTGTAGAACATTTGCCAGAATTTTAGAACAAATATGCATTTTCATTATTCCCCAAGTATTTTCTTAATTGGTAAATTTTTCATCTGGACAGAATTTCTGAAGGAAGAAACAACAGTTCCCTCTCACTTTTTTTTCTATCACATAATTGCAGGGAGTTTTTTTAATGCTGCTCTTTCTCAGTTTGTTCACTATGAAGATCACATCTCATGATCAATTTCTTTCTTAAGCTGCATGAGTTTTATTAGTGAGGAAAAAATTTAGGAAAAAATTAGGAAAAAAAATCCTAAAGTAAAAGCATGTGAGAAAGCAATTATTCTTCATGGGCACTCTTCATCAGCCATGTATTAAGAGGCAATACTACTCTGGCAAGAAAGTCTTGGTGTCACTATCCACAAGTGAAAGTGTTGATCTAAAGACTAAGAATGACTTTTATGGAGCTGGTAATTAATTATGAATGATATGAATATGGAAGGAAGATCACATGAAAGAACATCAGTATTGTCACATGGAGGCCATAATTACTCTACAGAACAATTCAGGAAAAATTATATTACAGTAGTTTCAGAGTCATATCTTTGAACCTAATAACCTGTGACTAAAGTGAAACTAGTGGCACTTCCATGACACTTCAATTAGACTAACAATCTATTTGCTGTTTCAATCATGCTATCAGAAACAGTAAAGAAATGGCCATTAAAGATTTTACAGAAAAGTTCTAGCTAATATAAAATGGTGAGGAAAATAATTTGTTTGCTCACAATAAGCATAAAAATTAATTCTGCTAGGAGAGAAGTAAATCTGTAATCACATGAAATCACTCCATTTTTATTCTTAGTGCAATTTTATGCAAAGACCTCCAAGAACGTATCTGACTTGACTGAAGCCTTAAATCAGCTTCAAGAAATAAGCTGTAAACTCCAAATGTAATGATATTTTTTTCTGTTCCTCATTAACAGTTTTGGATGAAGAGGCGTGGATACTTCACATTTAAAATATATGCCTCATTTTGTCTCTGTAGGTCAGTCCCAGTAAGGGATTCATGCACCTAAATAGGTGACACCCAGGAGAAGGGGTCATTCTGTCTCTCTGCAGAGGATGATTTAGACATTTTAGTGGGAATCAGAGCAGTCACATTGTTGAGCAGCAAGCAGAAAATCCTCTACAGATAACCAAAAGGCGGATGTACGCTTGATATATATGTTAATCACTTCAGGCTGGCATAAGACATTTCCACTGCTTTTGTGTGACCCAGAAAAAAGGCTTTTTGAAGAAGATTGGCTTGAGGATTAGGAACCACAGGATTAAGATTACAGAACTACAGATTTGGAAGTTTAGGACTCGATTTTAGTAATAAAGTTTTAATGGTCTAGATTCTACTGTACAGCATGACAAAATTGACTTTATGAGTACTAAGTGCCATTTATGGCTGTGATCATTAGAAGCTAACCAATTGATGATAGGAAAGGGAGACAGAGATGCGAAAAAGAATTAGAGAAAGGATCAAGGAAGAGCTTTGTTTGGTGGTGACCCTGTGGCAAAGACTAAAAAGATTTTTCAGCTGGAAAAGATGATTTAGAGTTCAGAATACATATTTAAGCTGAGACTGGAAAGACGGGCAGGTTATGATAGTTCTGATATTTTATGGCCTACCAGGCCAGTGTTGTGACTGAGATCAGGAATAAGATTTATCATGCAGGAACCAAGAGGAACAAATGCAGTATTACAAGAGTTGTGTCTTCCTGAGAAAATAAAATAAAATATAAAATAAAATAATAAAAGCAACCGAATCTGTCTTAAACCTGTGTAGAAACAGATACATAAACCAGTTAGGATTAGGTTGAGGCCTAACTCATGAGGTACTGGTGGAGAGATATTTGGAATAAGTCGAAGAAGGATTTCCAGACTGTGGTTAGAATTGTGTTGGTGTGGATGTTGGCACTGGGTTTGGCCCATGAACTAGCTGGAGCTGATAAATCTAAATTATGCTTGTCCTGATAGCCACAGATCATATTTGGGACTAGGCAGAGACTACTGGCGTGGAGGCTGTGGATCTTTCATCAGTGCTTGGACTTGCTTCTGCTGCTATTCTTCTCAGTTGCTATTCTATTCTGGTACCCACCTATTCAGTTGCTTTCATTATTGAAAGACTTGATGGGAGATGCTAACCTCATGTAGGACATGAGCCCTTAAGGGCTGGCTGGGCAAGATTTATTGTTGTTTTTCAAATTCCCAGATCTTTTAATACCACCCAAAACAAAAGGTCTACAATCAATCAGTCACTCATTGATATGAGTGCACCCCAGACTTTAGGCATGTTTGTGGGTTTGTTTGGTTTTTCTTGAATGGTAATGAAGTAATGCTTCCCTCAGATTGTATGCAAAACTTGATAATTAAATTAATAAAATAATTGTGCAACTCAGTGAAAACCCACTACTGAAATTCACAAATAGTCAGCCCATTTTATAAGCTGTTAGTTTAGAAAAAAAATCATTAAATATAGCACATAGAAATAGAAATAATTTTAGTAAACAAGTAAAAAGCATCAATTGTTTGTGCCTTGTCTTTATTGTTTCTTGGTTTTGTTTTTAAATTGATCTTTTGTCCACTTTTCTTAGAAGGGTTATAACTGCTATGTCCTTATCATCATGATAAACAGAAATGGGAACAAAAATGTAATAATAAGTCTTTGGTTCATCCTTTGATGATATCAACTATTTTAAAGCCTCAAAAATTCATTTTATTAAGGTACTGCTCATGTCAGTGACATTTGCCTTCTACATCCTCACGTTTATCAACTCCTTTACCAACATGTATTGCAAAATTAATGACATGTTTTCCATGTATTTTTTCTTTCAAAAGATAAGCTTAATCTTTTTCTCAGTTTTTAATGTTAATTGTGAGAAAATTGCAGAGAGCACTAAAATTAAAAATCTTTCAGTACCATACTGAAAAATCCATCAACCTTTTCTGTCACAGCTAGCACTCCAAACAGCAGAGACTGAAAGAATTTCAACCAGTAACTATTAAAATGGCTCCTCTGCATCCTAGAAGCTAAGGAAAAAAAAAAAAAGAACCATCACCTCCTCCCCCCCACCAAAAACCAAACCTAACCAACCAAACAGAAAAAAAATCTAAAAACTACCACCACCACCAACAATAAAAGAAAAAATAAAACAACAAAACATATGGAAAAAAAATTAGAGTGAAAATCTGAAAAGAAATACCTTTTGTGCTAGCAATCCAGGAATCAAATCATAGGCCATCTCTTCCAATTAATATTGAACAGCTTCAAAGGCCATAGGCTACTTCTACTCATGGTTTAATTGTATTAATATCTTCACTGGGAGACACAAAGATGGATTGATAAAAATAGCTGACAACTTTAATTTTGCTCCAGAGAAATAAGGGTCTGAAGTAAACACTGACCTAAATGTTAATTGACTGAGTTTCCTGAATTTTTAAGAAAGCAAAACTTGGAGCACAGATGACTGAATTAATGAGAGTGTACTTCAAGAGATATGGCCCTTTTATTTCTTTTCAGCCTCAGATAACTTCAGGTGAGACACAGCCTGTCACAATATTGTCAGATGTCATACTCAGGCTACCATTGTGATTTTGATGATAGAGACAAAGATGAAATAAACTGAGAAATAAATGCTTTAGAAGGCATGACCTACCCAGAGATCTGTCTAGTTCTCCTGATATCACCCTGTTGTAGGAAATGGAAAGACAGAAACTTCTACAGATTCTGAAGGGTTTGATTTGCAGCCTTGAAAGAAGCTTGGATTAATGTAAAAATAAAAGTACATAGAGACTAAGCAGAAAAATAAACTTATGTTTCTATAGTTGTAAGTAAGAATATGCTTTAAATAATTAAGAAAATTGATTGGGTAAGAGGGTAAAGGGTTTTAGAGTGCAGTCATGTGATTATATAGAATAAGCTGAGAGTTTAGATGTTATAATAGAAGCACATGTGTCTATGTGTATACTAGCTCATTGGACAGAAGTATGTATAGTGTGGCAGAATTAAGTAAAGGTGATGGGTTAAAATGACCAAATAAACTTCATAACAACTTTCCATTTGATTAGAATGTTTTATATTGCCTTATAAAAGGAAACTTGTGACT
>VRYO01001589.1:11336760-11379404 GCA_009812075.1 Sialia sialis
GGATTCTTCAATGAAAAAGGTGCGGCTTATATTCGTGAAATTACTGTACTTTAGGCTGACCTTTTGCTCCTTGAGTATCTCATGGCCTTTATCTCATTAACCTGAGTAATAAATGGTTTTTAGCACAATGGTAGTTCCCATCCCTTCATTTAAGCAATTATAATGCCCTGTCACTTACAGTTTTGTCTGAAAAAAATAGGGATGTTCATGGGAATATCTGAGGGAGGAAAAAGGAATCCAGCTTAGGGTATATCATACACACTGCCCTACTGAGGCAGGAGTGTTATCTCAAGATTTGGGTGAAAGCTCATTTAGTGCTGCATATAGTAGCATTGTCCGCAACAATCACTCATGAGGTGTACAAGGTCACTGCACTGCTAACATAAATTTTATGATTTTGCTGTGAAATTTAAAGTGAATTTGCAACCAAAAGAAGATGCTCCATTCAGCTGAAGATTGAAATGTCATGAGTAGTGTAAATTGCTCTGAGATGCAGGTTAGCAGCTTTGTATCCATTCAAAGCTCACAGTAAGTCCATAAATGCTGGTGTAGCACGTGTATGACATCAATAATGATTGCCTGAATAGTGAGCTCAAATGAAGTAATTAAACAGGAGGAGCATTGATTTTGTTTAAAGATTAGGCCAAATACTTTGAGTAGGATTCCTGTCTTTTGATACTCCTCTAGAGATGAATATTTCAGAAGCAATTACCCAAACCTCTTTTGTAGTGAGGGGAGAGAAATAAGCATTTATTGATTAGAATTAAACTGATTTTTGAACAAGATTATTTGTGCCTCACTCACACATTTTACAAACTGACTGCAGAAAACTGACCTAGGTGGTCAGATAAAACCTGCATTAAGTGTTCAGGGCAGCTTATAAGTGCATCAGACATCTGGACACTTCTAGAGCAACCATGGAAAAAAAATTTCAGGCTTATTGAGACATCAATATAGCATATGACTTCACGTATTTTCTAGTAAGCATAATGTGAAATATGAATTAACAGTGTACTAAAGGGTGGACAGGAAAGTTCTGAAGGTGCAGAATACAACTGAGGATGCTGGAGCCCGTGTCACGGTTCTGCAAACACACAGCTAAGCTGGAATCTGTCTTGATATAATGCAGACTTAAAAATATGATCTCACCAGCCTTAAGATTTAGAGAATGTAGAGATTGGAGGAAATAAATTGCAAGGAAAAGGAATATATTTCCTTCTGCTAAACCACAAGAAACTCATGTTACCCAAAGCAGATTTACAGTATGTAACAGTGGTTTGAATCTCAGCTAATTGTCTACACGTCCTTTACTGTCAACACCTGTGGATAAAGGGGACAACACTTATAAACTTCTGTGGCAACACTAGTTCAAGTAGACTTTTAGAACAGTCCATTTGCTACCATGGAAGATGGCTGTAATTTAATTTTTTCAGATGTCTATTCCTAAGCTGCGAAGTGAATAGCAGTCAGAGGTAACGCAAGAAAAATACATCAATACAAAAAGTCCCTTTAATTTCTTAATTTTTTCAAGATCTTGCTTCTAATAGGTGCAATATAATTAAAAAACATAAAAATATAAGGAAGTGCTTCTGTGTTCTATGGGAACATTATTGCTAAAACTGAAATTAATTCCCTTAACCAATTCTGTGAAATTCCTTACAATCTCAAAGTCACTCCTTAAGATTTAAGGCTGGATGTCATTTTCAAAAATGAGAAATTCATGAACTACATCAATGTGAAAGGTCTTTTTCCCTTTATTTCTCATTTTTCTAGCTATCATTTTGTTCATAGAACAAACTTTAACAACACAACTTTAAATTTCGTGCAAACACAGTATTGTAGTAAAGGCTAAAATTCAAAAACTTCCTTTCATTAGGAGATAAACCAAATTCCAACATTGCCACCAACTTCTGCTGACTCAATAGAGATCTGAATTCTAGTTTCTCTTCCACAACTCTCCATTATTTTGTACTGTTTTCTGTCTATTTGGTAATAATTATTCAAGAAGAGTAATTTGCTTATTGAGAATTTTGTGGTGTAAGTTAAGTAGATAAACAGGTAAAGGTTAGGGAATGGGGAACAGATTAATTGAGATGTTTTAATTGTTTAATGGCATAATTAACACTTAATATTAGTACTTTGAATAACATTATTCACTTCTGAGGAAGCATTATTTTTTTTCACTGCAAGTATAGGTCTCTGAGTGATATTTAATGAGGAATAGGCATGGGTCTCACAGAGAAGAGCCCCAGTCATGTATTCATATATACTGATAAGATTGCTCTTAAATCTTCTTTTCTTCAACCTGAACAGCCCCAACTCTCTTAGCTTTTCTTCATATGAGAGATGTTTCAATCCCTTCAACATCTTTGAGGCCCTTTGCTGGAATTGCTCCCACATCCATCTCTCTTTTGGAGCAGGAATCCCAGAGCTGGACTCATCTTTCAAGCTGTTTCTTACCACTACTGTGCAGATGGGAATCATAACTTTCTTTGATTTGTTAAAAATGCTCTTGTGAGGGGATGAAGAGAGGTAGCAGAAACTCTCTCTTTTGTAGGAGGAGTACATGAAAGCAACCCAAAGCTATTTGGTCAGGAAAGTTAAATAATGTGGATAAACAACCCTAAAGATGTGTCCTCCATGATGACACAAATATGAGCACTGCAGTAAAGGGAACCTCTGTCTCTTCAAACAGTGTAGGTAGAAATTACAGATCCTCACAGTGACTAGTGACTGAGCAAACAGGATTACTTTCACATGGCATTTAGCATTCTTGGCAGATTCTTAGCTGTTACTTGCCTCTAGCTATGACTGCACACCTGCAGATTTGAGATCTTAATTTCCTAGAGTGATGAACAGAAGAAATTCCAGTCTTTTATCCAAATGTACCAGTTTGTTTATGGGGGTATAGTGCAGGAAATACATTTCTATTTCCATTTCTATTTCTTTTCTATTGTTATTACAGTTTATGATTTTGCTTCTGCCTGACTTCATTCCATACCACACATTTCACCTGCACCTTCTTAAACAGAGAGCTGATGTGATTGTGATGAGTGAGTGGATTCTAAAGTTCCCCAAAATGAGTCCATTAATTTTCCTCTGAGTTTTAATCTACTAATTATTTGCCTATTTAATTCTGCGTAATTCCTTGTATGCACAAATTGTAATTGCATTGTTGAATTACACAATTTTTCTTTAAGATAGATTAGCTACAGTATGCTAACTCTCTTCAAAGCACTGCAGATCTTTTTGTATTAAAAAGATGTTATTTACTATGCCATGATATCTTAGCTCTAACTTTTGAACAAGAGGTCAAAAATTCATCTGTTCCTCTAACATGTAAGCTCTTCAAACAGCTCGCATTCTTTACTTTTTTCCTATTTATATTTAGTATTTATTTTGAGCTCAGAATTAGAATATCCATGTACACGTCTACATATATGTATATATATAAGCATATATAACTGCACTATATCAGAATTCAGTTAAAATACATTATTTTCTTCCTAACATAGTTTTTCTTTCAAAGTTTGCCACTGTAAAACTGTAGTGATTTCTGCAAAATTCAGTAGAGCTCAAGTAAGCATAAAACTTTGCTCAGCTGAGCAAACAGCAAAAAATTATGATCATCACTGATTTATAAAGGTCTTATAGAATCAGAACAATTATTTTTATGATTAATAGATTTATGCATCAGTTTATTTGTCTATCTTAAACATAAATGAAGTTTGGAATACAGTCAATTTTAGTTAAATTATTTTTCCTATAGTGCATTATTTTCTAACTAAAGCATAAGTGGTGTTTTAGTATAGATGCTATGCAAAAGAAAAAAAAAAGAAACAATAATTCATTACACAGGAAATTAAAACAACCTTTGAAAATCATGATTAATATGAGTGAATTTAGAATAAAGATCGGTGTCACTATATATGGTATTTCAAAATTATCAGAAATACTCAGCTGCAAGGGAAATGACAGTGAATCAGTAAATTCACCATGGCAAGTCCGATAATACTTAATTTTTATGTAAAGGTGCCGTCTATGGCACCTAAGTCTCCCTTCCACCTAGTTATGAGAAGCAAGCAATTCTTATTTTTGACAAGTACTTTTAGGTGGAAAAAATAATGGAGAAGAAAAAGCTTATCCTGACTGTTGATGAGTTTAGTCTAACTATAAGAGAGAAGGACAAAAAAAAATGATACAGAAGATAGCAGAGTGTGTGGCATAATCACAATAAATTTAGCATAGCTTTGTGTACAATTTAAAGGACCAATGCCGCAATTGGAAGTAAAAAAAAAAGGAAATAAAACAATTCACCATCTGCTGAAACATTATAGTATTGCAGTGATCTGCAGCCTTTCCTACAGATTGGGACACAAACTGTTTGAATGTGTTTGCAGACTAATGTGGCTGAATTCTGTTTGCTTTGAATATACACAAGAATTTGTCAAGTTTAAAATCACAAACAATGGATTATCCTGAAATCAGTCATGGTATAGATTTGCTAAAGAAAAAATCCTTATGGATCTTACAAACTGCATTCTAAACCACATCAATATGTGTTAAAAAGAAGAGCATGTAAGTATTTCCCTTTTGTCTTAACTGTGTCCCTAGAGAAATTAAAACAACCAAACCAAATATTTCTTTTATCTTTTTCACTTTAGCTTGGGTCTTAAAAGAAAAATGTCTACCTAGATACTCATTTGCAGAGACAGTTTCAGTGTAGTGCCCTGTAATTAATGGGTTCAAAACTAATCAGAGATGTAAAAGACTTTAATGACACCTTATAAAGAAAATAAAATGGAAGAAATCTACAATAATCATCCTTAGATGGGTTTATACTCATTTCAAGTGAAAATTGTAATAGATGGACTAGCTTAATTGATAAAGATGTGATCCTTTTTGCACTTTTCAGGTGTAATTTAAAGAGATGAGTCTTGGAAACATACCTGTTAATCAACTCTGTTAGGCATTTTGAGTAATCTTTCCTGTCTGTCTCTAAGGACTACATTTAGAAAGTGAATTTCTGCTCCTCATTTGAAGCATTGTAGCAGCATGCTAGCTGAAGCACTCTAATCGCTCGTGCTTGAGGGTTTGTGACACTAAATGACAAATGGGAACCAGGCAAAGCAATGAAGCAAAAAATGAGAGGAGCTGCCAAATTTGTGACAACATGTGATTAAGCACACACCACTCTTGCTTATAGATCCCGAAATAATTTCAGTAACATCTGGCAATGAAGTGGACTACATCTATCAATTTATTCTATTGGAGAAATTTGCTAAATTCAGTGGCATACATAGCTATTAGTATTTATTTTCAGCATTTTTAAAAATCAATTTTCTCTTAGTAATTCTGGCTATGGTTCAGTAATTTATATTGTTTTCTTATTTCTTTGCTATTATGTTGGCACCTACAGCCAGAGTTTCCTCCCCATTCAAGTGGAATACCACTTACAGTAATTTCACGAATATAAGCCGCACCTTTTTCATTGAAGAATCCAGCCTACCCCAGTGGTGCGGCTTATATTCAGGTGCGGCTTATCTATGGACAAATCCCAGTGAAACGCCAACCCAGAAGTGAGAGCCGGCCAAGCAGAGTGGCAAGTGTGCGGGCCGGCCCCTGTGCCACTGGCAGCCGGCGGAGGCGCGGGATTGCCGGCAACGGGGGCTGGAAATGTGCAGAGCGGCCCCCGTGCCGCCGGCAGCCGCCAGCAGCGTGGGACCGCCAGGAACAGGGTGCTGCTGGGAAGCCGGGCTGTGTGGGGCTGGGCCGGAATGCCCTGCCCCCTCTGCTGTGCGGAGTTAAAAAAAAAATTTAAAAAAAAAAATTGCGCGGCTTATATTCGTGTGCGGCTTATATATGGACAAATCCCGTGGTCTTCCCATCTACCCGGAAGTGCGGCTTATATTAAGGTGCGGCTTGTAATCGTGAAATTACTGTATTCTTGTGAGTAGCTTGATAGTTTGCATTTGAGTTGATTGGTAGTAAAATTTTATTATTGAGCACATGGAATAATTTATTTTTTGGCAGCTTTTCATGTACATTGTGTGTTACCTACTGTGATAACTTGCAAGACTAAGTGCAAGTCTGTCTGACCCTAAAAAATTGTTCTAAAGTTCAACTAATAAATGGACTTACTGGTGACAATCTCAAATGCAAAAAAAAATTAATTCTTTAAACAAATAGGGTTTTCAAAGCATTATAGGGAACAGTAGTTTGGCAGAAGACTATGTTTGCTAAAATTATGCTAATGTAATAACTTAGTTTTGCGTATCTTATATTTTCTATATTATCTGGGAAAGCGTAAGAAACAGATTGTTGAGTTTTTCATTCCTAAAAATAAAAATCATCAACTACTTGGTTTTAATATCTGAAATGACAGCCAATTGACAAAATACCCCAAATAAGAAGTTCAACTAGTTCTGGCCCATGGAATCTGTCTTTCATCCTTCATGCTTGATAATACCTTAGAGGCACTCTCCAGCCTGCCCACACTGCAATCCATCCCCACTCCATTCTGTCACATCAGTAATTATCACTGCATACAAAGGTAATAATGCAGGAGAAGAGGCCTTTTCTCCAAGGAACTTTTATAAGGACTTCATAAATCACATATGGCAATGGTAAGTTTTTGAAACTAAGATGGATGCAAGGGTGATTGCTACCTCAGTGTAGTGTGCTCAGCTGTTTCTTTTGTCTGTAACACATAGTATAGAAATGCACTCAACTGCTTCTTTCTTCCAATAGTTAATTGGTGTCTGCATAGGAAAATGAGATAGTACTCTTCAAGAAAATGGCAATTTTCCAAACAAATTCCCCTGATATGGACATAATACAGAGATGTTAAGACTGAACACCTCATTTTCTCCCTTTAGTTTTCTAAAAATATGTATTATAGGGATGCTATAGTCAGGGTTGTAACTAGAGTTCATAAAATCATGTTTTTAGCTTTTGGATTGTATTTGGGGGATACCAACCCTTTCTGTGAAAAGGTCTATCACAGTATCCATTCATCCTTAGAGAAGCAAATATTGTGTCAGTGATCTGAGCTAAAAAGCACAAATAGCTCAAAGGAAGCTTCTTTGTATGAGTACTTCCCCCTTTCTCCCTTCGTTTTCCTGGTAGTAACCCATCTCTCTAACATAAATGGCTTAGTGCTATCTCACCATATACTCTTGATTTCTGCCTTTGTGTCTCAGAGTTTCATGGTTTTTTAAGATATCAGGAAGACTACAACATGGGGTAAACACAGCAGGGCTCTTGCACAGCAAGAAGAAACTTAAATAAGGTGTGTTGTCTTACTGTACCCTTGGACTCATACAACCCATTGCAGAAGACAGCAGTGCTCTGCAGAAACAGCAGCTATTAGTGAATATAAATGCCAGGGGGATGTTTCTGCTTCTGAAACCAGCTGTGCCACAGCTCTGTGTCCACAGAGCTGCCCAAAAGGCAGACTGGATGGCGTGGCCCTTTGTTTGAACTTGCCAAGAGATGGCTCCAGCTCGAGCCAAAATGAAACTCCAGGTCTTGCTGTGGGTTTAACAGCCCTGAAGACTCAGCAGAAGCTCTTGGGTCAGTGTCTTGCCCCTGTTTAATTTGCTTTTAAGGAAATGATAATTTTGTCCTGTTAAGAGTAAACACGTCTAAATAGTCACAGCATACTAATAATCTGAATAAGTGAGCATTCTTCTGTCTTGGTTTTTGGAGGTCTTTTCATCTGCTCCAAATTGGGCTATAAACATTATGCATATGCAATTCCATCAAAATATATAAGATCTAGAGGTTCAGTATACTCACACCTCACAATAAATTCAGGAAAATCATCCAGCCAGCTTTCTTGCTCTATCTGAAGAATAATACCATTGGTGCAAGGCTCTAAAATTCTATACTTGAAGAATAGATAAACTTAGCCTGGGTTATAGGCAATACCTCCCTATAAAACATTTGTACTTACAAAAAGGGAAACCAACTTTCCTGAAAATATTCTGGTTCTCTTCCAGATGGTGACAGGTTTGCAATACCGTGGAATGTCATAATAATCTCCTTATGCTGCCTGGGTAATCTAGCTATTACCCTGATTTGACATGTGTCAAAATACCCCTATAGTCTCTGTCATGATGCTGAATACACCCTGGATGACAAGCTGCCTTAGGTCTTCAGCAAGTGTGAGTGAAGAATATTAAGTGAGCATAATATCAGTTCCTAGTTCTATAAGGGTTAAAACATGATTTTTAATAGGCTTGTGATATATCAGCACAGTTAAAATCTATTGCCATTTAAACTTGTTTAATAATAATGGTTACAGGTATAAATTATATGTACATAAGGTTTTGAGAATATAAATATTTTCAAAATGTTGCATAATCAATATTTTTAGAAACCACATTTCCTCAAGATCAGAATTGGATCGTTCACTTGGGTTTAGCTTTTCAATTGCAACATTAGCACCAATCTCATTATTTTAGGAAGCAAAAAACCCAGTATTAACTGCAAATATTTTTTTGTATTTTTTAATATAAGAAAAGGTCAAGTACAGGAATTTTAAGAGCATGTCAAATTTCAGGTAAAAATCTTAAAATCTGTCATCCTTGCAGATTTTGAATCCACAATCATAAAGGAAGTGACAACATACCTGACTGGTCTCAGCAATTCCCAAAAAGACTTGCGTTCTCTAGTAAGAGACATTTTCATGCAAATAAAATTCAGGAGAATGTCAATTTCCATAAATGCAACAAACCCCCCAGTGTTTTCACAAACTAAAACAAGACCTTGGTTATTGGTGGTTTTTTTGCTCTCAAAATTTTCATGGAACTTGTTTTGGGGATTGCTGAAAGCAAGAATAAACAACTTCTATCAGTAAAAGCATCTTGTCCTATATATACAAAGTTATCTTTAGATACCTCCTCTTTGTAGGCTTCAAAAATGATTTATCGTTCCAGAACTCATTGAATATGATAGATTGGGACCATGGTATTATGGTGTAACAGCTGGACTCTCTGCATGAAACAATTACTGCCAGTGAGGAAAGATGTGAGCAATTGGGTACAAGCCTAATGGAGACAGAAGGGGACATTTTCAACCCAGAGGTAATAATAGAGGGCTATGATTTAATTATTTCTAAACTGAGTAAAGCTAATAAATCTTCTAAATCTAAACTAGACTTGATTAAAAATGAACTACTGAGAAAAAAAAATTAAATTTTGATGTTTTGATTCAAAGTTTTTCCAGAGAGAAGACACTTCCTATTAAAATGAATGCCAAAAGTATATAAAGTGCTTTTTTAACCCTCTAAAAACCAACCAAATTATTTTTCCTTTATCTAAATGATGAAATGAAATCTGGAGAGGCCAAGCCTTTGGATCACACCAAATGGGAGAGCACACTAGTTTTGGACCCACATTAGAAAGATGCACAAACTGGCAAGAGATCAATAGGGAATGGTTGAGGGACTAACACAGGGGTTGTGAGAGGAGAGGATGGACATGTTGGGGTTTTCCTTCAAAAGAAAGCACTAAGAGAGTGTGTTAGTTTGGAGGACAAGCGTTTGCTAAGAAAGGCAGGAGCCACTCTATGAAATGGAGAATGTAAACCCCCTCCCTCCAAATTACTATAATTTTGAAATTAAGGGACTCCCAGGCAAAGATATGGAAATTAGGAATAACAGTTCTTTACTAAGAAAACTAAAGTAGAAATACAGTACTACAAAGAAATAAACCCCAAACACCGACAGAGTCAGAGTACAACATGATACCCTGTTCAGGCAGAGTGACACCCGTCAGGCAGGCTGACACCCGTCAGTCAGGGTGTTGGTAGCAGTCCCATTAAATGGTGGCTGCAGTCCTCTTGCAGTGACAGATGTGGTTCAGTTGAACCAGTGCTCCTGTAGAAGGGTGCAATTTGCATCCGAAGGTTCAGTGGTGATGTGGAGAAGTCTGGTTTTCCTCTGAAGTCCAGTGGAAAAAGGGCTCCCTTAGTGTCCCAAAATCTCAGTTTTTATTTTGGTAAGAAAAGCTTGGCTCTTCTACCTGGCTAGAGAATCTCCCAATGAGATGAAGTAATTTTATCAGTCACACAGTGGGACTCAATGGGCCATTAGCAGAAGATGACTCCCTGTAGGAAGGATAGGTTGTGAAAAGATAAAGAACAATGCCCCACCTGGTTTCAATGGATGGCCCATTAGCAGAATATCTCCCACAGAGATAAAGATCACTGCCCCAACTGTTCTCAACAGATGGTGATAGAATAGATACATCCTATATTGTAACCCAAGACAGAGAGGATCTGCCTCCTGTGTTTCATTTACTTAAGGGTGGATGTAGTAAATGGTAGAGGATGAAAGAATATAGTGTTGGTCACAAGTCGCAGAATGAGAATTGCAGCTGGCACAAGGAGGAATTCCCTATGAAAGAGACAGAACTGGAAAAAGTTGTCCAGGGAGACTGTGGTGTATGTATCCATGAAATCTCTCAGAAATTAATTTATATAACTTGCCCAGTAGCACATGATTTTAAATTTTTCTCTCTGATGCAAAGGGATGAGAACTTCTGAGACAGAACAAATCAGTATGTGGAAGGAGTGAAAGACCTTTGTATCTGTCACTTTTTACTGTCTCATATACCTCTGTTCAGTACTCCATTCATGGTTTTATTTAGTACAGTAGAAGCAACAGACTTTTACAGAGCCTGACATCTACAGAGAACCTAACATCTTCTCGCCAAAAACTCAGAGGACCAAATCAAATGTTTCTAATGAATTTTAAAATATGTTGAAAATAAATTGTGAAAATAAATACATTTTAATATGCAAAAGAAAATTATTAAAATAATACAGCATAGAACTCCAGTTCAGCTGCTAAATGTTTCTGGCCCTTTCTGTGAGTATGATAACTAATCATAAGTCAAGAAAAGAGGGGATGAAATGTTTTGTAACATTTTGTATGTGTCTAGTATAGCAGCTTTTTTGTCATGATTCCTGGAGATGCAGTTTACTCAGAAATTAATTATGTATCACATCTTTACACATAAATGCTTTAGAATGTGATTTATTTTTAAGTACAGTAATTTCACGATTATAAGCCGCACCTTTTTCATTGAAGAATCCAGCCTACCCCAGTGGCGCGGCTTATATTCAGGTGCAGCTTAGGTGTGGCAGTGTGACTTTGACTTTTTCTGCAAAAATACAATTTTCTTTTGTCATGTACATAGACTAAACAAAGAGAAGAAGTGCAACTAATGCACATTAGTAAAGTAGGAAACTTCAAGTATTTTTCATTGAGATCTGGAGCTCATTCATGTATCAAACCACGAGATTACAACTAAATGAGAAAATGTCCTTAATGCTGAGAAACTGTTGAATATTCTTCCTAAGACTGAAAAGAAAAAGGATGCTATACTAATTTTTCAGATCAAATATCAAAAAAATGCTCAGAAATTTATATTTACTAGATTTACAAGGACTAGCTGACACAACATCCATCATTCATCACCATCATTACAGAATCCAGTATAATAAAAAAAAATGGTGGATAAAACGTAAACCTAACTTATTTTTTCCATATTCAAGTGTCTAAATAAAAACAAGTACAGAAGCTCTTTTTATTGATCACTGAAAAACTAAAAATCGAGATAATCACTATGGAGAACTTTCACCCCTTCCCTTCCCTTCCCTTCCCTTCCCTTCCCTTCCCTTCCCTTCCCTTCCCTTCCCTTCCCTTCCCTTCCCTTCCCTTCCCTTCCCTTCCCTTCCCTTCCCTTCCCTTCCCTTCCCTTCCCTTCCCTTCCCTTCCCTTCCCTTCCCTTCCCTTTCCTTTCCTTTCCTTTCCATCAGGTCTTAACTAATAATATTTCTTTATTTTGACTGTGGAGTTTTCATCTACACTTGGCAATAAATTCCAGGCTTTGTGTATAATGTGAGTTTCCTTTTATCTTTAGCAGCATTTTGAATACATTATAGGACAAACAAGCATTGCAGTCTCAGGGCTGAATGGATCCAGTTACAAATTCAAAAAACACCAGAAAAACCCCTTCACTGTTCCACAGGTTAGATTCAAAATTGAGTTTTCTAGCAAAAGAAAAGTTTCATGCCATCACTTGAGAAAAAGCCTGTAACTGAAGCTTTAGGAAAATTTAAAACTTAACTAGTGGAAAAAAAATGTGATGCCCATATTGCCCCCAAAACCTTCACCAAACAAACCTGAGACAAGTGAAAACTGTCTGGTCAGAGCTCATTAATTCTGAATTTTGGGGGAGAATTGACAGCAGCAATATATATCTAGTTATCCTTATATAACTGAGAGTAGTAAATAATGTTCATACATTCAAAATAACTCAAAGTGACAAAGATGTAGGCCAAGATTCTCCTCACATACTTGCATGTGTCAATCAGATGTCGTGCTATTTAAATAAATGGAGTTACACCTGTGCAAACTCACTGTAATTGCAAGGAGGTGGCATTTCCAGGGTTATGATGGTAGAAGGATATTATGTGAAAATGACACAATTAATTTTCTCCTCTTCTCCCTGGTACAGCTTAGGGAAAGGTGGTGACAGCTCAGAGGTGGGAAAAGATGACGAGGGACGAGGGGAGGGAGGAGGAATGGCCAAATGTCCCTCAGCTGGTGACTCTGCTGTCAGGCAGCAACATTTGTGCTGGAGAGGAACAAATAAATGTGCAAAATCGAGGCGGCAGGATTTGAAGGGCATGTTGGAAGAATGCGGTAAAGCGCATTGTTTAAGTAACCCAATTAAGAGGGGAGAACTTGTTTCAGGGTTTTTGTGACAGATGTCTGACAGCTAGGAAAGGTCTAGGCCAAAATGGACAGCTGGCTGAATCCAAAGTCTTGTCTAAATAGAGAGCAGGGGTACCCAGAGAAATACACAGGCTGTTCCAAAGTATTTTGAAAACACTCTTTGAAAATGTTCAAGGCCTGATTGAATGGGGCCCTGAGCAATCTGATCTAACTCATGGTCTCCCTACCTTTGGCAACAGAAATTGGAACTAGATGATCTTTAAGGTAGGTCCCTTTCAAACCAAACCATTCTGTGATTATATATAGTAATCCTGCCCAGTTTCCTGGAGAAAGAGTCTTGGCTCCCTGAAACTACTCCTGGTGTGTCCCAGTGGCTGCAGCAGCACGGCCAGGCCAGTGCCCAGCTATGAGGAAAGGCTCCATCTCTGCACATGTTTTTGTATTTTAAACATGGAAATTCATCTTTTTGGAAAACACAGGGCCAGACCCACATCCCAGCCGAAGCTACTGTATTTTGGTGAGAGTGCAATGATGGTCTTTGCTCTCCAGAGAAAATGCTTTGTTATGATATGAGGCAGCTAAAAGGGCAGTAAAGCATCAGTAAAATAGTTAGAAGGGTTTGGATTCCTCCCTGAGGTGCCACAGATATAGAGTCAGCTCAGTTCCCTAATCATTTTTCATGCCAGTGTTTGCCTGCAGAAGTTAACAAATTTAAGACTAGGAGAACCAGGGTAGGCTAAAGGACGTTAATAAAATCATGTTCCAATCATAGAGTACAGCCTAAGCATAACCTGAGGTAGTCAAGCCTTTTGACTACAATTTGTTATCTTGAACAAAAATTTCAGGAAAAATAATGCTGGGAAATGATTCTGTGATTCCGTAATGTATCATTAATTAAACTGTGATCTAAACTACAAGATAGATGACATTAGAACTGCAATGACTTGTTTTTGAACTTTGACTAATTCTGATAAAGAAATTTCTAAAAGAGTAAGTTTTGAAAAGTATTTTTATGCTTTTAAGAATACTCTTTTCTAAAATCCAAAAGGAACTTTCACCTTTTTTAACCTTTCCCATTTTCTGAGGAGCTGAAAAACAAAAAGCACTGATAAAAACTTTTTCAGTCATTTCAGAGAGGTGGATAAACACAAACTGAAAGTCAGAATAGCTTCTATTAAAGAAGACAAGGATTTTTGAGCAAAAAATATTAATTTAGTCATTAATTTAGATTGCATTAATCACAATTAACATTCCTTTAAAAACCTGTTTTGTTGAAAGTTTTGAGGGAATATTTAAAATTTATTTAATGAAGAGTGAATTAATTTGTTTATGCTCACTACCAGGCCGTGCCAATTGCTATTTTATTCTACAGTTTACATCTGATAGCTTCAAGTACAAACTTAACACAGAGATAACCATCAGTTTTTTCTGAGTAGTTCAACAATTGAACCTAATCTTTAATGAATTAGTACCTTGGAGATTCTCTTTCATACTTATTTTTGCCCCACCAGGTTATATTAAAGTACTTTTTCCAGCTTGCTCAGTTTGCTTAAAATACAAAACATTACAGGAATTGCAACAGCAAAAATGTTTGTATGGGTAAAATGCTGTAAAATTACATGATTAATCCTTATTGTAGTTCAATTCCCATAGGAACAAGGTACAGAAGTTACTAACCAGCATACTTTACATACTGTCCAACAGGTGAAAAAGACAGCAAGCTCCTACCTATTGCAACCAAAGTAAAAGCAGGTTTATTTTAGGCCTTCCCTATTTATTCTCCCTTTACTACTGAAATTGCTATACATAGAATCCCTGACTGACTAGCAGAGAATCTGTAAGGATTTCAAGGAAACGATAGAAAAATTTTAAAAAAACCCTTTTTTTTTTTTTTTTTTTTTTTTGTAGAAACATATTCTCTAACTTGAATAAATAGTGCACTCTTTTAAAGAACAATTTCTTATGGACTGATCTGAAATCCTTTACAATTGCAAGTGAAGATTGCACATGTGGGTATTATACAGCTGTGAAACACACAATATATTTCCAGGAAATATAGGTGCTATTTTTTTTACAAGTGAAATTTCAAGGATAGATTTAAATCTATGCTTTTACACAAATTCATATTTTTAATCCAAAGCAGCCACTTTAAAGAAACCTAGAAACCAGTGTGTGAAATCTGCTCTGGTGAGTGCACATTCTGTTTTACATTCATGTTGGGTTGGCAGGTTTTGATCCCTCATACAGGGCCAGAGACTCTTTGGCAATGAAGACAAAACTTCCTCTTTTAAAAAGCTGTCTGATGGTCACACAGGGATGCAAGAATATATGAGGAAAATCCCATGAAATCCATGTGTGTTCTATTTCCAAGTTATCCTTATGTTTTATGTTTGCAGCTTTTTACTTCAAAATACGGGAGATTTAGATTTACATGTGTAATATTCATTATACTTAGATAGAAATGCACATTTCTATAGATCTACTGATCCAGTAGTTCAGTGGTTCATGGGTTGTTGGTTCTGGGACAGTGTTTTTTTTAGCTTATATTTACATATATATGTACACAAAAAATGGGATGGGACTGCTGGAGCAGCTGTCTCAAAGCCTTTATTCCAACAGAATTATTAGTCCCATTTTACAGAGCTAAGCATGGGAGATGGAAACAATTTCAGCTGTTAACATCAGTAGATGAAGTTCTTTTTGTTACAAAGTCTTTTAACAACATTTTAGCCAATAGCATAATATTAAAAATTACAAGAATTTTCTTAGGCCAATTGATAAAGTTGCATGTGCATTTTGCTTTGAACAATGCTGCTTGAAATAGCTTAAAAAAATGGATTAAGCTTACATTCATTATTCAGCTTACATATTTCTACTATTTTGCTTAACATATTTTTTGAGGCATATCTTTACACAGCTCATGGCTTTATTGTTTCTTGGTTTTGCCTTTTTAGTATTCTTGCATTTTTTCATTCTGAGATTTGTTTTCACACAGCTTTTTGAGAGTTTTATACCTTTTCTATTTCCCACATTGTGTTCCTATTCTCTGTATGATTACTGGAAAGGAAAAATTATCAAAAATTAGATATGCTTAGCTTGTGATGCATAAAAGAAGTTTTTAAGTGGCTAGGAAGAAATAATTTATTGCAATCATAAGATTAGGACTGAAGTAGGTGCTGTCTCTTGTCTTTCTGGGTGCAACTATATCTGGCACACTGTTTCCCTGCAGAAATGAGTGCAGTCAAGAACACATTGAGTCTTAAGCTTTCTGCACTGTTGTTTTCCTTCTCAGGCGGGGATTTTATTGCTTTAAGCACAGATGTAGCCCTGGCCTGCCTGCACTGCAGTTCTCTGATAGCATGAGAAACAATTTTCTTGCACCTCCAGACTGCCATTCACCATCAGTGATCCACATGCCTGACATGCATTTGGATTCAAACCAGACAGATGGATGGTACTGGGTAAAGAACAAGGGATCAGGACAATTTATTTGAAAGCTGATGTAGTTAAATCTTGCATCTATATATCAACCTTCATGGGCTCATGCCTGGACTTCAGTGGCGAGTTCCAGTGGACACTGTGAAATGGGTGCTGAAAAAAGAAAAACTACTATGTGAGCCAAAATCTGAGAAAATTTCATTTCCTGTGATTTTTTTTTTTTTTTTGGATAAAAAATGGCTAGTAAAATGTATAAAAGTCTTTTATAACGAAGTATTTTCCAATACGGTGATAAAAAAAATCAGATGTTACTGGACTGTATCTAACACAACAGCCTTAAAAATCACCTTACATGACAAGAGTTAGTAGGAGAGGACAATCAGTTTGACTTGCTCTGTACAAGCTGCAAAGAGGGATCACTCTTATTATTACAAAGGACACTTCCTTTCAGCTGTTGAATTTAAATAGTATATAAACTACACAACAGCAAAAAGCCTAATTGCCTTTAAAAGGATGCTTTTAAGACAAAGGAAATAAATATTAACCTTCTACAAACTCGTCTTCATGCCAAGTATTTTATTTTGCCTTGATAACTTAATTAACCAAAACTACCATGTAGTCAAATGCACTGTATGTAGTGTTTAGATATATCAACACCAAAAAAGGGACAAAATACATTATGTATATATACATAACATATATAATTAGGATTATAACTAGGAATTATCAAATTTCAGGAATCCACATGATCTCCATGCTTGTTGTATAAGTTAGCTTCCATTTAATCATGTAAAAAAGAATATCAAAGAAACAAATGAAATTATTATTTGTGGTTTTTTTCATTGGTCCACCACTCAAAGTAGTAGAAACTGATAATCTCTGATATAGCTGTAAAGATTATGTAACAAACATTAAGGAATTTGTGGAGCACGCAGATAGGCCAATTCTGCTTAAGAGAAAAATTTACTGTAAAAGATTTTCCAGTATAAGCTAACTTGATAGAGATAAATCAGCATCAGGAAGCCAATAAGTCCTTGTCAACCTCCAGCAGGAATCAGAGGGGAAACTCTAAGTTACTGAGTAATCATAGCTGTAAAAGGTTAAGTGCTCCAGTTGCTTTTAATCAGTGCTCTAAATCTGCTTCTGAGGACCTGATTAGCTAATATGCTCCTTTGCCCAAGATTTTAACTGTGATAACTCCTGCAATAAGGAGACAATTAATCAATTAGAAAGGGAAAAGAATGATTAAAACAAGAAAAGAAAGTCAGCAACGGAACAAATATCACAATTAATTTCACAGTAGCAATGCCAGTGTATAGCTGTTTTAATATTAATTTTATCAAAAAAGTGTTCTTGGTAAAGCCAGGGAATATTTAGCTTATTGAACATTCAGGAGAACTTTGCTTACTTTATGAAAGGCATTATAGACTGGAGTAGCCTTTAATGTAAGGCAGTTGTATCTGATAAACTAAACTATTTCTTTAATCTTGCTTAGGTATTTACAACCTTAAATTTTATCACTTTGAAGTACTTTAGAAGATCACATGGAAAACAAGAAATTCCCATTGTCCCAGTATCTGGTTGAGTAATAATTTGCATTAAACAAACTTAATGAAATATTTTTGAATTTCTAGAACCCAAGAACTAATCTTTGAAATTTAAAATTAGATGTCAATGCATTGGTAATATACTTTATAAGAGCTTTGGTATTTTTTTTCATGCAGAGAATTTAATATTGGCCATTCAGTGATGATTTCCATGGCAAAGTGATGTCATTCTTAACAGAGGTGAAGGAAGGGCTCAAATCCATGCATAGGCCTGATCCTTCTTGTTCTACTCACTGACTTTTATTTCCATTAGGTACTGTTTTATTTTTCAAACCAGTTTTATTTATTTTGTGTTATTTTGGCACTGTAGAGTAATTATAATCTGTAACATGTTAAAGAAATATATTTTTACTTTTGAAAACCAAACTTCACTGTTTTGTTTAGCATTTATTATTGTTCTAAGATATTTTAAGCTCACAGGAAATAGGAATAAGGATTATTTAGTTCCATATTCTCTACTGTTTGTACTTCTCTTGGTTTCAGGTAGTAAAATATAACTTTGTTTCCTTGGGAGTGAATATAGGAAAGATACTTAGCTCTACAGTTTGTTTTAAAACAGTGACTAGTAGTTTTGATGGCAGTAACCATTTGTGAAGGTAAAACACCACAAAAAGGTCTGGCTTCAAAAGAATGTGTTCAGAGTTTTTAGAAGATTTCCATTATGTATCTCAAACTATAAACTTAGAAGTAAAGAAAACTGAATCATCAGCCAGTTCTCAAAGTCTTTGTGCAAATGTTAAAGTTTTTCAAAACTGCCAAAATTGCTTTGGAGCCCAACTCAACTCATGATATCAAAAGCCTTTAAGTCAGTTTGAACTCTAGCAAACATTCCCATCTATACTACTGTATTTTTTTATTAGTGCTAGGCAGCCCAGGATAGATATCTTTGAGTCTATACATACAGAATTCTTTTATCTGCCATATCTGCTCATATTTATGAATGCTGATCTTCTAGCTTTGTTGTGTTTTTTTTTTCCTAGGAACTTTTTTTCCTAATGTTCTTTCCCACTAAAATTTCTTTTTAAATACACAGACTTCACTTACAGCATATCACAAGAACTTGCAGTATGTTTATTGGAATGCATGAAACATTCACTTTGTACTTATTTATGAGTTTTGACTAGGAGTAGCATGTTGGACTATTCACTTTTACAAAAGGTGGAAACACAATGATGAAATATGAATTCTAAGATTTCTGAGGAAAAGCAAAAGCTGAGACACTGCAATTTTTTTTAGCTCCCATTGCCAATTAGAGAAAACAGAGCCTACCTCAACTAAAAATCATAGACTTGTAGAATGGTTTGTGTTTGGGTTGTGCTAAAGATCATCCAGTTCAAAGCCCTCCACCATGGGCAGGGACACTTTCTATGTGGTTACTCAGTATGGGTTACTCAGAGACCCATCCATCCTAGCTGACAATCTCCAGAGATGGGGAGCCCACAGCTCCTCTAGGCAAACTTGTTTCAGTTATAGCAAGATTTATCTCCTAACATCCAATCTAAACTTGTCCTGCTTCAGCTTAAGACCATCCCCTTAAAACTACATGCCCTTGTGAAGAGTACAGTAATTTCACAACTATAAGGCGCACCAGATTACAAGGCGCACTTCCGGGTTGTCAGCAAATTTCCGACCGTTGTCCATATATAAGGGCCACTGGACTGTAAGGCGCACTTTTTTTTTAGCAGCGAGGATCTGCGTGCAACAAAGTAACGAATTAGTAAAGGAATCGGGAGATTGTGGGCTTTGCTGATAGGTGCTCAATTTGCAAACAGTTTTCATGGATCGGCGTAACATTTAAACGCAGCCCCAGGCCCCCTCCCCGTGCCGCGGGCCCCAGCACTTCCACCTGCCCTGGCGCCGGCTGCTGTGGTTCTCACGGCTGCCACAGGCTCGGCTTGGCTCACAGCTGCCACAGGCTCACACTTCCGGGTTGGCAAATTTCTGGACTTTGTGCATATATAAGGCACACTGGATTATAAAGTGCACTTCCGGGTTCCGATCAAAATTTTAGTCAAAAGGGTGTGCCTTATAGTTATGAAATTACTGTACTGGCAGGCTTTTTGTAAGAGCCCTTTTAGGTTCTGAGAGACTGCTATAAGGTTTCCCCAATATCATCAGTTCTCCAGGCTGAACAGCCCCAAGTCTCTCAGCCTATCTTCATATGAGACAGCTCCCTGACCATTTTGGTGACTCTCATTTAGATTAATTTGAACAGGTCAATGACTTTAACAGCTCTGTGAGCTATAATGTTCTGGAATGAATTCAGTGACAGTGAGTGGAAGAGAAGGTTAGTGTGAAAATAATGTGAATCTGAACTTGTTGATTTTGCCTTTGAAATTAGACAGGTGCATTTTCTGTTTCAGTGAACTTTTTGTATATATCTAAGGCTCCACTCTGTAGTAAGGCTCCATCTTAGCTGTCATGACCAGGATAACCTTGTTGTGGATTTTGTTCTAAGAACAAAGAACTAAAGTATTTTATAGTCTTCAGAAGCAACTTGATGCTTCTTCATAAGAAAGGAGGAACAACCAAAACCCACAAGTGCTGGGGAATCCATTTAAAGGAGATAGTTCAATGTACCAGCTAAGTGTGAGCTCCTGACAGCTCTGGAGGGCAGGAGCCCAAGACAAAAGGCTGTGAGCTAGTGCCAAGCTTTGCAAAGCAAAAGGCACGGGGAGCTATGCCCAGCCAGGTGACCAGACACTCAAGAGACACAGCAGGAGCAGAGGACTCAGCTGGAAGACCCCAGATTCTCACACACTTAGACTGGGAGGATATAAAAACCTAGGGTCCTTTGTTCAGTGCCGCTTCTTGAGGGCAGTCAACTCTATCTGTCATTTCTGTTATTGCACTATGATTCAATTGTTTTAAGGATACAGAGGTCTGAGACACTGCTTTGGGTAATCCAGGGTTAAGCCAGTAAGGAAACCTGGTCTGTGTGTGTGAGAGTGGAATGTGCAGGGAATCAAACAGGGACCTGTCAGTCACTGGAGCCCCCTCCCACCCAGGTGCCTCTGTCCCAGCTCAGGTGGTGTGAATGTGACTGCCAGAGTGGCTCCTGGATGGTCAGGAAAGCTTCCCTAACACCACCACAATCATTATGATTAGAGGTGCTGACACAGTGCTACTGGAAATATTTGCCAGCCTATAAATGTACAGGTTGTTCATTACTGATTTTAGTAGTTACAAGCCCAAGGCAAAGGCCATGGAGATGTCCCATTGCCAGGAATCTTTTGCACAGATACATTGAAGTTGCATTTGAAGATATATTCTGTGTTACAGAAATAAAGTCTTTCTACCAAAACACTGACAAAATCAGCACATTTTTACAAGTAAGTGCTGATTACTCTGCCTCACTACTCAATGACTCATGGGATGAGTCACAGTGAACAGACATCTCTATCATGTTAAGCACATGCAGAGTTAGGTTTATTCACAATGCAGCATTTGGCTCTGGAAAGACAGAGCTCTCTGTTCTGTGATTGTCCACAGCCAGTGCATCGTGCTGAGTCAATCAGGGGTTTAGGACATCTTGTTATGATGTGTTTAGTGTGCTGTGGTTACTGCTGGCCAAAAGAATTAGAGGCAATAAATTCATAAGCATAAAAAATTTAATTTGGCTTCAAATAGTATCAGGCAATAACAGCTCTAATATTAACAACTGTTAATACTTTTAATGTTTTAATGTGTGCTAAATAAATAATTTTATATTATTGGATATTAGTGATTTACTATTTCCATCTGAACCACATGTATGTTGGAAGAAGCTTGGAAAACAAATTTTAATAGTTCCAGTAGCTAGGTCAAAACATAAAGTAATCATTTGCTGAAATGAAAGCAGCAAAATTATTACTTAGCTTATTAATGGTTCTATAATTATACCTTACTTTTTAACTGGGAAATGATGCTGAAAAAGTTTATTTGCATTTTTTTTAGAGAATCACAAAGGCTCTATTTATGCTCAATATAAGTCACCTTTAAAACATGAAAGCTGAAATTGGACCTATACTTGTATACTTCTGGGGAGATTAGGTTTCTAAGGGACTAAGTATTGCAATTTTTCTACCTTTAAGTGTTGCAAAATAATTTTGAATAGGTGAAGAAAAAAGAGAAATATGGACATATTATTTTGCTTTAAGTATTACTACATTTGTTTTTGTCATGCAGTAAGGCTTAACATTTAGTGTTAATTATTTAGTATACTAGGAAATATCCACAGGGTTGTGAGACTTTTGAGAGTTTTTCTGAATTATCAGCTTTTGTTGACAATGGCATAATTCCACCGATTTTAAATATTTTAAAAATTGCTTATGTGTCCTGCTTTGTGGGTTTTTTTGATGGTAGTGGGCAGGAATGGCATGTAGCTGCTCATTATTACCACCCTACTGGGTGGGAAATTTGTTAGCTTTTGCATTCCAGGAGGGGGACTGTTTGCTGCAAATGACTGGGAATATTGCCCAGAAAGCTACTTAGCTTCAGATATTTTATATAACATTTGCTTTTCAGATTAAAAAAAGAGAAGCTAAAAAAATCCTACTTTAAATCACCACAGGAACCTCTTGCTATCGTAGTGGCTGATGTTTCACATGATGTCTGGGACAGTCTTCTGTCAGGATTAAGCTGAAACCTAGACCAAAACTAAAGCCCAGATTTTGCACCTCGCAATTAGAATCACAAGAGACCCAATCAGGTCAATACCAAAGATGCAGTAAGGCTGCTATTCTGACCAAGCTATCACTGGATGTCTCTGGGCACACACGTATGAAGGAACAGAGCTCTGCTATGTCTGTCACCATGTCCAAAGTATGTTCTGAGAGCACATGGGATCTAGAGGACAACTGAAGGCATTTTCTTTTCAAAATGTAGATTTCTCTACAGAGGCCCAGCAAAGTCACTCTTGGTCACAAAAGGCTGAGCAGAAAGACCGAGGTGAGGAACATCTGACCATGAGAAAGCTGGGGTCTCACAGCCCAGAGAAAGCTCCACAGAGGCCTTATTATAGGCTTTTGGGACTTAAAGGGGGCCTCTAAGAAAGGTGGGCACAGACTTTTTAGCGAGGCCTGTAGCAATAGGGTTCATAGTTACACTAAGAGAGCATTGATTTAGATTAGATGTAACGATGAAGTGTTATATAATGAGGGTGGTGAAGCACTGGCATGGGTTGCCCATCGTGGATGCCATATCCTTGGAAGTATTCCAGGTCAGGCTGGACAGGGCTGGGCAACCTGATCTAGTCAAAGGTGTCCTTCCTCAGTCCAACAGAGTCCTTCCTCAGTCCAAGAGAGTTAGACTAGATGGTCTTTAAAGCTCCCTTTTAAAGCTATTCTATGACCTATAACAAATTTAACACAAAGACAGCAAAACGCAAAAGCAGCTAAATTCCTTTAAAGACACAGAAAATGTGAGTACTGGAAAAACCTCACTGATGAAAAACTTATTTCTGTCTTGGTTAGGAGCTGTTACCAGTTTCATACTATTCCTCTCTATAAAAATAAATTTATCAATTAGTCACCAAGTTACTGTCAAAGGAAACCTGTTTGACAAAGTACCTGTATGTGCTTTCATTATTGCAAGCACATATAATATCTGACAGACTGCTCTTGAACACCTGCATTTAATTCAGTAGCATTGATCATTGAATTTTAATTTTATTTTAGACTCATGAAGTGTGGACTGGTCATATAATTCACTCATATTTATCTAGTTGTTAGTTCTGATGAGTACCTAAAATTAAATTAACATAGGCCCTTTATGTATAATCAAATATTAATATTGAAACTGTTACATCCATCCTAGGCAGAAGGAATGAGGAGAAGATGCAGAACCGTCTCTATAAAATGTTAGTTGTTAGGAACATATGAATCATTTAGAGCTGATAGGTGATGAAATCCAAGCCCCATCCTGTTGGCCAGCAACTCAGTAATATGATGTTTTTAATAAATGGCTTTCTCCTCTTCACTGTAGGAGAAGTGAGATTGTGAACCCATTTTCCTGCTATAAATTTGTTTGCTTCTGATATTTTAAAATTTCAAGAACAGAAAACATTCAATAAACTTACAAAATATGAATACTACATTGATCCACACTAGCTTCCATGGTTTGCCAGGATTTTGGAACCATTTAATTAACTAACATCACTACATTTCTATTTTTTGGGGGTTTTGGTTTGTGGAGGGGGATCTTTGCTTGTCGGTTTGTTGTTTTATTTTTTTCCTTGTGCTTTTAGTCTAGAACTAGGTGTTCATAACTTTAAACTACTTACTATACATTTGCAATTAGGATAGAGTATATAATTTCACATTCTTGTTGGATTTTTTTTTGTAGAAAGATCAATTTTTTTAGGAGAGTGACATTGATAAATTCATAACATGATAAAAAACAGGTTTTGCTTAGTGTTCCATTTAGTCAAATATTTGTTCACTATCTTTCTCTTGGGAACAAATTTCCTAATTTAAGTCATGGCAGTAGTGATATTGCCTAAATTACATAGAAAAAAACCCATTAGAGGTACCTCTTTCTTCTTCCCCTAAACAGTTTTTTGTTGTTAAATTAGTATTCTTTAGCTGCAATGTTAACTTGTACAATTACCTGATTAATCTTGATTAGGACTGATCCAGGATTATTTTTAACAAAAGCTGTAAATTTATTTGATCTTTTTACACCCCCATAACTTCTAATTGACTCTTTCTTAGTTGTGAAGAGCTCAGGTAACACTTATTATCAGAATGAATAACTGCTGGGTTTTACTTGGATTAATCTTTATTGCATAGTCATAGTGTTATGCACTTGGCTACTCATAGTCTTTGATTTCACAAGGTAAATTGCAGTTTTAAAGTTGAGTGCAGCATATTTTCACTAATGAATTCATTAAATACTGTGATATTAATAATATTTTTCTTTATTCACTTATAGATGATTCTTAAATTTTGTCTTAATATATGAGTTGCTATTTTTTTTTTCTTATTTAACATGCTTGTTTTGAATTTTATTTTACTAGTCCAAAATTTCATGCTGTCTGGGAGACTATAGCCCTATCCTGAGAACTATCTAAATGTTGAAGGACATAATACCAAAAATGCGATCAGTATGTGAAATTTTGAGGACGTGGTGGTTGATGTGTTCTATATATTTTGCTTCACTACTGTTCAGTGTCTTTGAAGAAGATGGATGGAAATTCTCAGTGATATACTGTTATGGTATTTAAAAACAAAACTAGCAAACCCTAAAAGTAGAAGGAACTGCATCATTATCTTAGTAACAAATAGGGAACCAGATCTTAAACTTGCATAACAGAGCAGCTGTGCAGAATTCATTAAGCTATTAATGTTAAATACTCTTAAATTTTCTCCAGACACTCACCTTAATACCAACTTACAAGAAGTACATTCATAATATAAAGAGTATAACTTAAATTTTGCTTATTCTTTTGTGGTCAGTGGGATATGACAACAGTCTGACAAACACTACGTTAAAAACAGTCTCCGAAAACTGTATTTTCTTTCATCAGTGGCATGAATATCAATCCAAACTTCCTTAAATACCAGCAGAAATCTTGCAATACTGGAAAATTGTTAGAGTATTAGTGATTTATGCAATCTCTGGTGAGTAAAAATAATTTTGCCTTGTTCAGTCTAGGCAGATTATCAGGATGACTGAGGAGTGGGAAAAAAGTCGACAACTTTCCTCAGATTCTGAAATGGATTGTGGCTGGTGATGTTATTAGATTTAGGCAGTTAAAATAACTTTTCAATATCCTGAGCATAAAAAACGAGGGGATTGTGTTAATATCAAATTTGACCACTGCTAGCAAAAGTTCAAATGTATCAGTATTCATCCGTATCCTGTCATCTTGGCTTTTCTTCATCTTCAATTTTGTGAGTGATGCTTTGAGTGGAGAAAGAATGTAATGTTGATTTATTTACTTATTGGATTCCAGTGCAAGTGGTAATGTGTATATGGCCACATTCCAGAGTTGTGAACAGAACATATGTTATGGTTTTTAATGGAACCTTGTGATAAAAATGCCTAAGAAATTTATCTACTTTCAAAACCAGAACTAGATTGTTAAGGTCTTAATCAATGAGAATGGCAGTTTCTATATTTAGGATATTTTAGGGTTTTTTCCCTAAGTCATACAGAAGCCAAAATCCAAGTGTTAGGGGATTTAACATCCTCAGACATTCATTTATTTGAAAGCGGTGATATATGTATGTCTATTTGGGAATAGGACCACAGCCAGGAGAATCTTGGTTTATTTTGATACCAACCTATGTACTTCTACCCAGTATCAGGGAACCCTGCACCAAATAGATTGCTGGACACACAATTCCTTTCACAGTCCTCCCCACCCTCACTTTCCTGTGCCCTAGTACTTGTATCTCCAAATACTTCTGTTGTATGTGGTCAAGCCCCCTTTGCTTGGCCCCATGTTGCTCCATGACCCTGTCTTTCCTTCCAAGGATTTCAATTTCATACAGGGGAATCCCAGGAGCAGCCTCCTTTTGCCCGATTGAAATCACTCTTAAGCTCCAAATCCTCCAATGTTAGATTTTTTTTTCCATATGCCACTCCCATCTTTCTCCTCCTGCATTTTGGTGGACCAAAATCCCCCACCAAACAGACATGTGGTGCTCCTACATTTGTAGGAAATAAGAGTATATTCCAGAACATCCTAAAAAGAGCACTAAGCTCTCAAGGCATCTCTTAAAAATCAGTTGTTGGCACCGAATCATGAGGGTAGCTGTCCCCATTCACCTTTCAACTGGAAAATGGAAGCTGATTTCTAACTGGAGGAGCAGTATTCCAGGGGAGTCTTTGAGGAGCAGAATGGTGAACCTCTATGAAGGCAGAACCTTGACAGTTACCAAAAGTCATTCTGTAACAGATTTACCTGCTGGAAATGAGAACAACATGCAACAGTGTAGGAGATCCCCTCCACTCCAGCATTGCATCCTGTTCCTCATCCTTCAGTTTTCTTTATCCTTTGAGGTCTTCTATTTTGTCAGGCAAATCCTGTGTCTTCTAACTGTCTCTAACACCCCAAGTACAATTTAGTGTGGTATAAACATGAGTTATAGTCATCTGTGGATCACATTCAATGCAGTGTAGATTTCACAAGAGGATGGCTTTATCAATTCTGGTCCCCCTTTCCTTAGCAGTAATACAGCTGCATGATAAGCAAGGAAAAGTAAAGCATGTTCTTTATGTTGCTAGAGGCAGACTGAAGAGATATTTTTTCACACAGGTCTGATGAGAACTGCTTTGAAATTAACCCTAATAAACAATGCAAGTATCATCTGGTGTTCTGAGTGTGCTGTCAAATAATGGATATTCTACAGGGTACATGTAAAAAAATAAGGCAGCATAAAATGTTAACTAGAAAATGACATGGATAAAGCTTAAAACAATAATTAAAAAATCACTCACTACTTAAATGATAAAAGTAAACGATTAAATAAAAATACTCCATGGAAAGCTAGTTGAAAAAAGCCTTTTAAATAATGGATAGCCATAGAAGTTTCAGTTTTGACAAGAAACTTGAGTCTTTTAGAGACTGATAGAATAATAAAAAAATAGTATCCCAAATAAATTCAGGGAATAGGAGAGAATAAACTATACTTTTCAGCTCTTTCTTTTATAAAGACATCTACTGTTTTACTACTCCATTAAAGGACACATGTCTTCATTGAAAGATGGGCTTTCCAGGCCTACCTTGTATTTTCCAGTGTAATGGCCAAGAAGACCTGTTTTGATGCTCTCTGGTTATCAGATTCTCACAGCAAAGCCTTCATACAGCTGAGCAATCAGCTTCTGCCTCAAGAAAAGTGCTATTTTTCCAAGCTCAGAGGTGAACTTGTATGTTCCTCATTCTCCTTTCCCTTAACTATAATTTACATTAATCTTTAAAAGAAAACCCTCAACTTCAATGTTGAGATGAGATCAATGCAATAATAAGCATATTTTTTCCCATGCCACTGAAAATGTACCTTTTAAAAACAGTTATTGTGGCCCATCATGGCCCATCACCTCTTCAGTGGACCTAAACTCAGCACTTTAAACCATTTACTTTCTTATATGCTTGTGGAAAAGGAAATTAACAATGAATATAGGAATGCCCAACCAGCTAGTATTTTGTCCTGTGTGAAGACAAAACATAATGAGGAATTCAGCAACAGTAAGATTTTTTTTTTTTTTTTTTTGTTATTTTACTATCTGGTTTCTTCCTACTGACAGCGAGCTCCTGAAAAATTATGTAATTCACTGCCTAATTTGGCTTATACTGAATTTTCTGACATATACAACTCCGCTCTAAGGGTTTTTCTTTGTTATATTTTCTTATATTCTTCCATTTCTACTTACTAACATTATTCAGCCTCAGTGAAATTAAAAAAAGCTCTGCTATATGTCATACTATAATTCTTCTCTCAAAGGTTAGTTTTATACTCCCAACAGTATCACTTGGGGTTCATAGCTCTTGTTTTGCCTCTAAGTCACTTGTCATAGAGGTCTTGGCTTGGTTTCCAAAACCGAATCAGCCTGAGGTGAAACTTGCCCATAGTTTTCATTTCCCTTTTTTCTCTTCTTCTTTGTTTAGTAACCCTATAATCTCTGGTTATGTTTTTCACAGCATTATATCAACAATGGCCTGTGTCATATCTGAATTGTGCAGTTCTTTATTCACAATGTTGCCTATTAAGTGATCAATACTTTTTAAAATCTCTTCTGTGAAAGCTTCATCTCTATGTTATTGATTGCTAAAAGTCTCCTGTTATCAGTTATTCTGAGGGGGTGTCAAAAAAGTAAATATTAAAAAGATAGGATATAGTAACAAATTTTTTGAGCCAATGATCTCTTTGGGTAAGGAGATCTGGTAAAACAAAGTTACAGACTTTATTCAGGAATAAAAACAAATAACAGTTTTAACAAAAAGAAGATGTGCCTTGTGGGAGAATACTAAAGAAATGGAAGAAAGCATTCAAGAAGAATGAGGCTGAAATATCTAGAACAGAACCAAAGATATTTGAGTCATGCTAATTTCCCAGCCAAAACAATGGCCTGTGAAACACAGAAGTTCTGTATCTTCTCTTTTTTACTGGCTTGTTCATGCAAAGGATGATAACTAGTTTTGTCAATCATTTCAGGTCTAAGCTATAAATGAAGGTCTTTCTAATTGGTAGTTGAACTCTGAGCAATAATTTTATACAATGAATTACGTTTGTCATTTGTTTCTGGAACAGCTCAGAAATAACATTCCAAACCATATTTTTACAGAATTGTATGAGTAACAGTAATGCTGTATAGGAAATATAACCTGGAACAATCAGGTTAATATAGAAATCAAAGAATGTTTCAATTTTTCTGATATATTTGAGAAATAAATTTCACATACATATAAATGTGTTTCAGAGGTCTAGAGACCGTTAGGAATTCATGTGATAATCTCCTAAAGTGACATGTACCCTATGCATACCAAGCCCTTGGTAACTCTTTTTTATTAGCTTTTCCTGCAGAATCTCTAGTTGCCGGCATCCTCTTCAAATCGTTTAAGAAGGCTCTTTTGGTAACCATCTATTATATTGGTCTTACCAAACTGTGTGAAAAAGGACTATCTAATTATTTCCACCTCATGGGTATATGCAGAGTCACATTAATTAAAGGTTTGCTCTGGAATTTCTATGATATCTAAGTAGTTTTTGTTTCATAAAAACAGCCTTCTCTTCTTTCTCGGTGCCTAAGGTCAGGATTTTCTCCCACTTAATCTTAACCTTTTAAAATTTCCTTTTCTTGCTTAAGTCACCTCAGTTCCTTCTGCTGTGAATGAAGCAGAGATGGTTACATACAGAACTTGTTTAATCCAGTGCTAACATATGTGAGTCGACTCTCTAGAGACTCCTCTGACTGAAAACCTGTGTTTTGAGGCAGCTGAATTTGGCTAAGATTACCTACTTCCAGGGGAAAACTAGAACAGTTTTCATTTGCCTCTATTCAAACGAGTTTGTTCAGATGAGTCCAGCTTTCCAGGCAGTTTCACAGACCAGCAGAGGCAGAACAGCACCTTCAGCCACTGAAACATCACTCACACAGACATGAGCAGCACAGACTGCCTGGCCTTTCCAGATGATTCAGTGGAGTTACTGGTGGCAGACCCTTATTCACTGGAGTCCATCAATCTGAGACCTAAGTGCTCTCATCTGTGCTATTGTCTTCATTATCTCTGATTAGGCTTTGTGTATCTTGGTGTTCAATTTATTTTCAGTCTTTTGACATTTTTTCTTAATTTCAATAACTGTTTATTAGATACCCTCAAAACCTTTATATCCTCAAAGGTCCTTACATTTCAGGCATCCACCTTCACATCTATATTTACAATCCTGTTACGATAAGGAAAAAAATCCCACATTTTCAGCACCTTTCATGTGAGAATCTCAAAACATTTGATGAAAAATAATGAAAGAATAACAGAACTAAGACATGTAAAGTCCTGTGATGCAGAAGTCTTGTATCTGAAAGGTAAAGAAAAAGAAGCCCAGTGTTATCTTGGCTGAATTCAGCTAAGGGCAAAAGAATACAAATGGTTTGAATTTAGCATGAGAAGTCACATTTATGAAGATTTCCCAGGTGTCTAAACCCCATTAGATTCCTTGGTAACTAAACATAGTTAATTGTGCCATATTCCTGAAAGACCTGATATAAAAATAAATCTCCTCTAACATATGCAAGTAACTGAAACTTGTACTAGAAAAATATCAGGTTTTACTTTTTTTTTCCCCCTTTCTTGGGTTGGATTAATTGCCTCAACTTTGAAAAAGTAGGTGTGGAAGTTTCTTTCTACAAAATAGAATTAATTTCCAAGATGTTAAAGATCATTATGAAAGGAGAGCATTGACTCTTCTGAAAGCAGCAATTTGCTCACAAAAAAATCTGTAGACTTGAAATCTGCCATTTTATGAAAATTAGGAAATGCTCTCTCCAAATTACAGGTAAAGCTGACAGCCTGGCAGCTAAAGGGCAGAGTGATTTATTCTTGTGTAAAAAATAACTCACATCTGTCACACTTGCATACCTGGAAATCTATTGTATCTTTGCCGGCATATATTAACTGTTTAAATTATTTTTATGTCTCAGGTAGGTAAACAAGAGAAATAATGGGAGTAGGAGAAAACATAAGTATGTAGCACTTAGTAGAGCACTTATTAGTACAAAATTTCAAGGCAAAAATCACTGTGTGGCAATGAATATAAATTATATTCAAGTTGAAAAAGCTATCTTGAAAATACTTTTGAGCAAATAGCTTCATATGTCTAGTCTGAAGTGTACTCAGTGCCCACTGAAGTAAAATTATTTCCTCTTGGTGAACACCAAAAAGAGGGGGAGAGAAGGAGTTGTGGGAATCGTTAAGGTTAAAGTCAAATCTCACATAAAACTGCAGAGAAGAAGAACACTACTCAAATCTGCTTTGCAATTCAGTGCCAATAATGTTCTGGTATGTTTTACATATCTTCATATATCCCTGATACAGCTGAAAAAAAACCCAGTAAATATGCAATGGAAGAAAAAGATTTTTTCTGAAACAGCCAAAGAGACTGCAATATATGGAAGGCAAGATCTGTGTGTTTGTCAGTGAGTTTTGTTTTCATCCACCTTTACAAGAAATTTAGTGGTGTCTTCAGATTTATTGATGCCTAGCCACCTGTAATTTGCTTTTCTACTTTTACTATAGAGATTATGGTGTTATCTTTATAGTAGAGGTAGTGTTGAAAGCCTTAAATCTCCTGATCTCCAGTACTGTTGTAATCTCTTTGATGTGTGGGCACATCTTTTTCCTGACTACTGAGAGTATTTCCTTCAGCGTGGTTAGCTGATCATGAAGGATACGTGTAAGCTCAGCAATTATTTACACATGAAAAGTGAGCAAACTATAGCAGTACTTGTGGACTACTAAAATGTGCAATGTGTAAAATAGTGACAGCAAGAGATAACACAAATCCTTTTATGCAAAGCCCAAAGAACACAAAGAAGGGTTTTTTCCAGGTATGAAGCAACAAATTTTTTTCCCTAAAAATTGCCAAGTAGTGGCAGGTTAGCATAGCTCCCCAAAGGTTTTCTGCTTTAATATCAAATCAGGGATAGCATTTCCTGCTAGTTTATGTGGTCCTCAGATTTCAAGATGACAACTGCTAACTATAACAAGTTGACTATTAAAAGAAGAAAGGATAATTTTAAATAAGTTTAAAAAATCAGTTATTAAGTTCAATAAAAAAATAATTAACTGAAATTTAGATGAAAAAAAAAAGATGTTCAGTTGACATCTGGTCATGGTCCTAGGCAACTGACTCTAGGTGTTCCTGGTGGAGCAGGGGTGTTGGATCAGGTGATCTCAGGAGGTCCCTTCCAACCACAAGTATGCGTTACTTTGTGATCCTTTGAACCACAATAACAAGCATTATCCTGATGGATAAGTCAAAAATTTAAAAAATGGACACAAGTGAGTATGACTTCAATTTCCCATGAAGGTTCTCAAGGTCTTTTAGAAGCAGTTTATTAATAGCAGGAGATGACAGGTGTAGAAATACATCATCAGTTTTCTGCTCCCTATCCTTTCTGTTCCTGTTGTACTTTGAAATAACTATTCAAGCCATGAAAACTTTGTGCTTTCTTGACAATTAAAAAGAGGACACAACTATTAAATCTTCCTTCTGGACATCTTAATCAATAGCCAATTCCTCCTAAATGTGCTTAATAGAAATATCAGTAAAATAGAATCTAAAAATTTATCTCCATTGTCTTAAAAATTTGTTTCATAAAACACACATCTTCATACACATAACAACAGCAGTCATTAAAATGTATAAATAAAAAAGCTGTAAAAGGATTATTAATATAATGCTTATTCTTCACCTTTTTATTTGTGTCCATGAGTCAGTGAATTACCTCTAGCAGTATGCTTCTGTCTTTTACATTTAAAATTACAAGCAAAAGAAAATTAGACAAAAATGATAAAAGCTTTGTAGGTCTGCAAAAGATTTTCTCCCTCAAAGCTTGAGAATGTTCTCTATAATAGATGCACACAGTTCAGCTTCACATTCTGTTCAAATGCAAATTCATAAGTAGATGTATTTAGAGAACTGAGATGCTTGACTGATAATTCACAGTAAGAATTTTTTCTCGATAAGTCTGCTGCATATAATGCACTTACTTGCTGAGCTAAAACCCCTTGTCATTTCTCAATAGAATATCTATCTTTAGAAGCCCAGTGAAAGAGTTTCTAATCAACACAAGTCAATACACCATCTGATTTCCTCCTTTTCTCTTTGCCTATGTCCTAAGCACAGCTCTCTGCTGCTTAAGACTCTTTGAAGAGTGTATTCAGTAACTTTAATATCCTTCTTTCATCTGTAGGTTCACTAATATATTTTAATATCCATGTATGCAGTGCCTTTGATTTTGTCTTGTCTGTCATCATGTAATACTACCTCATCTATAAGTGGAGCATGTGACATTTCAGAATACTGGGAAATTTCTGACCAGAACCTAGAAGCTGTAAAAAGTGATAAATAATTAGGAATCCTATCCAATAAGGAAGACAAGTCAGCAATTGACTGATCACAAGAAGGCAGAAAGGAGCCTTTGCCTCTCCCTAAAAGGAGAGTCATGCTAGCCTAGCTGGGCTGTGCTCACCACTGCTTGCAAGTAAAGGGTGAGGTTGTGATTTCACGTAGCTCTTCAACCTCTTGATGACCTAAACAAAGTTACAGTAGAGAAGTTACAACACGTGAATTAGAAAATTTACAAAACTGCATAAAGAAAACATGTGGAACATGGAGACGCAAAGATAAGGAAGAGTGCAAAAAGAGAGGAGCACATGTAAACATTACGATGGAGAAAGAGAAGTGCAAAAGGCTTCAAGAGAGCAGCTACTCTCTGTTGCTTTTTGTGTTTATAATGTTTAAGACTCTTCCTTCTACCTACATTGCGTGCTCTTTACCAAAATGCAAATAGCAAAGAAGCTTTCTAGTGTCTCAGTGCTTTTTATTTAAAAAAGGCTTAACTTTCACAGTAGTCAATACTTAAATCATGGGGTAGGGGGAAGTAGATTGGTGGGAAAAATTTCATTCATGATATCCCACATTTGCCTTAATCTGTATTTCAGATTATGTCTTCTAAATTTAAAACATTCACAGCTCCCCTTTCACTAGAGCAACAAAGTTCTAAAAGACTTTCATCAGTCAAACTCGTTTTACATAAATAAATTCCCTTGTTATTTATTTGAAAATTGTAAGTAGTTTAATATACATTAGAGGAAAGCAAAATGCTCCATTCTAAACCAACATTAATTAAATGCTCATCAACATATCATTGTTACCATATCAATATCTGTTTATGCAGAATCCCAGACCTGAAAAAGAGAAGATTATTTTTCAGATATAATGATGCATTTTTTATGAAAATATTTTAAATTATTTTGTCTAAGCTATGCTTGTAAGAGTTATTCTATATTCTTTAATTTGAGCCCTCTGACATTTACTTTGATTTTTTTTTAAAGGTATTTAATTAATCTTCAATTCAGGAGTGAATTGTGCATCACACTGGCAGACCTTTAATTTCCAGAATAGTGCCTATTTTCTTCTGTGCTGCTTCATAAAACACATTGCTTCCTATAATCTATAAAACAATAAACAAAATTATTGTATTGTAGCCCATTCATACTGTCCTACCCTTCTTAATACCATTTTTGTAAATCAAGCAGTGAAGGAAATTACCAATGATGACAAGGAAATAGAAGACAATTGTTTTGAAGAAGTTTTTAGAAAGGAGAATATAAATTAAGGTTAAATGAAATGAGAATTGTATTTATGCTATGACTTAATTTTAAACAAACTCACTTTAACCCTCACTCTGCTATGTCAGCTCATCTTCTGCAGGGGCCCTTGCACACATCTCACATACATCCTTGCAAGACTTGTTCTTGGGTCTTACTAGACTATGTGCAAAATTGTAATAAATTAGAAATGGGTACAAAAATGTAATGAATGAGAACATGACCTTGAGCTGCGTGTAAGCAAAATATGTGCGTGAGAACAGACATGAGTTCCAGCATGTTAGAGGAAATCTGTCCATTCATTCCTGCTGAGGCAGACTGAGGAGAAATCTTATACACGAAAATACTTTGATGATTTTCAGATCCTCAGCATCGGGCTCTTCAATGCTCTGGTGAGAATGCTGCTCTGAGAAGGCCTAGGACAGAAAAAGCAGAGTTACTGCCTAGGACAGGACTGGAGTCACCCATAGCCTCTGCTGAACACCATTTCTCTGAAGAACATAAATCTGGAGTGTTCAGACAACTTCATCTCTGCTCATTCCAGTTCTAAAACAAGGTGTAAATGCATATCTTGCTCTAGCTTTATTGGCTAATGGCCCTGAATGCAATGCAGGTATACATGCTGATATTTTAGATATTAGTATTTTTTTTTAAACACAAAATTATACAGATTTATCTTAAAGCAATAACCTAATGTACTAGCTAAATTGCACTAGGGCTTATATTTTCTGTCTGTCTACATTTTTACTGGTTTCAAGGGAACACATTTCCATGTCGAACATACTGCTTTCTGTGTTTTAGTTGTAAGTGTTGCTGACTTTCACCCTGAGGTTGTCAAGATTTCAGTAATGGGGAAGTGATCCCTGTAAATACATATTTAATTAGTTTGTAGAATTTACTGACAGTTTTGCCTGAAATATGTCAGTTGTTATTATTGCCATGTCTGAATTCAGACCCAAACATATTTCTCTCACACATTTGTAAGATGCCTTTGGAAGCCCAGAAGAGGAATCATAATCCTTTTCTTGTAATCAGAAGTCATAAACTCACTCTTTTTATTCAGCAGTTTGACTTATTCTTTGATTTTAGACCAAATAGTATATTCTAGCCAGAGGGAAACCTTATGAATTTTTACCAGCAAAATTGCACTTCTGCATCTCACTATTCCCCTAACAACTTTAACATGTGTAACAAGAAAGCATTTTTCAGCCCCTCTACCATTTCAGGTTTAAAATTATGTTAAAATTTCATTATTTATTTAGAAAAAAAAAAAAAAAAGAAAATTATAGACATAATATTTACTTTGTAACTAAGACTGACTGACTTCATATTAACCAATCCTGTCCATCCCCATGACTATGGAGCACAGGCTGAGCTACCAATGTGCCACAGCCTAAATTCACAGTGCAACACAATGGTTAAGGATCAGTTGAGGAGGGCATTTTACTAGTAGGATGCCATGTGAGAAATATACTGAAGGGCAGGAATACTTTCAAATTGAAAATTGTAGTTCCTATATAGTCTGTATCTTCACAAAACAAAGGGGAAAAAAAAGCTCAACCAGAGCTTTTAATTTAAAGTCTTGTGAGAAAATGCATCCAGCTTATCTTTCTCAGAACTCAAATCACAAAACAAAAAAAGAATATGGAGAAACTTTTACTCTAGAAGGGATGACTTTTCATTGTTTAAGTAATATCAAAATTTGCATCCATGGAAAAAGTCTGAATATATTTCTTTATTAGTTAAAAACAGCATTTTGGAAAATTGAATTTAGTAAATTTTTAAATAATTCTGAGGACTAAATAGATGCAGATGTGAGTCTCAACAAGGCTGCAAGACATAATTTTTGATAATTTACATTATTCACGTATGGAATAGTATGCAAAAGTTTATTCTTACAGTTCATATGAATTATAGAAGATAAAGATTATTTTGTAAACCTGTATATAAAAGAAAGAGTCTCTTGATTATGTCAGTAAACACTCTGTTAACAATCTTGTGTACTTCTTGGTGAGTTATGAAAAGTAGTGGAATTTCCTTCCTTGGTTCTTCTGTGATAGACAGACTTAATTGCATTTTTAAAATAATGATGTATACAAAAATCCAAATCCCATAATTTTGGTATTTCAATGCCATTTAATGAAAGCCATACTGAATTTGATGGAGTTTCTCTTCAGAAGCCTCTGGTAAATAAACAAAAGAGATGCTGAGAGTCCAGAGAACAGTCAGGACTCTGAAGCAGTGTTTGTTGCCTGTCTGTGTAAGGGGAATGACAATTCTAGATATGCCTATTTACAGCTGTCTTTGTGCTCACCACTCCTATCTTTTCCCAAATTGCCTCATAGAGCTTTTTGAATGCCTGTAATAAAATCACAGACTTGTGGAAGAAGAACTTCCATATTGTCTCTATTCTATTCCAACGAGATTGAACTCACTGCAGTCTTGTTCCCTGTGCTCTGCAGCCCAGAACAAGACTTGCACAATGGCCCCTGCAGGCAATGTAAGGAATGTTGTAGAGTTAAAATGTAGAAAATTTCCTCATTTTATGTTCTGCTGAGGCTGCAAAGTTTGTAATAGGCAGTTCTGAGATAACAATCCTTATTCTTTTAGTGTATTTGAACCAAGTTCATTATTTTGCCTTACATTCTGCTGCTTATGTTCTAGTTTCTCAAAAGACTAACAATGTGTTGGTTTATTGATACTTCTTCCTAAATCTATTTTTCCTACTTGCTCATTCAAACATGTCCTGCTCAGAAGTTGGTTTGCATTAAAACGTATTGGTATGAAACATGCTGTATGAAGTTTCAATTATGCAAAAATAGAGCTTCATCTCCTTTTAAGCTTTCAAATTATTCTATAAAGTCCATCATTCTGTTTGGTGTCCAGAAACGTCCAGCGCTTTCCTGAGGGCCTTGCTCTAAATACTATAGCAGGTAAAGTCTAGTTTGAGATTGTAATTGCATTATTGAAAGACATACTGGATAGTAGCTATTCTAAAGTGACAGGGAATAATTTGAAAGTCCATTTATTAAATTTATAATAAGATATATCATTACTCTGTTGAAATAAGTCTAATTATTTGGAGGTTTTTTTGTTGTTGCAGGCTTACTAGAAATAATGGATAGAAAACATTTCTTGATGTTGTAAGACTATTTTTAGAAATTGAAAGGAAAATACTGTGATAATAAATTAGGACTGTCTGTTTGAAAACATCCCTGTAAGCCATAAGTGCACTCTTTAAAGATCTGGTATACTTGTAAGAATCTGATTTATGGATTTGATTAGATTTGAAGTGGAAAAATATTCTGAATGTATAGATCTTGTAAGCAAAACATTTTGAAGAAGAAGTCTTCATGAGTATTACTGCCATATTGCCAACATCTGTCAAAATAAATTTTTTAGGAAAACTTTAGGAAGTCTAGTCCTACCTATGTCTTCCCCTGATTTTCAAGATGAACATGCCCAGGGGATTGTTATGAAAAGTAAGACACACAGGAAATTTAATCAAAAATTAATTTTTTTTTTCATTTGAGAGATTTTGCTGAAAACCATTCACGCCAGCTTTGTCTCTGAAACTACACCAAAGAAAATAAATATTTCTAAAGAAAGGAACTCTTGAACTGCAAATAATCTTCCTCACACATTGGCAAAGAATGAGCACTAGCTGTTCATTAAATTTCAGGGTGCTCTTCTGCTAGTTCCTGAATGGTGAATGCTTATGTGCTTGCTCTGGCAGAGAAAGAGAAGCAGTGTCCTGCATTTATTTCTGTGCTATTCTGTGCTGGTATGGTCATGCCTGCCCTGCCTTCACAGAACCATGTTGCTTCCTTATCGCAGCCTGTGTTAGTGATCAAACACTGTCCACTTCTCTGAGTAATAAATGTGATCAAACACAGAAAGTGGAACTGCTTTGAGAACACAGCCAGTGTTCTGCTTAACTATTATCTCCTTGCACTTTATCACCACAATCTTGTGCACTTCATGTGTACAGCCTGATCTCTGCCTTGCTGTCTATGGTGATCCGGAGTATTCTCTATTCTAGTCTGCTCTTCGGTTTATGGCTACAGTCCTCTTTGAATTTTAGCATTCTCATTTTATTGATCCCTGCTTTTTGCTTGTGATTTTTGAGGTGGAATGAAAGTGGATTCTGCTCCCTACAACACTTTTTTTTATTCTTGAAAAATCTTCCATATGTCATTACCTTGATATTACTTCACCTTAGAGCTCCAGCAAATACTTTCTGCATGACAAGTTATTGTGTTTCTTGTGAATAATTCTTTGATAGTCTATTTTCTTGTTAGTATTGGAGAATGTTTTTGCCTTGTCTTTCCAGTCATTTCTCTGCTTTCTTGCTTGCTTGCTTCCTCCCTTCCTTTCATTTTTTTTCCTGCCATCCTTTCTACTTTTCTTTCTCCCACCCTTTCTTCTCTTCAGTCCTTTTCAACCTACCTCTTTTTTTTTTTTCTTTTTTGAATTGTGTGGTCTCATGATAGAGTGACTCATGACAAGAAATCTAAGCCATAACAGCACAACAAGATTCTTGCATGTGGTCATTATGCAGCTTGCAGTAACCTCCAGCTTCAGCATACGATCATAAATACAGAATCTCAACAAATTTCTAGATGGCTTGGTTGTCTGCTAAATGGTTATTTAATGTACCATTAGGTTGAATTCTCTCCATTTTTATATTTAGGCAAAACAATCCATTTGCCTATGGCCAAATGCAGGAGAGACTTGAAAACTTGGAGAAAGTACATTTCCTCTACTATTCAACCTGAATATGCAAACTGTAAAGACACTTGAGGGATTTTCTCAGCCAATTCCAAGGAAAGCAAGACAGCTGTCTGCAATAGAGTCATCCACAAGTGCCAAAGTAGGACCACAAATATTCACACTCTGATAAACCATGCAAGTGTTTTTCTATAATGCTGCTGTTAAAACTGAGAAAACTAATGATCAACAAATTATTTAAATTAACTCTTACTAGTACTGTTTGTATTAAAAGCTGTCATAGGAACACTTTCCTTTGTTTCAGTTAAATAAATTTATAAATAAATGCTTATAAATAAACAAATAAATAAATGTGTAGGCGAAATAAATGGTAGGAGTAAAAAAAGGTCAAAGTTTTGAAAATATAATTTAAGGTTTTAGGAAAACTGCTTAAAAATTTAGTAGGGCTTTTAGGCAAATTTAGTTGGGCTATTTTTTGTTTCCTTATTTCAATACAATAAAACACCCACTCTTGCTGAACTGCTTTATGAGATCACATGTATGATCACAGTATAACCCAAATACTCCAGGTAGAAGTGAAGCACATACAAGTGAAACTTCTTTAAAACAGAACAAATTGTATGCTCTTATTTCTTACCCTGCACCACTCTAGTGCCAGTTGCAACATTCAGTGAGTCAGTTCAACTCATATGGAAGAAATGTCTTTATTCTCTCACTGTATTTTTGGTTGCAGGATTGGTGAGTTGAACTGGCACACAGAAATACCTAGTGAGTACCAGATCAGCTGCTTCAGGAAAAATAAAACCCCACAGATGTGTCTACACAAAAGAGCACTGTAGGAGAGGCCTCTTTTTCTTTGTAGTCATTAATTGCTAAATTGCCTCAGACATCTTTCTTAATTTCAACATCAGGTTTAATCAGGAACAATTTACCTTAAAATGTCACCGTGTATAAGAAAGGGAAGGGTAATAGCTTTACTGTAGGGAAAAGATAAACTGATGGTTTATAAAATATTTAGAGAATATTATTTGAATTTTATCTTATGATGTAGAACGAACACCTGACATCTTGATTCTCAGATCTCTTTTCAGCAATTGTGAAAAATAAATATAGCATTTCCTTGTTGAGGAAAAAACAACCATAACATTATCAGTGTCCAGGATAAGGCAATCTCAAATGTGTAAACAAAAACACATTCATCATCTTCTTTTTTTGAAGAAAGTCCAAACTTCCAGGATTTTTTTTTTTAATATACATCAATAACATTACACATATTTCACACAAAGAGGATTATTCCAGCTACCTGGTACTTTTTATTGCAATTTACTTTAAATTTGGGGGGAAGAAAAGGTGATATCATATACGCATTTTTTAATTTGTCCTAAATAACCTTTCAAGAAACAAATTTACAGTGTGTTGAAGGAATTGTTCTGCTCTGTGGAAGAAAGACGGGCATCCATTTTGCCAGCACGAGCAGTTATTTGAGAAGCTAGTGAATAAACTGTGCATGTTTCTGTTTTTCTATGCATGTTTCTACTTCAAAGAAGTAGACACTACTGTGAATAAGGGATAAATCAATGTGAAACGATTTTAAATTTTCTGATCTCTATTCGCATTTCATCTGTCTTATGCAGGAAAGCAGATGTACCCTACTGTACTTAAACCCTTTTTCTGGGAGTTGGTAGTCCATCCTTGTATTCTGTTTCACATTTTCCCAATAATAGTCCCATTTGCTTCTCTACTTTTTGGATACTAAAGTTTGAATAAAACCCAAGAAAATTGTTTTTCAAGAATCTAGTTTAGAAGTCTTTAAATGCTAATGTGATTAAATGGTAATATGATTACAAGAAACACTTGAAGAAAAACAGAACAATGTAGGATTGATTAGAGCACTCTAAAAAATAAATGTGTTTTTCAAAGAACCATCCAAATGAAAACCTTGGAATCAAAACCACATCCCATAATAACATAAACACAATAGCTGTAGAGGTAATGTGTCCACTGCCACAAATAGCTCCCTGACATTTTCTGAGACACTATTGTTAAAAAGGAGATTATTCATTTTTTCGTGCTGCTTCTGAGGTCTCTCAGCGTATTTACTTTTAAAGGCAGTTCTTGTTACACAAGCAGTAGCTGTTTTGAATAGGGGTTTTTAGTTTATGAACTTCTGAATTTTTATCTGGAGAAAAACCAAACCTCAGGCATGGACCACCTTACTGACACTGTTTAATAATTTGCAGTTGCTTGGTTAAGGTGCAGTAACTGAATGAAATACATGTGTTAGCAAGGGCTGGCTCCTGATGATGTCTGCAGGCATGCAGGATGGGTTTTGTAATCATTTTGTCGAGTTTTTCCAGATGCTTTACCAAGGGCAAGCAGTCTTCTGATTCTTTGCCTACTGGGTCCACTTGCAATTTTTTCCTTTATTTATTTTCAACCCTTTTTCAGTCTTACCCAAGGTCCATGACTTATTAACTACTGATGGATGACAGATAATAAAGAAATGTTACAAGGAATACAGGGTTTGCATTCTAGACTGTTAATAGATGGGTTTTGTTAATGCCATAATTTGTATCTACTTAGAGGATTGCTTTAACTAAACAACTTAACTATTAAATCTCAGTTCTAAGAATTTGATTCTATTTTCTCTATAGTTTGTTGAAGGAACCTGGGTTCCCAGAAGTATTTTTTATCCCTTTCTAAAATAGGCAGGCAAAATTAATTCCTTTGTGGGATAATTGTGATGGGTGTGCATATCTTTTTCCCCTATTTCCAGTAGTGTAGAAAGAGCCTAAAACTAAGTACTTTGGTGGACTGAAACATGAGAGCTGATTTTAGGATTGTTTCTGTCAAGAAAATAGCATAAATATAGCATAAATAGGTGAATATCTGATGAGAGATTGGCCTATCATTATCATAACACCAGATCATGTTATATACTCCTTCAGAGTATTTTGGTTAACTTAGAAGTATCCTTCTATGTGAGTTTTCTACTTTTATGACTATTTCCCCTCATGTCTCCTATCCCCTGATCTGTAACTCAGCCCAGTAGGGTTCCACACATAAACACAATGTATTTCTCACAGAGACAGAATTCACTCAGATGGCAAGAAAGAAGCATGAAGATTTTTTTCATTGATTGAGGAGTTTTTCAGCCAGTATCACTAGATGTTTATCTTCCGCTACAGAGCAAATACATAAAATATCAAATTAAATTGAATTTTTTGTAGTGCATTAGTTTGAAAATGTTGTTTTATTCTAAAACCATTTAGTAAAGGCATTATTTCTAAGTGCAGCT
>VRYO01001589.1:11380404-11424183 GCA_009812075.1 Sialia sialis
TCACTGGGATTTGTCCATAAATAAGCCGCACCTGATGATTAGCTGCCCTACTGGCATAGGCTGCATTATTCAGTGAAAAGGGTGCGGCTTATAATTGTGAAACTACTGTACTTAATGTTTAAAACTCTTTACAGGCATTTAAGATCCATGAGATATTATATGTCTAAAAAGAATTGAGTTCCAAAGTAATACAACGATAATGGTTTAAAGTATTACCAGCACATCTGTACATTAAAAAACTACCTTACTTTTGAATGACACTTAATGATAGGGGTCTGCAGCATGTTTTAAAGACACACAGTTTTCTGGGTATTCTCTTTCTCTTAGGAATACAGGGAGAGAAAACTGTTTTATTTCTACCAAAATAGAACATATTTATTGCGCAAATTGTTGACTGCAAGTAAACTGTGTTTAATGAATAATGACCTGACTTGTTGAGAGCAACAAGGTATACACAGCCAAGTTTACAACAACTGAGGGAGAGTTGATGAGCTGGTTTCTGAGGGTTTTACAACAATCACATCCAAAAAGCCCTGGCAGTTTGTTGCAAGGCTGGATGTTTTCTGGCACAACCACTGGTGGTGTTGGCTTTCATCTCCATCACTCTGGGAATTTGGGTCCAACTGCTGGCCATTGTGCTACCCACAATGGTCTGTCTGCTACTGTCTTTCTAGTGTAATTTCTGGTGAAAATAATCCATGTTTTTTGTTAAAGCATTAAAAAAAGCATAGTTGGGGGTTAAAAACAGGGGATAGCAGGCTATCCGGACATTCACATTGTGACCTTGGGTCCCCATTAGGCTATAAATGAACGAGAGACAGCAGGGATTTGTGACCTTAGGCATATGCTGCAGCAGACAGTATACTGGATTAGATGTATCTTGTTTCTGGGTTTTATTTGGATCTGCTGAATGTGATTATGAAGCATAGAGAACAAAACAAAAAGAATCATCCGCATCTCATTATGGCATTCATTACTCTTGCAGTTTTTATCCAATGCTGGGAAAACGACTTGATAAAACAACCTCCTTTAAAAAGATATGTCATAAGTGATGACATTTTATACTCCTTTCTTTTTGTATGTATTTGACCTCATTCTCCACACTCGAAATGTGAAACCTCTCAGGTTATGGTACTTTTGAAAACAAGATAGTTTTTGGAATACATCCCAGGACATTTTAGTCTATGAGAAACTTTATGAGGCTGTTCTTGCATAAGTAGAATTTGCCTGGTGTCCATAAGCATCTGCATTTTGTGTCTTGTAAAGTACTCTTTACAGGTTTATGTTACTGCTATTAAAAAATTTAGAAGGCTGCACCAGGAATTATGAAACTACAGCACCAAATACTTAAAATGTAGATTTATGATTTGGATGCAGAAACCTATGAATGCTGGATTATTTTCTATAAATGTGTAGCATAATATAGTACCAATTCTTTGACTCCTGTTTTCTGTTTCTAAACAATGGATATTATATTATTGATGTCAAGAGAATTTACCAGGTACCTCAATGACAACAAGACAAACTCCTAGAAGAGACAAATAGCAGTTCCTACACTGCATCACTGAATTCAGATTTGCATTTCAAATTCCTGTATTTTATTGAAATAAATCTTCACACATAATATCGATCAATGCCTGAAAATATTAAACTGGGTTTTCCTAAGATATTAATCTTTAATTTATTACTCTTTCATTCATTCTAAGATGTACTTCTTTAAGCTGACAGAAAGGGAAATGAAATGAAAACTGAAAAACTCTGCTCAGTTCCCAAGTGTCTACTTCAGTCTCTCTTGCTCCATCACTTCTCAAGGGATGTTGCTTGGTCAAGCAGAAACAGCTTTAAAATTCTCTTTAAATTGATTTTTAGTGTTAAAGCCCCCTAAAAATTATAAAGGCATTCAACAAAATGATCACTGGTTTTCAGCTGGTCAAAATATAGCCCAAGAAGAAAAAAGCATGTTTAAGTTGGAAGGGACCTACAACAGTGATCTAGCCCAACAGCATGACTGCTTCAGTCCTGACCAAAATTAGATCCTGTTGTTTAGGGCCTCCTAACCTCCTAACAGATTTGTGCACCCATCATCTCTCTAGGAAACTTATTCTGGTATTTGAGCACCCTCTCTGTACAGAAATGCTAATGTCCAGTCTGATCCTCCTCTGGTGCAGCTTTGAACCATTCCCTGAGTGTCCTATCAGTGGATCCCATGGAGACGATCTCAGCACCCATTTCTCCACTTCCCCTCCTCAGTAGGCTGGAGACAGCAGAGAAGTCACTCTGCCGTCTTTTTTCTCCAAACTAGACATGCTCCATGTTGTTTGCTGCTCCTCACAGGACATGACTTCTGATGAAGAAAGCTTCTGAAAGAAATCTTTATTTGATTCCCAAACAAAGATATTACCTCTACACTACTCTACTATTCCTGATTGACACATTCCCTTCCTCAACATATTATTTATAATGATCTGATAGGCCAACCACTGGCAAGAGTATGTAAATTATTTCTCTTTTTTTCTTTAGTAATTTCTATGGAATATTTGATCTTTATTATCAGAATATTGTAGAGACCTACAATTCAGAAAAAGTTTAGACACAAAAGAAGTGCATAATTTTTCCTCATAAAAGTATTTATGAACTTCTGGAAGTTTCTCTTACAGAAGTTTTCCCCAGTTCTTACTGTTTGTATGCCTCCTTACTCTTCACAGGAGCTCTTCCCAGTAGGGCTTGGTCACTATTGCATTCAGTAGAATTTCTTTCAGATGTTTTCAAAGAAGTACAAGAGATATTTAATGGGCTGCTCAGCATACTGTGTTCTTGTACTGTGATCAGTATTTTACCATCAACTAATCAGGCACAAGCACCATGTGTGTACTGTGAATACAGGCACATGCAGGAATACAGGCAGTTTAAAATTTAATTTTAAAAAATTCCAACATTTGACCTTAAAATATGGTCCTTCTGAGTACCTTTGTCTATGAAAGCAAAGGCTTACAGAAAGAAACAAAGTTTAATGATTTAGAATCATAGACCCATAGAATCATTAAGATTGTAAAATACCTGCAAGATCATGGAGTCCAGCCTTTGACCAAACACCACCATGTCAACTAAACTCTGGCACGAAGTACCACATCCAGTCCTTTGTTAAACACTTCAAAGTGCCAGTGACTCCACTACTATCCTGAGCAACCCATTACAATGCTTACCAACACATTCATTGAAGAAATTCCTCCTAACATTCAACCTGAACCTCCTCTGGTGCAGCTTGAGGTGATTTCCTTTTGTCCTGTCACTGACTATCTGGGAGAAGTGCTCACCCCCATCTTGCTACAATTTTTGTTGTCCACTTGAAGTTGAACAGTCATATATGGGTAATCTATCTATTTTTGGAACAACTGTAATCTCAGATAAGTGGTCTGAATTGCTTCCCAACATCAGTGATATAAAGTCTGAGGTGACTAAAATGTATCAAGTGGCAGAGATTGTAGACTGTGAATTACAAAGCTTTTAAATATGTGTGATTGGGGGTTATTTGAATCAGCAGATCCTAAACAAAACCAACATCAAGTACAGGGATAATATTTTAAAGCTGTTTACATTTCCTCCATTTTCTTTTTTTATCTGTTTTATTAAGAGTTTGTTTTTATATTTTTCAATGGGCTTCTGTGTGCAGTTGAAATACAGGCTTTACAGAATGCTTTTATAAACCAGTTGTGACATTTTTGCACATTTCTCTATTTCCCAGTAGCCTTCACATTGTGTAAGAGTTGCTATCAAAGTAAAGCAATGCAGCTTGTTTAGTATCTCCTATACCTTCTATGCTGAAACAAGTTCTGTTCATATTATGAGCTAAGTAACTCTTTGCAAATGGAACCATAATTTTTTATTTATTTTCTTGTGTGAGTCCCAGCTGTGCCAGTTGTTGGATCTGTGCCATTTTAGTCACCCTCATCTGACAAATTCAGGCAAACAACACAATCAAATCTTGTAAGTTTTCTGCCATTCACGTGAGGGAATCTGATTTGTTAGAAGCACCCTGCTGATTCTTCTGCGGCTTCCTGGGGTAGAATTATCACACTGTGATGGGTTGACCTTGACTGGATGCCACGAGCCTACCAAGCCACTTCTCAGATGGACAGGGACAGAAAATAAGATGGAAAGCAACTGGTAAGTTGAAATAAAGCAGTTTGCTGAAGTAAAAGTGAATGGTTGCACAAGCAAAAAGAAAAAAAAGATTTTATTCTCTAGTTCCTACCAGCGAGTGGTGTCCAGCCACTTTCTGCAACGCAGGGCCTCAGTACACATAGTGATTGCTCCACAGTGATTGTAGATTATGATTATCCCCTTTTCTCATCCTTTTCTTAGCTTCTGACCTGACAACATAAGGGATAGAATATCCCATTGGTCAGTTTGGGTGAGCTGTCCTAGTTGTGTCCCCTTCCAAGATCCTGCCTACCCTGATGGGGAACAGAATGTTGGAGACAGAATTGATGCTGGCCCAGTAATACCCAGCAGCTGAAAAAAACCACACACAGTGGTATGTTACAGCACCTTTCTAAAAACCAGTGCACAGCACAGAACAGGTTTCTATGGGGAAACTGAGCTCCATCTCAGCCATACCCAATACACACAGACTCTGACTCAGCTTCAGAGGAATGCTCTTTATTAATACAATGTCTTCCCCCACAAGCATCAGTGATTTTTTTAGAAGTTGCTACTTACTGCTACAGAATCAATTTATATAAATTTCACTCTCAGTTGAAAACTTTTTAGTTTCTACTATTTCCTTTCCTTCAGTGGAAAATAGAAAAAAACCCAACCAACCAAAAAGACAAAACAAAAACAAAAACAAACAAACAAAACAAAACAAAAAAACCAAACCAAAACAAAACCCTTAACTGACATTAATATCTGGAAAAGATACAGTTTAAAACTTACTGTCATTCAAGGTATGCACATTACCTTAGTTCATTATGAAAATAGTGGTCATGGATGCATATACATCCTTTTCCCTCTACCCTTTCCATTCAGCAGTAATCCAGAATATGTGTCAATAATTAACCAAATACATGGAATCATAGAATATCTTGTATTTTAAAGTACCCATAATCACCATGAAGTCCAATTACGGCTACTCAGAGGACAACCAAAGTCCTAACTCTTATGACTAAGAACATGATCCAGATGCTCCTTGAACTTTGGCAGGTTTGCTTCCATGAACACTTTCATGGGAAGCCTGGTCTGGTGACAAAACACCCTCCCAGGGAAGAACTTTTCCTAATCTCCAGTGTGAACTTCCCTTGATGCAGCTTCATTCCACTTCCTCATGTGATATCAAGCCCCTCTCTCTCTACTGACCCTGCATCCTTCTCCAAGATGAATAAATGCAGTAACTTCAGCTGCTTCTCATAAGTCTTACCCTCACAACCTTTCAGCATCTTGGTTGCTTTTCTCTGCACACACTCTAATAATAGTTTAATGGCCTTTTTATGTTGAGAAACCCAAAACTACAGCATAGAGTACCCAGTGTGAGGCCACACCAATGCAGAGTAGAGTGGGAAAATCTCGTCCCTCAAATGGTTAAGTTGCTGTGCCTGATGCATCTCAGGACACTGTGGGCTCTTTTGACTGCCAGGGCACTGCTGACTCATTGCCATTGATCAAGTTCCCCAGATCTCTTCCTGAAGGGCAAATTTAATGTAAGTTCTGTTCCTGCATCCAGTTAATTTATAAAAACACTAGAAAGGCACTGAGCATTGGGTTCTGGGGAAGAGCCACCAGCTCCATTCACTGTAGCTCTTTAAGCCTGACCCATCAGCCAATTGATCACCCAATGGACTTGTGTAGAAGTATGCTGGACACATTCAGAAAGATAAAGTGAGAGACAGTATTAGAAACTTTTCTCTAATAAACCCCCCAACATCTACTGTCTTCTCTTGGTCAACTAGATGGATAACCTTGTCATTTAAGGAAATTAATTTGGTTGACCAGGACTTTCCTCTCATGAATCCATGCCGGCTATGGTCAAAGAATGAATTCTCTCAAGCGTTTTTCAAGAACTCCCAGAACAACCTTCTCCACAATTTTATCAATCACTGAAGTGAGACTGACAGGACTGAAATTACTTGGGTCCTCCTTACTCGTCCTGAAAATTAGGATAGCATTTTTTAGCTTGCAGTTGACTGGGATCTCTCTAGGCACTCACAAACACTGAAAAATAATGGAGAGGGCCTGCAATAACATCAGCCAGCTATTTCAGTACTCGGGGATGAATCCCAACAGACCTCATACACTTACGTGCATCCAGCTGGAGTGGCAAGCATTGAGCAAGTTTAGTGTCAGCTGGAAGTTTGTTATACCCCCAGCCATGGTCTTGAAACACAGGGCTCCCAGAGGCCATCACAGGCATTAGAGACAAAGCATGAGATAGTATAGTGGATAAAACCACTTCACCTAGGGCTACACTTCTGTGGAACTTGGTAACTTGGTCTTATACTGCTGGAATTACTGAGTATTTTCGATTACACATGCACGAATGCAAGCACATATATGTATGCATATGCATGTATCAGTCACATACTTATGTCTTAAAGAGAAATACCCAGAGATACAGAATCACAGAGCCATTGTACCATCCAATCATTGAATGATAGAAACAAAGAATGGTTTGGGTTTGAAGGGACCTTAAGTTCACCCAGGATATGCATATACATGTCCAAGTATATGTACATGCATGACAGAAATTTACGATTTCCCTTTCTCAATCTTGAACTTCGTTGAGATTTAGCCCAAGAAAATTATCTGTAGCCTTAGGGTTAGAGTTAAGTACTGCAAAGTGGCTGACAAAGGAAAAAAAAAGCTACATAAAAAAATTAACCCATGATAATTTTTTCCATCTGGGATAGGCCTCAATGCGATAATTTTTTTTGTTTGTTTTAGTCCATACAAAAACTTGATTTTAAGATGGTCTTAGCAACTCAAAATAGGAGAGAGTCAAAACCTAGTATGCAATTTGGAGTAGAGTTACAGAGTCTGCTAAAGAAGGGTAGGTTGCACATAGTACTTTCTCTGATATCTGTTTAATCTGGGCCAGGTCAGGGAGTCCTTTGCTGAGGGTTAGACTATGTGTAGGGTTAGGATGAGGGTGAGGGTAGGGAAGACAAAAACAGCTGAGGTGCATCTGTAGTGAGGCTGTAGAGGGTTTGTCAAAGGAAGGCTTAGCTTGTAAAAATATTTTCTCTTGAAAACATTTTCAAATGGATCCTTGGGAAATTCTGGGTACAGGTTCAAGGTTTAAAACCTGTGACACATATAAGGATGCTTGGTAATGGCTAGAAGCATGCTTGGAGTGTTTATGTTTAGCGTCTGGGATGGAAAAAGATCAGACCTGCATTTGGGTGTAAAGTCACTAAAGAGCTCCTTTGCCTCAAAAACAGGTCAAATCTTAGGCAAAAAATCCCCTTCTAGGGGAGGAGTTCAGAGCAACTAAGCATCTTCAAAAATATAATTCATTTAAGGAATGCTTATTTTGCTTTATCCAAATAATCATGTTATTTTTTATCTAGTATTACATTATATTATTTAAATTTTTTAATTTTTTTTTTTTTTCTGCACACAGTATGTTTGAAATTCACCAGAACTCACGTTACTACTTCTACGGTTGTTTTTTGATTTTTCTGTGTCTCCTGTTCTTAGTCTGAGGGTAGAATGTAGAAATTCAGGTCTAGAATACCTATAAAATTCTTTGTGCTAATACTTGTTCTAGATTGACTGAGGAACATAAACAATTCTCCTCTAACAAATCTACTAATTATATTTGGGGGTTAGAATGATTTGTCTCCTTGCTAGTTGGTTGTGAAAAGTGTATTTTCTTTCCCACAAAAGCAGCAACTTTTCCCTCATGGTGTAGACTTGAGCACTAAAAAATCCTACTGCTAGACCAGACTCTGGAACTCTATTTTCCTTTATTAAGAAAAGACGATTCCAGAGCTGGATTGAAAATTACCTGCATGTCAAAAAATGAACTGAAAGGAATGAGCCTATTAATGAGCAAAATCCCAATCAACTCAAATATTTTTTTTGTTTGTTTGTTTTTGAGAGAGGAAAACTAGAAATTTATTTTTTATTTTTCACTACAGTTTATTCTAATCACATTTCAGTGCAGCAGGGAACATTGCTGCAAACCAACAAGCAAGTCTGACTTTTCTAAATGTGAGTGACTGGCATTCTGAAAGCTGTGTATTCAGTCTATTCACCTGTTACAGTGAGTCAAGCCATTCCTTTTATTATCCATAGCAACCTAATAGTATTTCGAGTGGAGAAGCTTTTGATACAGTTCAAAATATAAGCAATAACAATTGCTACATTTGAGGTATGAGACCATGAAAATTTTAACTGCCTACCACACAGCAAGAAGGAAAAAAGACATAATTTCCACAAGATTCACTCTCATTATAATTCTCCTCTCCATGTTGTTATTTAATTCTTCTTCTCCAAAAGGTTAAAAATGAAAAATATTTGCACTTTGGCATTTCTCTTATATGCATATTTAGCATTGACTTTGTTTTTTTGGTTTCTTTGTAGACTGGGCTCTTTGTGAACTTTCCTTCCAAGATGGTTTGCATCTCACAGGATGCCAAATGTTACTGAGGGAGCAGGTGTGACAGAAATTGTTCTACCCCAAGGTGACATTACACTGCCTCACACAAGATGCCATGAAGCATTACAGAGGTAATTCTGACTTCTGGTAATTTAAATTATTTGGGTTGTTAATGTAAATGAATATTTGACGAAGAAGATTGAAATGCCATCATGTTTCTTGTGTAATGATAGGACAAATGACCTCATTATGACTTGGGTGAGGACCTGTAACAGAGGAGCTCTTTGAAGTTACACATCCCTGTTTAACCAAACAAGCCTCCCTGGTAACAAGTGATTTATTCTGTCTTAAGCAATGTCACACCTGCTAGAGTGGAGACACATCTGTGTTTGGTCAAAGGAACATTGTCATGCTCTCCTTAACCAGCTGCAACACAGGCTGACATAGGGAGTAGATCTGTGAAGAGTATTTGAGTAAATGAGCAATGGAGAGAAGGATGGAAAGGGCTGGGTTAAAGCTAGATTGGATTATTTACTTGCCCCTTTGAGAAGAGTAATACCATGATTATAAATGTCCAAGGCACTGGGGCATTTATGCTGAAATAAACTTTGATTATTGATTGCTTTCCTCTTGGAATTTGTTCTGAATTTCTTCCTAACTGTTCCTAAAAAGAATAATTTCTTTATTTGTCTTTATTTTATTTCTGAAATTGTCTGTATTTCCAAACCGGAACAAAAACCATGTAAAAGATTTGACTCTTAGGGGAACTCAGATAGAGCCACTTGTTTTTTCCATGCTAATGAACAGACTTCTTCTTGTGATTTCAGAAAATCACTTCTGTAATCAAAAACAGTGCCTTATGCCATCCACCAGTCATGGCAGAAAGTTACTTTTTATTGTCCTGCATTTTAGAAAATAAAACAGGCTCCTGGATAGTGAATAAATTTTCACAGAGATGCCATAACAAATTTCACTTGCTGACTAAAACTTTGGAGGCAGTTTTGTCATCCAGGATTTGCAGATAAGCTAAATCTTAACTAGAAATTTTACTGAATTAGTGTACATCTGTGCTACAACTGGAGAATATTTAAACAGAGCAGAGAATTCAATGTAATCAGGGAGGTTTTACCCAGAAGATCCTATACATCTCAAGAAGGGCAGGAAGCTCAATTAGCCACCCTCTGAAGCCAGTGAACGAATTCTCTTTGACTTCATCAACTGCTGCAGAGAGCTGAAGGGTGAACACCACAGCACTGGAGTTTGATGACTTAATGAACAAATCAGTCATCAAGAAATATGCTTGTGAGTGATTCTGTTCATCGCAGTTAGTGGTATATATTTTCTGAGCATAAGTAATAGTTAAGGATTTAACAGTTTAACATACTTTAAGCAAAAAGGTCCATATTTCACAAGCAGGGCTTTTTTAACCAACTCCTAGATATTTATACCAACAGGCATTTAAGGTAATATTCATGCAGTTGTAAATGGTTCATTGTATCTGAAATGCAGGTTTACAGAATGTGACAGATCTCTAAACCAAGCTTATCTCTCAGCATGTCCTCAGTTTTGTGCCCAATCACTGTAATTTCTCAAGACTTCTGGCTTCTGATCAGAATGTCCCTTCTGCTTGTACATTTTATTGTATCTAATCAACTGCATGATAAAACTACATGACTATAATTTGGCCTTACTAACTTAATCCACCCATATGATGGAACACACACTGAAAATTACAATTTCTTTAGAGACAAACTCTACAAACATGTTGCTAATAAGGAAAACTTATGTGAGTCTCATTGGTTAAGTAAGACTACAGCCGTTCTTCGTGGAAGCTTTGAATACTCCATTACCCAGCAACTTGCACTAGAACTGATGAGGGTTTCCAGTATTCAAGTCAGAATGCTGCAAGATACCATGATTTAGAATTCTTAAAGAACAGACAATATCCACCACTTTCACAACTAGGTTCCAAATTGCCTGATAAACTAATTAAAAAAAATTCCCAGGTCTCAAATAATATAATTACACTTTAAATATGTCACTGAGTTTTGTGTGGGCTTAGGCAGGTGGACCACTCAGAAGTCAGTGCAGCTTCAGTGTCTATACATGAAAATTTCAGTGATTTCCAGAGGACTTGACATTAAGAATTCCAATTAACAACCTTGAATAACATAGACACTAATCAAAATTTTATCCTAATATTCCTTTGATGAGCTGCATACATCTGAACTTGCGATCTTTGTGCCCTCTAGGAAGAAAATTGTTTGAACTTGCAACCCGTCTCATCCCATCTTCAGATTCGAAAGAAAACTTCAGAACTTTGCTCTAGGAGTGTGCATCCATTGACTAATGACCATGTGGTTTGACTTGTCTGGATACAAATACTATTATGCTGAGAGCTAAATTCAGGAGCAAATCACCCCTTTAGAGTCTACACAATTACATTGCATAGGCAGTTGGAAAATTATTTTGCCAATAGAAAGAAGGTGAATTTAGAATTTATTTTTTTTTAAATAGCCAAAAATAAACCTAACCATACAGTCTAACATTCATTTCTGAGATGTAAGATACCTCCAGAATAAGATCTCTTACCCCATATTCTACCATGTAATACAGTTGGAGTCAATAATTTTAAGAGTCTTTTAAACTAAAATAATTCCATTACTCCATGAAATAAATAAATAAATAAAAATCCAATAACTATTTGAAATTTACATGTCGAATGGGTGTCTTTAGAACAAATGTAAAGTTCGAGTTTGAAAACTCATTGGTTGGCAAGACTTGAAAGTATCTTTTAGCATCCTGTTTTATACGTTCTTAGAATAATTCTGCTATCTATAATATATATATTTTTTTCATATTCCAGGACACAAATGAAATAAACCTGTGCAAGTGAAACTATGAAATTCCCTGTTCTACAAGATGCTTCACTGAAGTCAATATACATTGTTTACATTCAATAAAAAAATGTTATCCTAAGATAGCAGCAAGGTAGTTTTCCTGCCATTTACGTCAGTCAAATCAAAAGGAAGTTCTTTGGAAGTGGAAACATACTTGGATTACTTGTGTTAGCACAGGTACATCACGCGTAACTGTGAGATCCAGCTGTATACTTCCTAGAGAAGCTCAGCTTCTCTCTTCACCATACACATGGAAACCCCAGAAATTTGGCAGTTTCTCGGCAGTTTGCAAAGAAATTCAAAGAAGATCATCAAAAGCAAGTCATATGTCACCACCCTCCTTATTTTGGCAATAAACAAAAGCAAACACCTTGTTCATACAGTTGGACATAGTAACAGGCATAGTATTTTCCAGTAATTCTATTTGCTAAACTTGAAAAGCATGCAAACTCTTGCCTGCAAATACTGTAGTTCCTTCTCTGCCTCTGTTCAGATAGTGTAGAAAACTATTTACATATTTGTGTATTTTTATATTCATGAATCCTTTATTAATTCAGCCACAAAATTATTGAATAATTTGAAAAATATTACATGACATATGAAAAAACACAGTGTTGCTTAAGGGCATTCAACGGAGTTTTCTGGGATTTTTTCTGAGTCATGACAATATACTGTTTCAGTACGTGGGAGCCAATGCTTTTGATCTGAGAATATATGCTGAGAAATTCACTGCCTGATGAGATGGAAAGCTCAGTAATCGAGACCACAAAAATGCAATACCTTCAAAAAGAATATGCCAGCAAATTCTCAACAGCTCCTTTGGATCTTTCTTCCTGTACAATTTGAACAACATTTGTATATGCTGTTCCTGTTGCTGGTGTCTTCCTTTGTGGAGGTGGTTTTCAATACAAAGGCCCTACTTGCCTTAAGAAGCAGCATATGAAAAAGCTTTAATTACTTAATATTGTCTGAAAAATATTTGGCATTGTCACACTTTCTGTGACAGCTGCTTGTGCGCATTTAAATCAGTGAATTCATATGAACAGGGCAATAACAATCTCTACTAGAGGGAGGAGCAAAAGAGGAAAATGTTATAAGCTGTTTTGATATTTATTTGTACAAAATTGCATTGTACACAAAATGGAAGTAGATAAGAGAAGTAACTTTTATTTAAATTCTCATGTAGGTTTCTTCCACAGAGGTTGTTTTGTTTTTGGTGCAAATCCAAATGCATGGGTCTCCATATGTATTTTAGTTGAAAGCAAGCGCATGAAGCTCTGGAATCAGTTGCAGTTACAAACTTAATATCTGTGAGTCTCTGGCCTAAAAATAAAACTCATTACTGGCCTGAAGTTAAACATTTCTCACTGTCACAGGGATGCAGTAGGTAAGCCTGTGCCTCTGCAGAGCTTTTAGTTATGAAGAGCCTTGCATATTGCAGAATGGGCCATCTTGTTGCCCTTCTGTACTGCCGTTTTACTTCCGTGAATCCCTTTTAGTTTCAGCATCTCACACAGTTGTCTGCTTTTCTTTACTCATTTCAGCTGATAAATGTTATCAGTTCAGAGTTCTTCATTACCTCACAGCTCAGTCCCTAGTGTGTCTGTGTCTGTTACTGACTGTACCTCTCCACAACTGTTTCCAGCAGGCTTTGAATCCAGAGCCCAGGCAGGATGCAACATTACTTTTGGTTTGACTTAAGAACTAAATCAGACAATTCAGATCTTGCCTCAGTCAAACGATTTTCATTCAGGTTACCTGCAAGGCAGCACTCAGCTAGCATGGAAATCTCACAGACTTACATATAGCATCTAAAATATTGTGAAATAATTAATCAGCCCTATTTAATTCTGGTTTAAGAATAATAGAAATGAATAATTTGAATAAACATTGACCCTTTTCTGGGTGCTAGATTAATATTTCTGTGAGTTCGATTATTGCTCTTTTTCTCATCTGAATCCTGTTGTACCAGCTTTTAGTTAGAATGTGTCAGTGGAAGAAAGACATGCCAATAACAATTAGTTTTATATTATGAAAGTGTTCATATGCAATTTAGATAATATTTTTGTTTCAGTCAAAAATACCTTTATTTTATGGATTTTCTGATTGCTTAGCTGAAAAATTGATATATTTTATTTACAGTATGGGGTTTTTTTCTAATATATAGTTATACATAATCATGTATAATAAAATTTATATTTCTCTTTCTCTTGAAAATAAAGGAAGAGAAATGTTTGTTTTTCTCTTTGGAAGAAATGTATTGCAATACTTTGAGAAATGCATGTATTATAGATATTTTTCTGTCTTGAAAAGATTAAGGTACTTGAGACCTAATACTGTAAGATTTTATTGAATAATGAACAATATACTCTGCAGGAGCACTCAAGTAGTTAATTTTATGTATATTGTGCTTTCCATTGTTTTTGTTTTACAGCATGAAATCCAGAAAGAGAGCAAAGTAATTAAATAGAACAAAACAACAGTAGAGGTTTGCATAAAGTAAACACTTTAACAACAATTGGGGGCATTTCCAATACAATACATTCTATCAATGAAGAAGCAGCTTAATCTTTTTTTTGAATTACTTGCTTCTCTTTAAAAATAGAATTTTAATAAAATGCATTTATGCAATGCTATGTTTCATTCTTTCATCTGATTAGAAACAGGGGAATTGTCTTTCAGGCTCATATTTCACTGGGCTGCATCTTGATATCTGTAACTATTATTATTCTGATTCAAAGCCTCTAGAAACAAGAGAGAAGTTTAATACTTGCACATCTAATCTCATATAAGAGAGAAGTCAGAAAGTCATCAAGTTTGATGATCTTCTGTCAGGACCCATCTTTGAGGGTGAAAACAAACACAGAAGGATCCCTGTATATGCAAGGCGAGTTTATTTTTAAAAAGTAATTGGAACAGAAAGGAAGTATGTGACCATTTTGGTTCTTTTTTTTTTTTAAATAAAAATAGTATGAAGAAAATATCCAAGGACAGGAAAGAAAGACAAGAGTAGACAGTGGAAAGGAAAGATATCACCACCTGTGGATCCAGCTATAACATTTTGTCTTTGCAGTTTCGATGTCCATGGTCAGACCGATGTTTTTCTTTTGATTCCCGGGAATGGGAGAATGTGCAGCAGAGTTCTGTGCATTACAGACATTCAGGCTTGTGTGGGAATGCTCCAGAGGGCTTTCACACTGCCTGACACAGCCCTGTGGAAATGAGTTGGGGGAACATTCAGAGATCTTTGATGGTTTGTGGCCCCTTCTAATAACATGACATGACAGCTGCTAGACCCTCCTTCTTGTGACTGTGTAGTTGTGCCCTATAGCAAGGCACAAAAAGCTAATAAATAAATGAGTCATCTAATAGATGGAAACAGGAAAAAAGAATTATTTCCAAGTGAGCTAACTGAAGGAGAATATTATTCAGGATACTGTGATGAAGACAATTGGCAGAAATAGGACTGTAAAATCCATCCATTCTACATGAAGCTTGGCAGGGCATGAGCACAGACTTAATGAGGAGTGTTTGCAGTAAGTTTATTGTTTTTCACCTATATCTTCTTTTACTAACCCCAGGGGTTTAAAATAGATGATTTGCAGAATATGAATAATTATCTAGGGGCCGTGCAGTTGTTAACTATTGCATGCATTGATAGTAAAGTGGCTTTCCACAGACTGAATGCAACTTAAGCTAACTAGAATGCAGTTCACAGAAATGGTAAAACAAATTTTCTGCTTTGGAGTGATATCTCTGCAATTTGTGTCTAGTGCAAGTTCTGAAATCTTATTTTGAAAGAAAATTAAAAATTAACTACACTGAAAAAATGGCAGATGATTCTATGTTGATCTATCTACTAGGTCTAAGATAGCAACTTAGTGAGTAGAAAAATTAAGCAATGGTGAGAGAAGAGGTAAAATGATGCAATAATTAGTGAATCTCCGCAGGTCATTTAAACTTCACTCTATTAGTATATTTCAACAAAATTCCCCCATATGGGCACTTAAATTATTCTTTATATTCACTGAATCTTTAAACTGCATTCTGTCTTTCTGCTTACTTTCAATTTAATCTGGGGAATGATCAGATTTAGGCTGTGAAAAATACTTGAACCAGACAAAACACATTTCTTTTCCATGACAGATGCAGGAATTTAATTAGGGAAATATTATAGAAGAGTGGCTAGATTCAATCACTTCCAGCTTCATCTGTATGTCTCACTTGAGGTGACATTTTGGTGACAGCTGTCTATTCTCTTGCTTGTAAGTATAATCATTTAATTAGTTTGTGCCAGAGGTCTATTAATAACATCATACTAAACATTTTGCCCAAACAAGTGCTGCAATTCAGATTCTCAAGCTATTTTGGTATTTAAACAAATATACAAAAAATCAAACAATCTATCAAAAGCCATCTTCAGAAAAAATTAAGAAATTAATAGTTTTCATTATTGATTGCAAACCTCAAATGGTTAACTCAAGAGAAATACAGATTTTGAATTATTTACTCATCTGCCACATATTGAATTTTATTTGAAATAGAGGCCAGGCTAAATATCTAGAGATCAGTGCTTAGGTGATTCACATTCAGTTTCTAGATTAGTTAGAAATATTCAATTTCATTGTCAAAAAGCAATTTCAACTTTAATCAGACTAAAGTGGAAAGAGCAGTTGATAATTAAAGAAAAAAAAAAATGTTTACTTTTTTCCAGCACAATATTTATTCATATGTGAAAAAATTATTACTTATGTAAAGTATAAGGCTCTGTAGAAACATTCTGCCTGCATTCCTACTGTTTATAAAGAATTTACAACACAAAATAGCAGATTATTTTTCTGGAATAGCTTTCTCAGAAATTTCATGTCTAAAAGATACAAATTCATAGCAAGTCCAAAGACAATGTATTATGGCACCCAGACCAGCCCCCCAGCACTTGAGTGAGGCTGCCCCAGCTCAGAGCAGAGCAGAACAATCCCTCCCTTGTCTGGCTGTGATGCTGTGCCTGATGCCCCCAGGACAGGGTTGGCTCTCCTGGCTGCCAGGGCACTGCTGGATCATGTTCAACTTGCCACTGATCAGGACACCTGGTCCCCTTGCCAGGGCACTGCTTTCTAGAATCTCATTCTCCAGTCTATATAAACAGAGCTGCCCCATGCCAGGTGCAGAATCCAGCACTTGTTGAACTTCCCATGGTTGGTGACTGCCCAGCCCTAAGATCTGTTGAGGTTTCTCTGCAGGGCCTCCCTGCCCTAGAGGGAGCCAACAGCTCCTCCCAGTTCTGCATCTTCTGTAAATTTGCTTAGTATCTCTGCCAGTCCTGTGTCCAAGTAATTTATGAAGTTGTTGAAGAGCACAGGGTCTTACTTACTTTGTTATACCTTGTGGAATTAATATCTTTTTGTTAAAACAAATTTTACTTGAAACAAAAATAAAAATAAATAATAATGTGATCTTATAATTATGACAATTATTAAATTTTCCATTATACTGCTAAGGTTCTGTTCACTTAGAAGAAGGTATAGCAATTGTTTTGAATATCCCGTGAACACTAATAGAATCTCTCCCAAAATCAGATATCTGCTTGCCAGATTCAATACTGTCCTCTAAACCAGACATACCTTTATTAATTTTACTTCAATTTTTAAGCTTCATTTGAGTAAGGCTACTTTGAAGTGATGAAAATCAAAACTCTAATCTGACCTATTTTCCAGTTGTATGTCTGCTTGATGAAATAATACCTGCACATGCTTTAGGACAAAGCAAATCACAAACACATCAGGGAGTTTCCTGAATTTCTCTGTTGTCTAAAAAGACAATCTAGATTACCATTTTTAACTAGGTGCCAACACTCCACAGTAGCCAAAATAGGCCTGAAATTTTACTCTTGTTCATGCATTTATTCTCAGTTCTTAAATGAGGTTAATTATTCTATTGAGCAAGTGAATCAAGTTTTTAAATGTGAGACATTTCAAACAGGTTCTCCAGAGTATTTGCAACAGCCTGACTTAATTTCACTATGCAGCCCCCAGACACAGTCCAACACATATTTTCTTTCTGCAGTATTGAAGCATCTTGAATATTTAATAAATTAATGAGTCAAGATTAAAGACTAGAGAGTAAACTGAAGCAAGTAAATGATTATTAAGATTTAAATGACTGAATGTTCAGGGGCCAGAGAGGAAAACCACCAAGCTGGCAGAATGTTTCCTAAATATATAGACATTCTAAGTAAAACCTATCCCTTATATTTCAGCTGTTTTCTTTGAACCATTCGTAAAATGTGATTTTTTTGTGACTTGTAAGTGAAGATAAATTTCAGTTACTATTTCTGCTAAATCTTTCTTTTTCTAGCAAATTACTTTTTTCCTTTTCATCATCATCTCTGAAGATCATGAATTCCTGATTAGTCCTAACCGGAATCACCTTTTTCTGGCAAAAGAATTTTAAGAATAGAATAATAAGTCACCTAATGAGTTCTTCAATGAGAGAAAAGCTGGTGATCCTAATGGAAGTTGAGCAAGTGTAGAAAGCAGTTGAAGTCAGAGATTTCCGGATAAATCCTTGAAGATTATGGATGTGTACAAAATGCATCAGTTAGCAATCAGGTGTAACAGATGACATAATCTAATTCTTCTTCTATGACACAAGAATGTTAGGCCAATATATACCACCAGAATACAAACCCATTATGTGATGAGATTTTATAATTCTATGTATTCAACTTTCCAGTGAAAGATATATTTCATCATTTTGTGCATAATTAATTATTATCTGATGCATTTTTTAACATGAAAGTAAACTGCATCACGAATATTATTTGCATTATAACATATTTATGATCTTACCATAGAATTTTTTAGGTTGGAAAATATATTTAAGATCTTCAAGTCCTTCTGCAAACCTAATACTGCGATGTTCACCACTAAACTATGCTCCTAAGCACCACATCTACACATCTTTTAAATACCTCAGGGCATGGTGACTCCACCACTCTCGTGGCCAGCCTATTCCAATGCTTGACCACCTTTTTGGTGAAGAAATTTGTCCTAATATCCAATCTAAATCTCCCCTGGAGCAACTTAAGGCAATTTTCTTTTGTTCTTCTGCTTGCTACGTGGAAAATTAGACCAGCACCCACCTGGCTACAATCCCTTCTCAGTTAGTTGGAGAGAGCCTGCTTTTCTCCAGGCTGAAAAACCTTAGGTCCCTCAGCAGCTCCTCACAGGACTTGTGTTCCAGACACTTCACCACTCTATTGCCTCTTTTGGACAGGCTCCAGCCCCTCAGTGTCTTTCTTATAATGAGGGGCCCAAAACTGAACAGATTTGAAGTGCAGCCTCACCTGTGCTGAGTACAAGGGGACAATCCCTGCCCTGGTCCTGGTGGCCACACCATTGCTGACACAGGCCAGTGGCACCCTGGCCGCCGGGGCACACAGCTGGCTCATATTCCACTGGATGTCAGCCTCCTTGAGCCTCATACAATTGGCCTCAGCCCATTGATCCAGACTCTCCAGATCCCCCTTCAGAGTCTCCTACTCTTCAGCAGATCAACATTCCTGCCTAACTTAGTGTCATCTGTGGATTGGCTGAGGAGGTATTTGATCTCTTTGTCTAGATCACTGAAGATACTGAGCAGGACTTGCCCCAACACTGAGCCCTGGAGATTTCCACTAGTGACTGCCACAAGCTGGGCCATGTTCTGGGCCAGCCATCCAGCCACTTATTCACCCAGCACAGAGTGCACCTGTACGAAGCCACGAGCTTCCAGTATCTCAGGAGAATGCTGTGTGAAACGTTGCCAAAGGCTTTAATGAAGTCCAGGTAGAAAATATCCCCAGCCTTTCCCACATCCACTAAGTGAGTCACCTTGTCATAGTGTTGCCTTTTCCCCAACGTGGAAATGAAACTAAAGATAATTTTAGTGAGGAAGTAATGTAAAGGAGGACCTTTAATGAAGGCCTTCAGGAGCAGTAACGGAAAGATGTCCACAAAAGGTGCCACCACCCCCAGGGATGAGTAAGTTTTTATAGGTTTTAGGAAATTAGCATAATTGATAAAAGCACCAATGAGGAGGAAAAGTGATGCGTGATGCAATTCCTCCCCAGGTCAAGCCCATTCTCTGGAGTCCCCCCTTCAGCACCAGTTCTACTTTGCCCATGAGAATCTATCTCAAAGAGTTGCTCTCAGCTTTGGTTCCCAGGAAGAGCAGAAATAGCACTGGGGCCTGTACCTCCTGGGGCTTGGAGCTCTGGAATTTGTTTTGTCTTTCTGCCTAGGAAAAGGCCATGGAAAAGTACTGGGAAAACTAGCAACAATACATGGGCTACAGAGCTACAAATACATGTGCAAAGAATACAGAGAACATATTAAAAAATAAAAGGCAAAACCCAAACAACATCAATAAAGGAGATCAGTCTGGTCAAGAAGGATGTGTTTTTCATAAGCCCATGCTGGTAAGAAACTTATGCCACACAATGCCACATGATGGTACATAGGATGATCTTCTCCATAATCTTCCCCGGCAGCAGATCTGTTCCCCAGATTCTCCTTCCAGGCCTTCAATTATCCAGCATTTGCAATGACATTTTTATGAGGCTGCTAATAATTTATTTTTAAATAGTAAATGATTGCTTACTAGTAAGTAAAATAATTTATGATTTACAGAGAAATATTTAATAATTCAGATTTTATATGTGTTTGCTTTTAAAATTTTCTGCTTATATATGATAATAATGGTATTACACAGAGGCATAGTTGAGAATTTTCTTATCTGAGATACAACTATTAAAAAATATAAAAATATATTGTATTTTTTTATCTTGAGTTTGTTTTGCTCCTCTGTTATTACAATTTCACCCCAAATTAGGGGATAAATTTATTCATTCCAAGAAGAATTATGACTACTACTTTTCTACTGCAAACCCAATGAGAAGCAAGCTATATCCAGTTTTCTCTTTCTCTGTATTCACAAGAGATAGCCCCCAACATGAATTTATTTGAGTGATTTGAGTGATACAGGGTACTAAGAGCCCAATATTGACACTGTATGCATTTCAGAAGGTTTTGCTACTGTTGGCCTTGAACAGTCCTATGGTCCTGTTTGCAATTTACTACTGACAGTGTATTGTGTGAAAGTTTTAAATTATACTTTTAATATTAAGATTCAGATTTATTCCCCATCAATATTTGCCTCAATAGAGTTTCAAGCCTGTTGATGTCTGTTTTCATGACTTTGCTGCAAGGAAACAGTACATAACATTTAGCTACAAGGGAAAATGTAGTCCTATATCCTATTTCAATTTATGAGCTCAGTTATTAATCCTGATTACTTCTAGTGTCTTCAACATTTAATTTTAATCTTAAATCAGACAAAAATACTTTGCCTCTCCTTTTATTCATTATATTTGTCAATACATTTATCATTGTCTATGTGTCCACATGTGAAATTCCAGGATTCCATGACCCTATTGTTTTTCACTAAATTTTGGTTTAGAGTGAACCAGCTTGTTCCCTCTGAGAAGGCCTAATTCTGTAGAAGTTCTGTTAAGGAGCAGTTCACAACAGAAAATGTTACAGAGGTATAATTGAATCTCCTTGTCTTGCAAGTTCTAATGATGGCAAATCAAATAAATTTTAAAAAATGAAGTATTTAGTAAGACAAATGAACATATAAAATATAAAGGATGAAAGATCTTAATCAGAAATACTACACAGTATAAAACTAAAAAAACTACTAGTAGATTACACAATAACGTAAAACAGTACACTATATCAAGTTACTCATATTAAAGACAGCAAAAGAAAGAATATTGATTAGAACCTGAAGGTAATTTACCACCAAAATGAAGATAACATACACAGATTCCTTCATTTACCTCTGGGGAGTGACTGTGAAATAGGCATATTTATTCACAGGAGGAACTCCACACATATCCAGGAAAATGTATGGAAGATTTCTGCTTTGTGGAAATTTGGCATGACTTTTATAAACTATCTGTCAATCAAAAATTTGGCTATCTTGTCTAATCTCATTTCAAAAGTAAGATGTTTGTTGGCGGCTGGGAGATGCCAGACCAGAGGTAACCCCATAGTGCCAAAAAAACTCACTACAATACAGTTTGTACAGCTTGAGTTATTTCATCAGTTAGCAAAGAGTGGACAAGGTTTTTGATGGGGGAGAAGGGTAAGATGCCCTGCTACAATGGGTCTTTGTGCCCTTAAAGAGTGCAGATACAGTCCAAGGCTGGAGTCCCCAGTCTGCTAGAGTGACTTAAGTCACCTTCAGTAAGTTATTTCACTTTCAGGTGTGATAGACTTTTAGCAATTTCTGACATCATAGTGACTTAGAGAAGAAAAGTATCTCAAATTAAGGGTGGATGTGGTCTTCTGTCCCGTAATAGGGAGTGACCACTAGCTTTCCATAACAAAAGACACAGATTCATGAAAGGGGCCATCTCCTAGGACCAGGTGTCTGCAGAAGAGCTCCCCAGACCTCCAGGGACAGATCAGTCACAGATGCCACATCAAGAGATGATGTTGGGACATAGCAAGGAACCCATGGCTCCTCCTTCAGCTGCTGTGTCTCACTCCCCAGCCACTATGTAATTTCCAGCTGGTAGGGAACAGGAATAAGAAAGCTTGTTGCTAAAGCCACTCCTGGTCACTGCAGACACGTCAAATGGCTCAGTGCATGGATACTGCCGTGCTCAGGGCAACTATAAATGGACTGATCATCATCATTACGTTTAACTACATCAGGACACCTATATTTGTAGCATTTGGACTGTATTCCAAGTGCTCAGAAAGAAGCCATTAATTAGGCCAATAAATGAGAATTTGAATGATTAATTATTTCACCTAATGCCTTACTGGTATTAATAATGCATTCTTAAGCACTCTCCTGGTTAAAAGTAAGGGTCTTGGTAATGAGTAACATATCAGCCTGAGAACATTATTAAGCTCAGATGAAATAATGACTAACATGATGGAGAATACCACTTACACTATGCAGCAATGAATTTAACAGCTATTTACTTTTGCTGTTTTTGGAGACTCATATGCTTCTGATGTATAGGAGCACACCCTCATCCAAAGCAGGAGAATACAGTGTCTGTATGTTCTGCAGGAAAAGGAGGAGGAGGAGGTGAAGGAAAAAAGGATTTTATGGAATGATCAATATCATAGCCCATTGTATTGCAAGAACACCATGAGTCATTTGCCTGAAAAAGTAAATCAAGTAACCTAAGAAGTAAAAGGTGCTTTGCCTCAAGCAAGTGGCTTGTTTTAAATCTCCTTAATGTTTTTTCCTGGTTCCTATGTGGAAAATAACTTAATACAGGACTCTGTAATACAGGGCCAAAATAAGAGTAAAAAATAAAAGTTTTAATTCCTGCAGCCTATATTTGTTTGTCACACTGAGGGAACTGCCTCATACAGCTTGTGCTGTTCCAAAGGTGGCTTAAAAAATTTAGAAATTTTAAGAGAAAATGCTAGTTAGAGAAGTCTTACAGCTTTATTTCTTGGGTTTTTATCTCAGCCTCACACCCCTCCCCCCAAAACCGCCCATCCCCACCTGGTTTGTCTTTTAGGGCTTTACAGCATTACAGTGTTTTTGCAGAGTAATTTTTATTTGTCGGGACAATGGCTTGGGGGTTATGAATTAAAAAGTGGATACTTCAGTATACATTGGAATCAAAAAGCCAAACCCAGAAAGAAAAGCTGAAGAATGGAGATGTTCAGTCTTGCATTATCCCTTTCTCTTGCCCTTCTTATTTTTCCCTTTGTCCTGCCTTTCCATATGTTCTAGCTTTTGCAGTCACTGCAGAGCAGTCTTTTTCTTTTTATGATAAAACCTCAACAAATAGGCTACAGTGAAAGAAGTGCATGCATTATATAATCTTACATTTTCAAGAATGATAATGAATAGTTTTCTCCCACTTATAGTACTAAATTTAGAATGTGACTATTATATAGAGAAAATCACTTTATTTGTAGCCATTCCCACATCTACAAATTACACCCTTTTGATTGTCTGCATATTTTTCTGTTTATTTATCTCAGACACTGAGCTGTCAGATGACAAGATGACATGGGTGTTGTCCATCTTCTGACAGCTAATTTGAGATTCCCAAAGAAAACATTAATGGCTAAAATATATGCATTCAATAAAACATCTGGTAAACCTGGTTTTGGCTGAAGCAGAGCTAATTTTTTTCCTAGTAGCTGGTACAGTGTTATATTTTGGACTTAGGATGAGGATAATGTTGGTAACACACTGATGTTTTCATTGTTCCTGAGCAGGGGTTACCCAAAGTCAAGCACTTTTCAGTTTCTCATGCTGTCTCACCACTGGAGATGGTGGGGGTGCATAAGAAGTTGGGAGGGGACAGCACAGCTGACTCCAACAGACTGGAAGGGATATCCCTTACCAGGAAAACTGCCTGGTGGGCCACTGCCAGGGAAAAAGTCGAACATCAGCCAGTTGGTGGTGAATAATTGCATTCCACTTGCAACAGTTGTTTTTCTGGTGTTTTCTTTCGTCTTATTATTTTACTTATTATCAATATTGTTCACACAGAATCACACAGAATCACTAGTTTGGAAAAGACCTTCGAGTCCAACCCATGACCTAAGACCTCAACCAGACCATGGCACCAAGTGCCACATCCAGTCTGTTTTTAAACTCATCCAGGGATGGTGGCTCCACCACTTCCCCAGGCAGGCAATTCCAGTACTTGATCACTCTTTCTGAAAAAACCTTTTTCCTAATATCCAACCTATATTTTCCTTGGCACACCTTAGGACTGTGTCCTCTCTTTCTGTCGGTTCCGCTGCCTGGAGGAAGAGACCAATCCCCACCTGACCACAAGCACCTTTCAGGGAGTTGTAGCTCACCTCTGAGTCTCCTTTTCTCCAGGCTGAACAACCTCAGCTGCCTCAGCTGTTCCTCACAGGGTTTGTGTTCCAAGCCCCTCTCCAGCCTCGTTGCCTCCTCTGGACACACTCAAGCGTCTCCACGTCCTTCCTGAACTGAGGGGACAGAACTGGACACAACACTCACGTTGTGGCCTCACCCGTGCTGAGTACAGGGGAAGAATGACCTCCCTGCTCCTGCTGGCCACACTGTTCCTGATACAGGCCAGGGGCCACTGGCCTTCTTGGCCCCCAAGGTGCATTGCTGCTGCTATTGTTGTTGCAGTTGTTCTTCTACAGGCACCAGTTTTGGAGGACCATGAGGTAAGAAGTCTTTACCGTTGCAGTATATTCTCTGAAAAATATGAAGTTAACGTTTGTATTTGTTTGTGGATAACTCTCACCACTTACACAGGAGTAAAACTTCTGTGTAAGTCCAGTACTCTTTGCACTGGAAAAGTAAATTCTGACATCAGCAAACAGACAAATATAGAAGTTCAAAATCAATTACGTATGTAGCTCAGATAGATAATACAGACATCAATAAAACTCCATTTGAGCAGTCACAAGAACTATGAGTTCAAATAAAAGTAGAGCTCTTATTTTCATCAACATAATCTACACAATATTTTTCAACTCTATGGGCTTTAGCCAATTAAATTACCTATTTTTCCTTCTGAAATATTTTCTGATATACATTCATAACTCACATGCACTATTTTATTCTTAGAAAGGGACGGAATGCACTAATGGTTTCTTTGCACTGTTTTTTTTACAGCTTATGGTGCATAAGGAAGTGGAAGTCTGTTCATCCTTAAATAAACTACTAAAAAAGAATTCTATCGAATTATTTTTAAGTTTTAACCTATTTACCCTTTAATATCTGTAAGGTTCTCTCCCTGCTTCTGTTGGAGTTTTTTTTGGGTTGGTTTTTCCTATCGTACGGTTTTTCTTCTAGTCTGGTGTTATTTGTTCCTGTAAAATGGTGAAACCTGTATTTTTTATCTATGGAATTTGGGAATCACAGCTTCATTTTATGACATCTTTAATTTGCATTAGGTTATCCCCATCTTTTTTCTCTAATGACCATAAATCTGCTTCTATCAATTAGTTTATATATAGTGGTGGAGCATGTAATTTTTTCCTGTTGGGAAATATTAATATAACCCCCACATAAGAAATATTTTACTGTTTTGTTAAAAATTTTATTTCCTGACACACTTGATAGCATATATTTTGTCTTGAATTTTGTGATGTAATAATTCACTTGGAACCCACACTACATACCAAAAATAAGTTAATTTGTATAATTCCAGCAGTGTGGAAGCCACATGTGTGTTGACAGACAGAAATGGTTGCACAGGATATCTCCTCATGTTGTGGCTAGTATTTTGGGTCATTTCCCTTCACTTTTCCACCAAAATTAACTGCCCTGGAAAAGGTCACCAGATTTTTCAAGCATGTTTTACCATGCTGAAGCCATGTTGGCTATCACCAGTCACATTCATATTTTCCATGTGGCTTAGCATATATTTGAGAAGGATCTGCTCAGCATTATTACTGAACACGGACTTGGCCCCCAACTCTGGTGGCTTTGCCCCAACAGCAAAACCTTTCACAATACAACTTCAGTATTTCCAAACATTATCCTGGTCCCAAGACAAACTCTGAAGGATATAATATATCAACAACTTATGCCATCTTCTTCTGGTGAAAAACATTTGCACTTCTAGCCCCTTTACATAACCTGCTCGGCCATTGTGAAAAGGAAAAAAAAAAACAGCAGGGTGGTTTGTGACTTTTCTGTAGGAAGTTTGAAATGCATTTAAAATAGCCTTAATTGATTTCATTCCTTGATTTTTTTATTATTTTTTTTAAGGGGATTTATCAGAGCATAGAGAAGGTGAAGTAATGAACTTTTTTTCCAAGGAAGAAGAGAAGAATTTAGGATTTCAGAAAAAGATCCTTGCTTCCAGCATGAATTTTTTCCATGGAGTACATAGGGCTTTGAGTCAAAGAACAGGGTTGGTTAGCTGGACTTTCAGAGATGCAAGACAAAAAAAACCAAACAAAACAAAACAATAGAAAAATTGCTCAGTTTAACTTCTTGCTATATTAATACATACATTTTACATTAATATGCTTTATCTGATCTATATTTGAAGCCTTTTGAGGAAGAAATTTCTTCAGACTGCTGCAGGACAGTCAAGTGAATAAGCATAATGCAGGGATGTTTCTTTACCCTCTACCACTCATGTAAGTAATATTCAAACCTCTCCCAGTGATAACATTATTGTAATATCTGTTATGAGAATGAATAAACTGAAATGCTTCTGCAGCCTTCAAGGGGGACATTTCTAGCTACCACAGACATCCATCCAGGTCTCTTTTTATTTTTTTACACCATTTTTTTGTCTAGAGTAGGCAAAAGATTCATTTTTCACACATGCTGCTCAATTATTTATACTCAAAACAGGAGTAATCTTTGTCACTCTGGGCTGTTTACTGCTGTTTCCTGTTATCAAAAATTCAGTGATAACCACTTTACTAACAAAAATCCAAACAAAACCCAGTTATAATAGATGAAGCAGTTATGGTGATAAACAAAACAACCAATTTAGATAAATTTAGTACCTGTTTCTTGTACACAGTGAAATGAACTCTGCTATGATTAAGTCTTCTGTTCCAGGGAAGATTGTTTTAATCTAAAACTTCAGCACTTTATAAAATCTGTTGTTATTTAAAGATCTAAGCAAAACACAGTGGATGTTGAAGCAGAAACCAGTGTTCACATTTACTTGACTGTAGGCTCTTAAAAAAATGGCACAAGTTTATTTGTAATACATTTCAGTAATATTTAACAGACATATTACTTCTTTATGAGTCATTTAATGCCAGAACTTTTCCATGTGTGCATATTACAGCTAAAGGACTTACAGAAAGCATTAGCTCTTTAACAAAAAGATGAAAGGTCAAGACTGTGCTGTTAGGACTGCTGCTGGTGGTATTTAGATTCAAAAGCTGTTTTGAGCTGGAAGGGACCTTAAATATCATCAAGTTCCAACCCCTACCAAGGGCAAGGACATCTTCCTCTAGACCAGGTTGCTCCAAACCCCTTAAAACCTGGTCTTGATGACTTGCAGGGATGAAACTTCCTTGTCTATCCTGGACTGGGGAGCCCTGGAGAACTGGACACAGCACTCCAGATGTTGCCTCACTTGGGCTGAGTAGAGGGGCAGGATCGCCTCCCTCCATTTGCCAGCGCCCAAGTGCCTAATGCACCCAGAGGAGGACAGCAAAGCTGGTAAAAGGACTGGAAGGTAAATCCTATAAAGAGGGGCCGAGAGCATTTCCATTTTGGAGGAAAGGAGACTGAGAGGTGACCTTATTGTTCTCTACAGCTTTCTGTGGAGAGAGAGATGCTGTTTGACACACAATTTACTGAAATCCATTGTACAGAAACTGAAGTCCAGGGGAAAACATCTGCCAATGAACAGGAATCAGTACACCAGATGCTTTTGTTTGAATTGCTAAATGCTGGATGAGTTCCATCACACATGATGTAATCCATTGATGTACATATGTAGAAACAAATACTGGCATCATATTTACTGAATTTTATTCCTGCTGTACTTTCCCATCACACAAAGCATATATTTTCTGCTCTCACTGGAAATTCTCATAAGTTAGAGACCATGTTTTTAATCTGCTCTGGACCAAGGAAGCTTGTCAGTATTTAGACTCCTTGGGACTACAGTATATCAATGTTTTATGTACCAAATTCATGAGGAGAAAATGATCTAGCCTTTCTTTTTTGTTCACCTCTCAACAATATAATCAGAGCATAAAGGCTGTCGTGCAGAGGCTGACCAGACTGTTACATAGTGCTGCAGGCTACATGCTCAGTAATGCTGTTCCCTATGGTAACAGCTTCCCACTGGATTTTAAATTAAATTCTAACCTGCTGTTTCTGTGGTGCTCCAATATCATACAATATTGATATAATATTCTGTGAGTTCTACCCACTGCCTTACTGAGCAGCCTCATAAAATGCTCATGGCTTTTCCCTTAGTCTGTAACATATGGAGAGACTGAAAAAATTCATCCTTCTGTTGATTTTCATAGAGTAATGTTAAACAAAGATTAGGATCAATACCACATTGCAACTCACCCGTGTCTTTAACATATTTTGCAGTCTGAAAAAAACCTCTCAGTCGGAGTTCTGAGGAGAAATAATTAAACAGAAACAAGGAGGAAACCCAAGGAATTTGGGGAGAGATACTAGAAGTATTATGAGACATTATCCAAAGGGTTGCTTAAAATAACAGGAAACAGGACTAGACCCAGGAAGTGCTTTATCTTCTAGGCTTTCTAGTACGTTGCTGTTATGAAATACAGGACATCTGTATATACTTTCTTTCCAAATTTCTTTTCCTGTTGTGGTTAAAAAACAACACCTATATATCCTCCCAAAATCTTTTATATTTAAAATTTTCTGCCACTCCAAATCATAAGGAGAACTTTTAAAAATGAACATAAACTTGCCGGAACACCAGAGAGCCTCGTTTGTATTCATAACTGTGTAGGTATTGTGGTCTGTCTCAGAATGAAACCATCCTTTCTAGATGTTTGTTCACATAGCTGAGTATAGAAAGAGGAAATAAACAAATCTATAATGAAAAAGGAAAAATTGATTGATTTACTGACAGAGAAATAAAAATATTTGACAAATTAGAGAACTTCTTGGCTTAGTAAAACTGAATCATGTCCCAGATGTAGAGGAGTGCAAAAACTCAGATGAGAGGGATTCTTCAGGTCATTTCATGACAAGGTTAGTTTCAAAACTAGATCAGTTTGCCACGGAGCTCATGTAGTTCAGTTCTGGAAGCATTCAGGGATTATCACAAGGCTTCTGTTAGAAACCTGCTTCAGGACTTCACCATTCTCATGGTGGAGAGCTGCATCACTATGCCTGGCTGCAATTTTCCTCCCTGCAAGTTGTGATCTCCTGTCTCAACTTGTGAGTAATGTCTCACCACATCCTCTCACTGTCCACCCTAAGGAAGAGTCTGGTTCTTGCTGCTGTATAATCTTCCTTCATAGAGTGGAAAATGGTAGAGAGAGATTTGTTGGCAGCAGGAAGCTCTGGTCTATGACCAACCTACTCAGAAAGGCACCCAGACTCTGAAGTATCATTTAAATTGTTGTTTTGGAGTTACAGAGAGACTAGCAGAGATAATCTGGCATTCCTTTAGACATTGGGTATCTAAAGGAAACCCTGAATTCATTCTATAACTGCTCAATGTACCAACCCATTGGCAAGATAGAGTTTTGGTCTTTCAGAAAAGTTGTGTGTGATAAAAGGACTAAGTTTGGATGTTTCACAGTTATTTTCTCATTCTGAGGGTTTGGGCTCATTCTTTTAATTCAGTAAGTCAGTTTGGATTTTTTTTATAAGTGAGAAATTCTTTTATTTTCTCCATGTGAGAAAACCTTATAGTCTGAAGGGAATAAAGGTAAACTTACATGTTTTTATATTTATCATAGCATTAATATTAGAAAATATCCAGTCATTTTGCCATTAAAACTATTAAGAATTATAAACTACTGCAGGTACTTCTTGTTTTGTCATATGTGCCTAATATTCTCTATCTTACATGGATGTAGAACATTTAATACTGTGAAAAAAGAGAAACTCCACCTTGGCTTCAGTAAGGTTTTTGAGGCTCTCTCAACACATAGGATTTCACAAGGAATGGTCTGGAAGCTTAAGTTCATTCTTTTTTTTTTTTTCCCCCCCATCGATTTTCCCCCTAAATTATTTTCTTACCATTCAATATTACTGTACAAAATGCAAAATAAAATTATCACTTACTCACAGGGGATTTTTGACCCTTTGGGATTTAGGATGCTTGATAATCCAAAAATTCTATCCCAGAACTACTTCACTAAAATCTTTTTCATGAAAGGTGGATGTTGTACGAAATCAAAATATGAATTAAAGGCTTCTCTTGCCTTACTTTCCAGTGCAGTTTGTTGCAAGATTAGTTCTTTTACAGCCAATAACTGAGCAGCTGCACTGCTCAGTTTACGCAAATACATTATGATGGAAATTATTTACATTAATATTTCAGCTGTCCTGGGTGTGTCCCCTCCCTGCTTCTTGTGCAGACCCAAACTGTTCCCTGCTGGGATAGGGTGAGGAAGAGAGAAAATCCTTGATGTCCCATAAGCACTGCTCAGCATTCCCTGTTTTTAGAACTGTTTTCAGAACACATCCAAAACACAGCCCCTACCAACATACAAGAAAATGAATGCTATCCCAGCCAAAGCCAGCACAAAGTATCATTGAGAATCTGGCCACCAGAGAACAAAATATGAGTATGCAGCCAGGAAACCTGAGAGATTCATCTTGGCTCTACATTTCCTTAACTTTCTACCAATTCACTTTGTAGGAAAATATTTTGCAAGTGTTGTTAAAGATTACAGAGAGGAACACAATGGGATTTAAATTTACCTAGACACCTAAATCCAATTAACCTTTATTTCAAGTGCATTTATGTTTTCCTGAAAAGCCTAACCTAAAAAAAAAAATGCTTCAGCTAGAAATAATACAGCAATACATGCAAGCTTTGAAAGAAAAAGAAAATTTAGAAGTAGAAAACTTTTTATCCACAAACTATAATGGCTTAAAGTTTACGTTATTGCTTTTCCTTCACATATAGAAAAAATTCCATCAGTTTTGCATCTACTGCTATCCCTGTTTTTTTATCCTTCTTCCTTTACGATGCAGTTTTTAATCAATCATCCAGAATCTTCGCTCATGTTGAAATACTTATATAGCCTTTACATGTTTAATGTATGAACTTAAATCCCTATTTCTTTTCTGATATTGTCTTCCTGTTCCTGTGACTCATAAAGCAGTCACCAATGACATCGGTCTCAACTTAGTCCTGCAAATCTGTAAAAAAAGTATTCTTAATAATATGATTCCTTCCAGGGTTTCACAGAAAAAAAGGGGAGACAACTAAAATTAGGTTTGACTTGACTTTTTAGCCATCACCAGGCAGAGCAGTCCCATCTCTCTCAGCCTTCCCTCACAGGAGAGATGCTCTATTCCTCTATTCACCCTCATGGGCCTCCACTGGTTCCTCTCCAGGTGCAGGATTTCTGAACACCAAATCAATATGATTATGCAGAAGATGATTTATTGTTCACATTTAGTTCTAATTATACACTCTAGAACTGCTCCCCATGTGGTCACACATTACTTGATTGGAGAGTCCACTTGTCCACATGTCCCTCCAGGTACACTGATTGGTCACCATCCAGGTCTTCACCGCCCACCTTCATGTCAGGTCTTCTCATCTCAGTATCTTGTTTTTGATTCCCTTATTTCTCATTTTAGCACAGTTTATGTTTCAGCAACCTTGAAAGGTCTCAAAACAGGTTACAGAAAAATCCCCAAAGTTGTCTCCCCCCTGCACCTATTATAAACATATGGACAACAACAGCTAAATACAATTTGGCTGGTGCACACAACCCAAACCATGGCCTGGACTTGCACAGACATATCCAGGACCCAGACTTGTTCAATATTACTACATTCAGGATGCTCATGTCTCTTTTACTGAGGAGCACAGAACTGGAAACAGAACTGCAGGTGTCACGAGTGCTGAAGAGAACAAAAAAGTCACCCCCACTTGACCTGCTGGTAACGCTGTTCCCAACACAGTCCAGGTTGTTGCTGTCCTTCCTTGTCACCAATGAGCATCCCTGAGTTACATTCAAACTGCTGCTTACCAGGACCCCAGGGGTTGCTTTACCAAGCTGCTTTCCATCCAGTCAGCCCCCTTCATGTGCTCATAAGTGGGGCCATTCATCCCTAAAGAGCAGAACTTGTCAAGCTTGGAAAGCAAGTTTACACTGCTCCATTTCAAACCTTGAAGCTCCATATCCATTTTGAAGTTGATCTAGGTGATTGTAGTAGTTACCTCAAGATGGACATGACAGGCACCATCGCCAGTTCTCTATTAAAAGCTTTTCACGCCTTCCTCAATGAACTTCTCTCAGGCAACTCTACACAGTACTGACTCCTTTCTTCATTGGCTCCTTCACACAGCACTGACTCCTTCCCTCTGAAAATTTTCTTCTTTCATTCTGCAAGACTGGCTAACCCCAAGCTGTCCCTTAACTGGCTGCCTAACCCTGTCTGGCTCTGACACATCTTCTTACCTTCTTCTCTTGCATGACCTCATGTCCCTTCCTCCTCACAGAACAGCCAGCAGCCTCCATCCCAAACTGCAGCAGAACCTGGGTCTTAAGCTCCAACTGTAACTTATAGCCAGCTAGCCCACTCTTCTACAACACACATCCTCATTGGGCAGGCAAGGCTGACTCCACTTCTTGGTACAGTACAGCTGTAATTCATTGAAGGAAATTGCCTTCTACTCTATCCCTAAAAAAACATCTTCCCCCAGGTGATTGATTTGATCAAGGTATTGAAACCAATCAACTGTTTGTACTGGTAGGCTTCATGCATGTGCTGGGATAGATAAAAGATTTTTTATATATCCTTAGGTTTCATAGAATCATTGAATACCAGGTTGGAAGAGACCTCTAATATCATATTGTCCATCTTCTCTTGGCAAAATCACAGTCTAGCTGTCCAGCTGAATCTTGAAACTGTACAACTCTGGGGAATCTACTGCTTCCCTGAGGAGATTATTTCATGTCTAATTGTTCCAGTGGAAATTTTTTTCCCAGTCAGAAACTGCCCAGAAGTAACCTGTACCCGTTGCTCCTTGCCTTTTCCACAACTCTTTCTGAAAAAGGGAGTCTCCATCTTCTTTGTAAGTACCTTTTAGATACCTTTGAATACTGGAACACAGTGATAGATATCCTTTAAGCCTTTTCTCAAGGATGAACAAACACAGCCTTTCCTTAAATATCAAGCTTGCCAGCCTTTTGATCCTCTCTGTGTACCTTTTCTGGACCCTTTCCAGCCCATCTACATCTGTTTTGTGGTGGGAAATAAATAAATAGCTAATATAAAGGGTCAGAATTAAACTTTGTGGAGCTTCGGATGTTATTAAAAGGACTAAAACTAGTTACCGATTTCTCCCTTTTTAAAGTCAGAGTAGCTCTAATGCCGCCTGATACATTCAAACTAATCATGAGTGGACACAGAAATCTGATATAAACTGCATTTATGTGTGTATGCCTATGTACACACACACAAAGTAGTGTACTTTCTTCCTTGCTGTGCCTAAAACAGTTATTGATGGTGATGCTACAGCAAGTCTGGTTGAATTGATTCGGTTTACCAAATCAATTACAAACATATTAGCATTCTATGCATCTGTTTTTTATCATTTTACGAGTGTTTACCATCTGGGCACCAGTAGCAATTTTTTATATTAGTTTCCTTGTCACTGATGACAATATTGGACAGAATCAAGACTAAAGCAGTCCTCTTGGAAATCTCCCTTTTGAAATTGATGTAATTGTACTGTTTGCAGTAATATTGGAAATCATGTATTCTATTCTTAAATATAGCATACTGTGCTAATTCTTTATCATAATGCCATGTTTTACTAACTCAGTGCTTTTCAAATGTCTGACTATTTTAATTTCTTTTTCAGAAAAAACTAGTAGCTTCCAGCCACATAGTCAGATTTGTCAAGGTTTATTCTATCTCTTCTATCCTTTAGCTATTGATTAATTTCCTGTTCTGTCTGGTGCTGATACTACACCATGAATCTTTGCATCCTCATTTGCTGAGTATTGAGAGTAGTACAGCACCAACCTCTTCATGTCTCTGGAGCTGAAAGTTGGCATCAGCAGAAAGGAAATAATCTAAATCAACTCTTGTACTATACAAAAAGTGTTGTCCTGCTTATAAATTGCCTCCACACTTCTGTAGTGTTCATGGTGTGGCTTCTGCATGGTTCTGTTTCTGTAAAGTAAGGTAGGACATGAACAAGATGCTTCTGCCTGCAGCATTTCTATTGTCCCAAGCTGAAGATGTGATAACAATGCAAACTTTCAAATGTTAAAGTAAGATTATTTGTTCAGAATCAAAGCTATGTGATACACCTGTGCAATAGTATTCTGCTGCAGTCTGTAGAACACGTATGGAAATAAGTAATTTGATATTGGTCTGAACTCCTAATATTTCATACAGCTTATATAGAAAGGTTGGTTTTTGCAGCAGATTAAGAAATTCAGAGGAATTCCTTCTGTAGAGTAAGAAGTCTTCTACAGGATTGTTGGTATAATGAAGTATTCAACATAATGGATAATTTACAGAGCAGGCAAATTTAACTTTTATGAGGCGATGACTTTTTTGGCCTTTTTCTTCATAGACTTTCAGCTAATGAAGGGAAGCTCTGCTATGTCTGGTAACCTTATGAGGAAGTTCAGTGCTTGGAGATCCATGCCCTTTTATTCAATTCAGTCTCTCTCAAACACAAAGATGCTGCATGTAACACATGGGATTTTTTGTCCTTTTGGGCTGACATTATGCAGCTCCTCAATCTTTCAGCATCTTCATTCTAAAAAATGGAGAATGATATAGCCACACCTGAGAAAAGATCATTAAGTACCAGTGTATTAATATATTATAATTCTAAATAAATGTAAATAATAAGTAACAAACTAATAGAAAATGACTTTATAATTCATAAACCCATCTCAGATTTTTCACCTATTGCTACAGAAAAAATCATGTCTCTCATAGAAGTAAGAATTCATAGGAAATTTTAATATTTCAGCAGTCACTAGTGACATTTTCATTTTTAGAAAAACAATCTAATGTTCAAATCTAATGTTCAATCTAATGGTCAAAGCATGTTTAGTTTTACTCTATGTCTTTCAATATCATTAGATAAGAATTTGAGAATCAGATTTTGTCTTATTCATGATCTTTATTTGATCTTTTTTTTGCTAGGATAAGAGATACTTTACTGTCAGTGCTTTCTAAAAGCACAGCATTATTTATGGATATCTTCTTAGTGTTCCTAATTAATTCTGAGTTGGTGATTGATTTGATCACACTTTTTCAGTGTAGACCATGAAATTAGTTTAATAACTAAAAAAGTAGTCTTTGAGACACTGGACATGAAGGGCTGGGAAAAGCATGTAAATTAATAATATATAATATGATTTAATTTAAGGAGACATTAAAAATTGCTTGTATTCTAATAAGTCCTTCAAAGAAAATGAGGCTTGTTACCTCATTGATCTTCTGTGAAGACTCCCAAGGCTTCAGTTTTAAAGAAAGACTTTGCAAGGGTCCTGTTAATTGCTGGAGCAATTCTGGTCATATCAGCAGTGCCTGCCATCAGGCGCAGCTGATCCTTCTCTGATCACCGTAATACAGACAGGAGACAGTGACACCAACATAATACTCCTGAGTTTGGTGTAGCTTTGGTTCTCTTATGTCTGAGCCAGGTCTCAACATATCCTCGATGGAAATGAACTGAGCCTTACCATTTTGCAAGCATATGACACAGAGTGTGGCAGCACCAGGCGGTATGTGTGAAAGGAGGGTTGCATCTCACAGCTTTCTTGTTCCTCTGGTGTTTGGCATGGGTAGATTATTGCGAATGACTAATTGCTGGCTAAGTAGTGAAACAAGAAACCTGTCGAAAAATAAATTTATTAAAATATTAATTTTATATTATGTAATGAAATGTAACAGTACTGGTCATGCTCCTCACTGATGAATTGTTAAATTGTTAAATTTTCATTTGTTAAATAGTACAACTGAAAATGACCCATTACACCTGAAGCAGAACTTTTTAACTTTGTTGGTGCACTGGTTTTGAAATTTAAATTGCAGGGTGCACAACTGATGACAGTTAAGAGTAGTTTTATTTTGGTTTCAGCAGAGATGCTCCTTGTTTATGTAGTTGAATGTGGAATCAGAATTAGGCCCTCAAGGATATTTTTTCATCGAACAACTTCCTTGTTGCAAAACCTGCAAAGTTGCCCATTAGACAGAGTGGGGGAAGTCATGTTAAGGCACAGTCTAGCATGAAAAACTATCTGAAAAATATATATTTCTTTTTTTACAAATGGGAAATATATATTTATAAGTGTTCAATATACTTTGGGAGAAGGTACCATTTCTCTGCAGACAAGGATGGGGCCAAAGTAAAGGAACCTTGAAAATCAGCCAGTGCTGCAATCACTCAGCTTTGGTTAAACTGGCTTCTTATTATAGGCATTTCAGCTATAGTCTGACAATTAGGAGGAAAGAAGTGGCTAGCAGATATAGACTGCTGTGAAACTGGAAATCTGCATTCAAGAATTCCTATTTAAACTTTTTCTACTTTTTCTGGTCTGTCAGGATTAAAAACAGTGATGAAGGCTAAAAAAATCAATTCAGCTGTAGACTGTTCAAGGAAGGGTGACAGGATAGACAGCCATGTACCTGTTAGATACATATTTTGTGACTGATAACACTTTTATGGCAAAAAAGTGGCATTCCTGCTGCTAGCTTGATTTTTTTTTCCATCACAGCATCATTCTTCACAAATAAAAGCTTTCTATTTTCTAAAAAAATCCCATGTTAACTGCTTAAATTATGCAATTACATCGTCAGTGGCACACATTTTCTGCTTGATGCCATGAAAACATCACCATCCCAGACACTGTAGTTGGATGTCTCTCTTCCTCATGCCTCATACTGTAACTCACATGAGGAAAGCACCACTGGTATAACATTTAATATGGTCTCCCAGAATTTACTGACGTTGCAATTCTATTGTACCCAAAATTTTGCTTGATTATTGTTGGGATGATGTATCATTCTGCTCTCAGGCACAGAGAGACTATGATTTCCAAAAACAGCCACAGTACTACTGCGAAATTTTAAGACACATTTTTAGTTTTCCCCTGAAGTTTGATTCCTGGTTTTATGATTTTTTTTATTTTCTGTTTGTCTCTTCTAGCATTTCAACCTCCTTAGCCGTAAGTTGCCTCTTTCTCAGTCCTGACTGAATAAAGGCTGATTGAAGCTGTGATCTCACTTGAGCTCTGTATACCTCTGTCCCCTTTCCCTATCCTTGGTGTACCCTCTCCTGCGTGCAGACCTCAGGAAGCACGCTGTCACTGAGAGAAAAGCTCCTGAGCCCTTGCCTCTCACCCTGCACTTGGTGACACCACTCCACTGTCTCTCCTGTGCTACCACTGGGACATGTTGTTTTTGACCTTGGCTCTTTTTGCCTTCAACCAGCTCCATCCTTCCCTGCATGTCACTGTACCATGCCTGCAATTTCTTTCTCTCTTTCTTTTTGCATCTGTCCTCCATCCAGCTTTCTGGCTTATGACATGCCATTGCAAACATTTTATGCTCTCTCTTGGGGCTTGCATCGATGTTGCCCCTGCTTATATCTCTCTCATTCCATGCATGTGCTCTGTGCTCTGATTGCTGTATCTCAGTGCTACTTTTATCATTCTACCACAGATGTCTTGTACACTTGATGCTCTACTTGAATGAGTCTTTTATTCCAACCTGGACAAATACTCTCTCCAGGGGTGCTCACCAGGCTGCCTCCTGTCTAATTGCATTTCTCCTGGTTTTTACTCTCACAGCCCGTTTGACTCTGATTTCTTGCTTTTTGGATACCATCTAGCAATACTAAAAAGTAAAACCCTCTTGTAGGGCCTTTTTTTACAGGGAACATATGGGCCATATGTATGCTATTATATACAAAAAGAAATAAATAAAAGCAAATCTAATGTTCCAGTATAATGAGAGACAATGAAAATGGTACACTTCCCTGTTTGTGTATGGAATTTGAAGGATAATGTGTCCTAATTAAGATACCTTAAAAGATTTTTATTATTGTTCAAAGTAACTTGTGATACCTTCAAAGTTTGAAGAAGATTTAAGTGTAAATTTTCATTTCTTTTTTTCATTTCTTTTTTTCATTTCTTTCTTTCATTTCATTTTAATTTCTTACCTATCATCTTTAAATCAATATGGAAAAATACTAACAAACAAGATTTGGTTTAACTTTATATAGAATATCTCTGAGTGTCAGGGTACCTGAAAAGGAAGACTGTTCATGCACCAAAGGAATACTTGCAATGTGCATGGAGAGATTTCTGGTAAAGTCTGAATCTATTAATTGTGATACTGGAGTCTGTTTTTTTCTAAAGAAATGAAATGGAATGGGAATTTATTATAAGGATTATATAAAATTGCAGGATTTAAAAAAAAATTCTGATATAAATAGGGTGAATGATTGCTGGAGACAATAAAGGTACATGACAACACCAAAGATCTTGGGGAATTATTGTAGTGCAGTTGAAATATTAATCAGGAAAGAGCACTCTAAGTTTATTAATTATATTTTTATAATAGTGTGTCATAATCTCTGATTATGTGATTCTGTGCTACAAGCTCCTTTATTAATTAAACTATCAAAATCAAATTCACTATAACTATTTGAATCTTCAAAAATAAGAAGGCAAAATAAGATATTATCAAGCAGCAATATGAATAATCAATGTCACTCTTCTTCTATTAATCTGCTGATACACTTTCCTAATCTATTATATTGAAAGTGAATCTTGATACAGCTATATTTCATTCTTTATATCTAAACAATATAACTAGTTTTGGAAGAGAAAGTTTACAGTACATTAGCAAAACATAGGGATCTAAAACAGCAAATGGATTAGATAATTGAAGAGAAATCCATATTTACATAATAAATTCTTTCTAAATTATCTTCTACATGAACTACATCATGAATTTGGAAGTGAATTAAATATAGAATGCTATTTTTTTTCTTCAAGTTCTGAATACTGTTTCATTTAACTCTGTCTATAATACTAAATTATACATATTCAGGGAATTTTACTTCTGGAATTTCTGTGTCTTACCTGACAATTTTTTAATGGTGGCTAGCATAGTGTAGCCCAGAGAATGTTACAAGAACTATCAGAGGCTGAACAGTGATGTGGGAACATCAGAAATGCCTGGCTAGCTCAGAATGATTCATGTCACACAACATTCTGCATCAAAAAAATCAAAATGAGGTGCAACAAGTAGGCACACCTGAACAATATTTCTAGACAATTTTTTTTCATAATTTCTCTAGCATCCACAATCTTGATATTAGAAGTATTGGGAGGTTTATATTTCGGTCAGGTGAGAGATCTGTTAGTCATTAAATTTCTGATCCTACTAGAATCTGCAGATACTATCTACATTCACAACCTCCTGTGCAAATGAATTCAGGGAATTCAATGTGCAGGGAAAAGCTACTGTTTTAACCATCATTTAAGCTAGTATGCTACCAGCTTTAATGACTGCTCTCTAGTTGTATAATTTAAGCGTTCATACTCACTCTTCAGGATTTTTTAAAATATCACTTCCGCAGTCTTCAGACTTCTCTGGTCTCTCTTCACAAGACAGTACAGTAATTTCACCCGCATAAGCCACACCTGGTTATAAGCCACATTTCCAGGTAGCTGGGAAGACCACAGAATTTGTCCATAAATAAGCCGCGCCGGGTGATGAGCTGCACTATTTTTTTAAAAGTGAGGATCCATGTGCAACAAAGTAACGAGTTACTAAGAGAATCATGTGATTGTGGGGTTTGCTGTCAAGATGCTCAATTTGCAAACAGTTTTCACAGACTGGCGAAGCCTTTAATCGCAGCCCCAGGCACTCTCCCCGCGCCACGGGCCCCTTCACTCCTGCCCCCGGCGCTGGCAGCCTGCTTGCTCGGTGGAGGTGGCGGCTCCCCGCGCTGCTCAAAAATACCGACTCGGTGGGCTGGCCACGCGAAGGCGGCTTGGCAGGCTGGCCGCATGAAGGCGGCAAAGGTGGGCTGGCCGTGCAAAGCTGGTGGCGGCTTGCCAGTGGCTCCAGCTTGCCACCCGCCCGGCAGCATCTCCACGGCAGCTCCTCGGCTGGCCACGGCTCCACAGCAGCTCCCTCCCCGGCCGGCTCACACTTCCAGATTGGCATTTCACCAGAATTTGTCCATAAATAAGCCGCACCTGGTGATTAGCCGCACTTCTGGGATCGGCTCAATTCTTCAGTGAAACAAGAGCGGCTTATCGGTATGAAACTACTGTAATTCCTTCTGTCTTGTATTTTAGCTGCCCTTTTGTTTTCCTTTCCTTATGTATTTGTTTATCCTTACCAATCAACCACTGGACTTGGTTAATCTGAAGGATAATAGGATTTAATGGACTATTTCAATCAGGAAAGTTCTTCAGAAAAAAAAAAAATTCCAAATATTGTAATATTGTAATATTGAGCACGTGGGCCCGGAGGCACCCACAGCCCACAATGACAGATCTCCCAACCTTGCTGAGAGTGAGACCAAAGGACATAGTGGGGAAAGTACAACATCAACCTGGTCATCAGCTCTTGGAGATCGCAGTTTGAAAGACACCACTTTCATTATGACATAGGCACAATATATTTTCAGAACCTCAGAGCACCAGCAGCATAACAGAACGGACATCTCACCAAGAGCCAAAACATGGGGAGGGCGTGAGGATTTTGACCACCATGGGAAAATCATTCCTGTAGAGACCTCAGATGAAACGATTTCCATAGTCTATGCAAGTAAGAATTTCTATGTATGGGAAGCTGATTCCAGAAATGGTGCTCCTGTGAGCTTGTTTCTGGAAACAATTCCCTTTTTCACTGAGTTCCACTCAGCATGCATGCAGAGGAGGTTTCTTGTGTGCTGTTTCCAAACATAGAGCTAGAATTGCCTTCTGCTCTTTTGTAATATAGACCTTTTTTTTTTTTTCCCTAACCAGATGATATTACTTACTGTGGATTAATAAACAATGCCTGATTTATCACTGCAGACTCCTACATAAGACATCTAATTGAATTCCACTTCTTTTTCCCACTGGTGTTGAAACAGGACATGTTTAATGAGATTTCACTTTTCAGCACTTTACTGGGATGTAATAAAACTTTAAAGAATAATTTGGTTTTGAAACATTGGCTGCTATTAATAATAAGCTAGTATTTATGTTGCTGCTTGAATATTGTCCTCTGGACTGAAGAAAAGTTATCAATGATATAATAACTTTGAGAAATTTTCCAAACCATTTATTGCTTTGGCATTATGGTGTATTAAATTTCTTCTAGAAAATTGCATAATTCCCAAGATATGATCTCCCTAAGTTTTATGAAAAATACTGTTGTAAAACATATGATATACACTGTGGCCTGAACCAGCTTACCTGCAACTGCCTCCCTGTACAGATTTTCTCTTTTCTGTAATCATACCTCTCTCTTCCCTTTTTTTTTATTCAAAACAAAATTCTGACTGACACAGTTCATGTGTTCGGCAAAGAAGGGGGCTTTTTTTTGATTAAAATGCCTTTGCTGGAAATTTGGTAGAAAGTAGAATTCCAGTCAGAAAAACTTTTATTATTACTATTATTATTATTATTATTATTATTATTGTATTACTATTGTTGTTTTGTTGTTGTTGTTGTTGTTGTTATTATTACTACTACTACTACTACTACTACTACTACTATTACTACTATATTATGCTAGGAACCACCTGGTCCTTGACATGTGTTAAGAGCAGGTAATCTGTTAAGGTCATTTAAAGTTATGTTTTTCCGCTGAGTTTCAGTCTGTTGGTCAATTTGTTCTGTTTTGTCATTTTTCTGTTCATTGAAGGGGTGTATGGTGTATGTTTCTTGCCATAAAACCAGCAATGTGTTTTCATTTTCAGGTAAAATCAGAGATAAATTATAATAAGTCTTATAATTAAATTGATACAAGTGTTCTTCATGAAGAATTTAGAAATTATTGATAGTCTCTGAAGAGAAAATTCAGAGACTAATTTTTTTTATGATCAGATCCCAACCTTATTACGAGTGTGTAATTAAATTAAATGTTAAATGTAATGCTGAGTATATTTCAAAACTATGATTCTCTTGAAAAAGGTATTTTTAAACCAAATGCTAAAGTCTACTTAATTCCTGTCTACTCATTAAAAAACTTCTATTGGTAATTTTTTCCAAAATGTTAATATCATAGGTTTATATATGATATACCTAGATATGAAATATATAGATGTATTTACAAATTTTTAGTATTTTTCTCTTCAGAAATAATTTTACTGAGACCAACTTGAACTTACTGTGTTCAACAAAAGCTGCCCTCATTTGAAATCATTCTGTTTTAAGTATCACTCAGAAAAAGAGAAGTATCACTCTGAAAAACAGACTGTGTTGTAAATCATGCATTACATTTTCAAAATTATAATTGCTTGGGTTTGAAAAAGGCTTCAGAGAACCATATTTTCATGTCACACAATACAGCAATTAACAGAAACATCTCAACAAGGGACAATAGGTTCATTTTTCCCTGTTAAGTAGATCAAAGGACAAAGGGAATATTTTTATAAATTTGTCTGCTTCCATGCTTGAGTGGGGTCCAGAGCTGCAATTCAATGGCCCAGGGATGAAGCAACAATAATGGATCTGCAGTGTTTGTTTCATCTCATGATGGACCACTCTTCATCCTGCTCACTGCTGTCTCTGTGACCACTGTAGCAGTATCCAGCAGCTTCCAGGAAGGCACATTTGGGGGTGTTTTGTTGGGTTTTTTTTGAGGGGGGGATACAGTGGGATGAGATAGCTGGAACTCTTGAAGATTCTGTGTCTCCAGACTCTGAAGGTTTTGTAGAAATAACAGAGAATTTTTGTGCCTACATAGCATTGTATTAGCACTTATTTTTCAGTTGTCAGAAAGTGTCTCTGTGTGTTATGCTCCCAGGATGGGTAAACAGAATGGAACACATACATTAAGCAAACATTTCTGCTTGTGACTGCTTGTGCCCAAGTACTCTTGTGAGTAATGACCAGAGCCACTTGGCTTGTGCAGTCCTCCCAGCCTCTGGAATTTGGTACCCACATCAGGTGTTCGGGTTTCCCACTGTGACCTGTCAGTCCTGACAAATGAAACCTGTGTTAGGACTGGGATCAATTTCTTGGTTTTTTGCTCATTGTGCTGGAACTGCTGCCTCTTACACTGTGACTCTTTATCTCCTGGTGCCTGGAGGAGCCCTTTGCCAGGAGAAGGGGCTGAGCCCACAGCCCCCAGACAGGACTGCACAGGGAAGGGGGAATGCTGCTTTTTCCAGCTCCAGCTCCCTCGTGGCCTTCTTAAAGTAGCAAAGGAGTCATGGGTAAGGCTTTCACCCTACTTTAGAAGCTCGTACTTCTGAATATATTCTAGCCTTAAAGCTTTGATTTATTTTTTTTTTTTCCTTTTTCAACACACTGGCTAAAATAGCAAATTTGGTATGCATTAAGTTATCTTTTATAAGAATTGTTCATGCAAGCAAAT
>VRYO01001589.1:11425183-11506505 GCA_009812075.1 Sialia sialis
TCTAAAATTGCAGACACTCCAAGACTGTCACCACTCCCAAAAGGTTTTTTTCACTCCTGTGTTCATTCTCAAAGAGGATCTGATGAACTGCACACTATTTCCTTACATGTGATTTACAAAGCGTGATTGTCAAGCTATTGTTATATGAATGTTATGCTTGCATGAGCTTGTAAGCAGTTAGCTCAGAAGGAGTCAATGATTTCCTCAAATGTAGATATTGGGAGTGATGCTAGCACTTTCTATTTATTGTCTAGACAGAGACATAAGCACTTCTCAGGCTGGGGCGAGGGAGGACAAAAATCCTACAGGCACAATGTTACAAACTGACATTCTGAAGAAGTGAGGAAACACCAGACAGCTGTGGAGCAGCAAGGACAAATGTTTGAGTGTTAATGTAAAGAAAATGGTCATACAAAGACTGATGCATCCCACCATCCAGATTTCCCTCAAGAAAAGCAATATCCAACCTGTGGATCTTGCCCTACAAATGCATTTCAGCAAGTAAATCATATCAGCATGGTTGCTGTTTGTTTCTAAGTGAAACACATAGACAACCTAAAGTGTACTTACTGCTTTATCTACCTCTAAACACTGCAGTGATTTATCTTGGTTAATTCTAGAGTTTCTAAAGATTAATTACCTACTTCTACTTTTATGCTGTCTGATGCAGAAATGATTTTCAGGAACCAGAAATCCATGCCTAGGGTTGAAGTGATTCATGACACACATTCGCAGTGTTGAATGTTCCATTAAAAGTTACAAAAGGTACCAAAAGACTTGGGAATATTCTCGTTTTCTTTTTATGGCACTGTAACTTTGCTATTGGCGTGGTAAAAACATTTCTTCCAATGGGAAATTCTACCCAACATATATCAGGTATGGTACAAGACTGAAAATGGGCCTAAATTTCAAGGATCACTGCTGGTCAGCTCTTATGGTTGTCACTCATGAAATCACAGTCATATCTCAGTTCTAACTGAAGTTAATGGTGAAGTGGAATTCCCTCACAGATTTCATCCGCATCTGAAGGATTATGCACTCATCTAAAATGATCTAATGGACTTAAGTCACCCTAATCCTGAGCTTTCTTCATGGATGGGATACCTGCTTGGTTAATGGCATTGTCCCTCTACCCGTTGTTTTTTTTTTAATGACCAATTTTAAGGAAAAAACTTTTTTGTTTTTTTTTTTTTTTTGTTTATTTGTTTTCATCCATGGTATTACAAACTATTAAAAAAATAGCTATTATTTTAAAAAGAGTACATTTTATGTGGCTGGAGCATTTTACACTGCCTTTAGTAAAAAATTTAGTGATATGAAAATTAGACTAGCTTTAACTAAATGCTTCTGTAATTCAAGCTGTAAAGTTAGTAAAGGCATTTATTAGTGAGTGTCCCTGATGACTTCTCTACTTTTAAAAAGCCAAAAGGTATTTTCAATAATTGGTAGTTTTATTATATCTTGTACTGTACTTGTTTACAGACAGCAAGCAAGCCCTCACATGGAAGTTTCACATCTGTGTATTTGTCCTTTCCATACTGAGCACTACAGCAAGATATGGAACATTGAGTTGTTAAAATAATTTCTGACAAATTAAGTACTTTGAAAAATCTTGATTCATTGAACTAAACGTGTTTATCCTGAAACATCTTCAGTTTCAGAAGCTCTTAAAAAATAAGAATGAGTTTGGAGGAAACCATTTGATGGAATCGCAGGAAGACTGGGATGAAATTAATTGGAAGCTGCAGATCCCAGAACTGCTTCCATGTGGACCTTTTTTGGCAAGGATGAGGGATTAGACTACAGTTATCTGCTTAATGGAAAGACACAATTCAGTTTCTTTCACGGTGCTTCCATTTTTCAAAACTGCCAGCAACAAACCTGAGAGGTCATCCGTTAATCAAAGCAACTGACTGGATTCCAGTTCAGAAAATTTAGAAAAATGTGGCTTCAGTTTAACCATCCCTTAGCCTTCAGACTGGTGGCATACACATTCTTCGTGCTGATCTGAACTGATAGTGTTTCTTATCTTTCCATGTGCAAGTTTTCCTTTTATTTCACCTTATAAACATTTTGAATGTATTGATGTACTAACTCACTGATCAAATATAATCCCTAATTTCTCCACAGTAATTGCAGAGACAATACATCTGTTCTTGTTGCTAAAACTGTTGTGTTTTATAAATATATCTGTGATTCACCTAATTATGGATCAAGTCCCTCAATAACTTTTAGGCAAGAGCGGCAATGAGAACTCTGTTTCATAACGCTGAAAGGGTGATCAGGATTTTACTGGAGGAACAACCACTCTGTCTCCAATATCTTCTGGAGAAATGTTGAAATCAGTCTTGGCAAAATAAGACCACCTCTTAGGGTAAGAATTCAAGCCAGGGAAATGTAGGAAATACCTCAGAAGATGGTTACATATGTGAAAAGTGTGGTCAGAACAGGTTGTATTGTGCAAAACACAGCATCAATTTTCTGCATCTGTAGTAACAAAAGCATATATGAAGTGCTTTCAGTCCTTGATTGCTTTGTCTTTCTTAGTCCTTAAGCCAAGTTTTGATGTGGAACACTGACAAGTTTCTGTTGATGCACAATAATTACAAAACTAAAAGAAAAAATACAGTGTTCTTTTTCTGCTCACTTGAAAATATTCTCTTCTCTTGTTTCTTGCAGAATGAATTATCTCCAAATTTAATTCTATGAAATCAAAAGTATGTTCCTACAATAGCATGTTTTTAATTTATCATTGTCATGAGGCTTTTCGGGACTCCATAACTACTCAAGCCCAGCAGTTGATTGAAAAGAGTTTGGATTTATGTTGTAGGGAAATGTATGTGGACCTCAAGGTTAGTTTCCATGCTGTATTAAATGGCAAAAAAATGTCTTGTGTCTATATCAAAAGGCCTCCATCCAATATAGTAACTACAAATGTGGAAGCACTCAGAGCTGCTAGCATATATATTGTGTTAAGAATAATCTGTTTTTAGCAGTCTAATAGAAGAGAGATATGAAGTTTTCCTTCCATGGATAACTGCCACTCTGAGTACCTGAGTTAGATCAGTTAAAAATGAGACAGTATTTGATATTAATTCTTTATAACAGGCTAGAAGAAAAGTGCACACTTTTGAATGGGTGGCCTTCGTAAAAAGTTTTGAGGTCTAAGCTATGTTCAATAGGTAATAGGAAGAAAGTTGAGCTGAGGCAGACCCAGAAGGTCAAAGTCTTTTTCCTTACTTATGATTTGAAATTACTAAAGAACTTCCTATGGGGTTATTTTTTTTTTGCACAGCAACTCTTCCACTGGTGTAAACATTACTGCCTACATTCTGTGAAATAGAACACTTGCATCAGTCTTTCCAAAAGTAGAGATGACATCCATTACTAATTTTTAATAGGATTATTTTGATGTAGTGTGCTCAAGTGTAATAAGTGAAATATTCAGCAAAGGAGCTGTGATTTTTGTAGCACATAAATAAAAGAGATAAAAATTAAGGAGGATAAAGATTATGATAAATGAATTAGTTGAGTGCATGAAGACATTGTGTTTAGCAGATATACAGTTGAATGCAGAATGGGATGGCCCTTTAGAGGACAAGAAACCAGGATAAGAATTGAAATTAGATTACAGTAATTTTACAACTATAAGGTGCACCAGATTATAAGGTGCACTACCAGGTGTCGGCAAATTTCCAAACTTTTTCCATATATAAGGCGCACCAGATTATAGGGTGTGCTTTTTTTTTTGGCAGCAAGGATCCGCTCGCAACATTCACAAACTAACGAATTAGTAATGGAATCGCGCGATCACGGGGTTTACTGGCAGATGCTCAATTTGCAAACATTTTCTTGGATCGGCACACCTTTAAATGCAGCCCCAGGCAGCCTCCCTGTGCCGTGGGCCTCCGACACTCCCGCCAGCCCCCGTCACTGGCTGCTGTGGCTCTTGCAGTTCGCACTTCCAGGTTGGCAAATTTCCAAACTTTGTCCATATATAAGGCACACTGGATTATAAGGCGCACTTCTGGGTTTCAATCAAAATTTTAGTCAAAAGGGTGCACCTTATAGTTGTGAAATTACTGTAAATTCAAAACACAGAACTGTACTAGCTGCTGCGAAGACAATTCACTATACATCAGCTGAAAACAGGACACTTCCAATTTTTTCCCAAAACTGTGTGAAAAGTATATTCTTTAAAGAAGAATCATCTGGCCATGCCGGGGGTAAGAGAAGAAGTTATTTCTGTCAATAAATCAAATTTCTTAAATACTTTCCTGGTTGTAGCCAAGAGAAAAGGAACATATTCACAGGACCAGTTGATGTTAAATACATAGCCATAATGCCAAAATTTAATCAAGTTTTTATTTGTGCTGGTAGCAAAGATCTGAACTGTAATTAAGACCCCAAATATTTAGCCCTTTTTTTGTTCAATTTATTTCAGTGTCAGTAGGGCAATATAAGTAGTTTGTGAGAAATTAGCTATTTTATTGATTTGTTCTTATGAGTTGTTATTATATCTTTTATTTTGTATTGCTTGAGTATTCAAGACTTTGAACTTAATTCTTTCTTTTGTACTTATTCATGCCAGTAAGGCTAAATTTCTTGAAAGAATGCTGAAAGTAAACATGAATGTTTTGGTTCTATTGAAATTTTGAGTGTATATGGATAATCAAGGGAATTTAAGAAGATGCAGTTTGCCTATTCCAGTTCCGTCTACACTTCTGAGCAGTGTCAAAGGGTTTTAGATGCAGTTAGACTCCAACTCTGTTTATGGTTTTTTTGAAGCTCACAGATGTCAAACTGCACCAATATGAAAACTTTGCAGATAAATCATGCCTTTCATAAGCTTAAAGGCAAAACTTTACAGATACTGGAAGGCATGATTACCCTACTTTTACTTTTATGAAAGAAAATGTATTATCCCCCTGTTTTCAAGTACCTCTTTCATGACATTATATTGAGTGCAATTCAATTAACTGTATTTGATCTAAGGGATTTAAAAAAATTCTTTTAGTTTCTTTCTTTTTTCGTGTGCTGACAAGCTTAGTGAACCTTTCTTTGAGACCCTGATATAAACTACCAAAATTTAATGGGAAAAGTCCAACTAAATATAAATTCTCTCTAAATTATGCTCTTTTCAGAATCTTAATTGCAGTTCCATTTCAATTCTGAAGTGATAATTTCAACTGATTGAAAAAAGACTAGAAACCTCAAATTTGAAAGATTTGAAATTTTATTTGAAACAGAAATTACAGTTATTCAGTATTTCTGGGAATCCTACACTGCAGTGGAACTTAGTTGTTTTCTACATTCTCTGCTGAATATGCCTTGCATTTACAATATTTAATACTGAAGGAAGATTTACCAGCTCATCACAGGACTGAATTCACTACATGTTATGTGTTTTATACATCTGCTCCAAATCAACAGAAACATTCAGAATTTTTGTCCAAGTACAATTATCAGAGATCTTTCTTAACACATCAACAGCTCAGATATCATGAAAACATGAATAAATGAATAAACTTGTTTTGTTTTTTTTTTTTAATGGAACATAATTTTCATCTTAAAATGAAGTTTCTGTCTTGCATTCTAAATAAACTCTACCTAATTTCAAATCCATGAACCTGAGTGCTATAGCTCATCTTTTAGAGTGTGGTTTTTAAAGTAGCCTCTAAAACATTGGAGATCTGAAATCACATTCTATTTCTGTTTTAGAGAATTTCTGTTTAAGTTACTTCTTCAGAGTGTGCCCCAACTATGCCTGTAATTTAAATCACTTTCTGATTTCCTGTAGAGAACCAGCCCATTTAACACCATAAAGTATTTAAATCCTTAAAGAATCGAAGAAAAGCTTGATTCTTAGCCAGGTGGTTATAAAGGATTTGCAGCAGAAGAAACTCTAGGATTTTGTCATTATTGAAATAAATTTTAAAGGTAAATGTCAAAAAATGAAGTGACATTCACTGACACTGTCCAAGGCTACATAAGTGGAACTAGGTAAGGTACTTGTGATGTAGAAATATACAGAGATCAAGATGTCTCTATTCTGTTTTCTTTGTTTTGACTTCTGTAAGCTCAGTCAGCAGTTTAAGTTAGCAGATTCTTTTGGGCCTCAATCACAACGTCCTTGCAAGTGCTGCACGGGAAACCAGCAGGACTGGGTGTAATTTCTGTGAATCAACACTTTGGATGACTAGGTTCTAGAGTAAGATGCCAAGTGTTTCTAAGGTCACATTAGTACATGAAAATTCACTTTTCTCCTCTCTCAGGTGTGTGATTTTGGCATACTGAAAACTAATTCTTGTCTCGTACTCTTTGCTTTGGAAATAGTGAAAAGTATATAACCAAGTCACAACGTGCCTGTATGTAGCTCTATACAGCTATAGTCATCAATCACTGTGCTTGAGGAATGCTTCATACGTGAGAAGATGGTCTTGGGTTTCATACAAAATCCTCTCCACATAACCTTAGGAATGAATCTTATTACTTTTTAGTTCACAGAGCTATAATATGTAGAGATACTATTGCTGTTTTGTCTTTTGAGATTTTAAAAGAGAGAGAGATATGAAAAGGAGAAAATAAGAATGGATGAACTGATAACATGGAGTCAGTCTCTACCTTATAAATATTTCTCGGGGACAATCACACATGATATAAACTCTTGAAAGGTGTTTACATTAAACTTTATTTTTATAGGGGAAAAAGAAGTGATCATTAAATAAATAATAGTTGCTGGACTTCAAGTGGTTGTGATTTTCTGCTGCTAGACCACATACAATTTTTGAAGAGCTGAAGACTTTTAGGAGCAAATCTGAAGGGAGAAAACCTGAAGAATAAAAATAATGAATACCTGTGAGAAATGCTTAAAAGATAAGTGCAACTAAATCCTTACTGTGGGCTGAAATAGAGGATAAGGTCCACACTGCATTCAGAGAGATCTGAGGGTAGTCATCTTTCAAATTTGCCTGTCACCAGTACTCTTATGTTTAAAGGAGTGTCTCCAGCACAGGGGCTATGAGAACCTGCACACTCTCTGATGACTGCGTGCCAAAGAAACTAATCCAACAATTTATTTTAAAAACGGTTGAGAAGTTTTTGGGGCTCTAATCTGCTCTTGTTTCTGACATACTCAAGGACATGAAAAACCTTATTTTGAGAGCTGCATCCTTTTCAAAAGGTGCTCAAAAAACATTGAGATATTATTTTGTTCATCTGATCATTCCAGCAGTCTTCCTCAGAGCTGCTACATGTATGCATTTTAATTGACACACAGAGAAAAATTTCTACAGCATTCCTACCAGCTATAAAAATTTTCTTTCCTTTTGTTCAGCTTCAAAATTAGAAAAGGTAATAGGAGTAGCTAACTTCAGGAGAGAGACAATACCAAAAAGCTATTTAATTAAAATTACAGCACAGCACAGCTTAAGAGTTTGTTTAATGGTTACTGGCTTGGAATCACAAATAGTCCCAGTTAGCATTTAGTTAGAATAACAGCAGGCAGAAGTCCCTTACTTATAAAGTACTCTGGCTCATGTCAGGTTTTTATTTTCCTGTCTATAAATACACAGAATTTCTGTTTGTGCGATATGACAATTAACTTTCTGGATATTCACTGTATGCAAATGAGCTATACTCATCCATTATTTTTCTCTTGAGTGCTTGTGATGTGTGCCTGTCCCTGTGAACCTGCTTGATTCTTTGAGAAAATTAGATGCCTTGTGAGGACAAGACAGATCAGTGTCACTGACAATATCAGCATGACAAGGCCAGGCCCGGAGCTGGAGTATCACTGTGGCTGAAGTAAGTGATTAGAAGAGACCTGACATGAGCAGAGCAGAAATTTTGAATTAAATAGAAATAGAATTCTTTTGGCAGTGGATGTTTTCTCCTGAACGTGTAGGTAACTGGAATCTGTAGAAACCTCTGCTTAAAGAGAAAATTGCTTCTGCTGTTTCTTATTCTGAAGTGCCAGTGCCTACTAAGTTGCTTTGGGCAAATTTCCTTTTCATTAGAATCATTACAGTGAATACTAGTGTGGTGGTTTAATCCTGGCTAGATACCAGGTGCTCACCAAAGCCTTCCTCTCACTTAACTGAACAGGGGCAATAAAATGTAACAAAGGGATTGTAGGTCAAGATAAGAGCAGGCAAAGAGATCAGTCACCAGTGTGTATAATGTACAAAACAGAAACAACTTGGGGAAATTAGTTTAAATTATTACTAACCAAATAAGAGTAGAACAATGAAAATGAAGGCAAATAATAAAAACATCTTCCTCTCTCCTGTCCTTTCTTCCCAGGCTCAACTTTCTCCCAGATTTCTCTACCTACTCCTCGGCAAATGGGACAGGGGGACAGAGAGTTGGGGTTGTGTCAGCAAAACATTATTTCTGCTGCTCTTTCCTCCTCAGGCAGGGGACTTTTCACACTCTTCCCCTGATTCACAGTGGATCCCTCCCATGGGAGACAATCCTTCATGAACAGATAGGTCCAGGGTGGTTCCAGCATAGAGTCATAAATTCTGTAACAAACCAGCTCCAGCATGGGCTCCTATTTTCACAGATATACCAGTAGAGTGCAGGCTTCCCATGGGATCACAGCCTCCCCCAGGCATCCATTTGCTCCAGTGTGGGATCCTCCATGGGCTCCAGGAGGATATCTGTCCTCCATGGGCTGCAGGGGCACACCTGCCTCCCCATGGGCTTCAGGGCAATCTGGAGCACCTCCTCCCCCTCCTTCTCCACTCACCTTAAGGTTTCTTTCCCATTCTTGACTGTCTCTCTGGCTGAAGTTACTGCTGAGCATTTCCCCCATTCCTTCCTAGCCGTGTTACCCCAATGGTGCTACCATCCCAGTTGAATGGCTTGGCTCGGGCAACAGCACATCCACACTGGATCTTCTGGCATTGGCTCTGTTGGACATAAGGGAAGCTTCTGCAGCTTCTCACAGGCACCACCTCTGCATTCCCCAACTACCAAAGCTTTGTAGTTCACCCATTTAGTCCTGCCTGTGTTTATTTCTTTTTCATTATGACAACTGTATAGGTAAATATACTCTTGAAATTCAGTTTTCCATGTGGAAAGGCATCTGTATAAATAAGATTTGATTACTTCTACACTATTTGCTCAGCAAATCTTCAACTTTAATGGACACCTCTCTGGTATTTGTCATGTCAGGTGGAAAATCAGAGTGAAAAAGATAGCATCAACTGCTCCTTGTGTACTCCAGGGATTAATTACTTGCAAAACTTTAATCTGATTGAAGATTCTCTCAGACAGTGATGAACCTGGGCATGCCTTTCAGGCCTCTGTGGTCACAAATACTCTGTTCAGTAATTAGTCAAAATGACAAATCAAAACCTGCATTGCTAAGGGGTCCTTTCCAACTTTCATCTCCTCTCCCTCTCCAAAAAAATCACTTTCTCAGAGGCTGCAAAACTTCAAGTGTTGGCTGCAGTTAAAAGGGATAAATAGATGATCTAGAATTATCTTCTGAATTTCAGTCTTTTATTTTTACTTCTGCGTTATGGTCTCAGCAACCAGGATTTCTGAAGTATTCCATACATACAAGTTGAAATCTTATCTATCTTCAGCTGTGTGGCGTGTGCTTAACACTTTTCACAACTAAGGAAAAACTTCAGAAAACATAAAAGGAAAGAGATGACTTAAGTTCAGCACTGTGAAAGAAGAAGAATGTGCTGCTTTAGACAGAAGAAAGCCTAGATGATTTGAGCTCAGACTCCCTCTTGCTCCAGTTCCCATTGAACCATAAATGCCTGCCCAGGGCAGAGAAATAAAGTAGTCTGAGGAGGCAGCATTTCAAAGTTGTTCTATCTTTACAAAGGAAGAATAGCCACTGATTTAGACACTGATTATATGTGGCAGTTTTGTACTCTAAAAAAAAAAAAAAGAAAAGCCTGACAGATTAGACATAGCTACATGTATTTTTCATTTCCAATAGGCAGGAAACTAGGTTGTCCTAGATCATCTGTCTTCCACTTTCTTCCACTCCTATCCAGAGCCTGGAAGAAGAAGCAAACAAACAAATAGTCATGAGAACGTCAGCCTTGTCATAATTAATGAAATATCATTTTAAATGTCATCTAGCCAAACATATCATGAACATTTCTAATCTATCTAAATACTAACTCATAAATTGTAGCCCTAGGTAGGATATTGCCTTGCATTTAGGACAGCTAATATGCCATTGTCTATTGCAGCAGGCTCATCAGCACAACAGAGGCATTCTTGAGTGTTTTATTTTAGATTGCACTGGAAATAACCCTAGAAGCAAGTGTCCATTTCAAGGATTTATTTTCAAATAGGTAATAGTTTTGTAAACTTCTCTTTCCAGCTTAAACCAATGAAAACTTTGGCTATAGTCACTTGTTTTCTGCACTGTTTTGTTGAGAGAATAACAGCTTTTCCACTACAAATAACAGGTATAATAGAAAGAAAATTTTGCCTTCAAGATGTCAGCAGCTAGAAAAATTTCAAGTCCAGTCGTCCCAACACTACACACATATTTATCTTCACTTGTATGTGTGGTTCAATTGAAACCTCTCCTTTGTGCACCGCTAGGTGTGTAATTGCATTTGCTCTGGCAGGATGTAATCTTTTGGGGAGCCTTCCTGACCAAAGAAACAAAGGGTTGCAAGAAGTAGTTGTATTTTTGGTCTGCCTACTTCTGTGTCAGTGTTCCATGTTATCTCAAGGAAAATAGAAAGCACAGAATTAAAATATTGTACAACAGGAATTTGCCCAGGAAATTACACTTTTACATTCTTTTCCTTCCTCCACTAGCTTTGCTAAATTTTTGTCCTATGTTCTAAATACCAATAGGGATCACTAAGTAAACTGGACCTTTAATTTTCATGTGTAGTAATAGTACATATTTTGCATTTGAAAAAAAGGGTTCAATTCTGTTTCCATTGAAACGTGAAATAAAAATTCTTTGGTTTGGTGCTGTATCTATAAATATTTCTCAATTTTCCAGTTCCTGAAGGTCTGTTTAAACTGACAGGACATCAGATAGTCTCTGCACTTTCTATCATTGAATCCTTCTTGGTATATATTAATTATTCAGTGATTACTTTCTGTTTCTGTAACACTCTAACAGTCTACAAATAAAGCTTGTGTGATACTAGGGTATGTGGATATCAATATAATTTTATCCAGTGGAGGTCTGATTGAAATATGATTGCTGATGGTGGAATCTTTCCTCTGATTCAGGCTAGGTCAACAGCAAAAGACTGAAGTAAGCATAAGCATAAAATTTTTAGTAGATCTGTGTATTTTTCTTCAGGGAATTTCACTTTTTGAAAAGGGAGCAACCCTATATGAAATTTTTATGCTAAAAATAATGCTTAGTTTCCTTTGTCTGTTTGTCTCTGGACAGAAAGTATTCTTCTGTATTTTAAAAATGCCACTGTTCTTCTTTTGTTACACTGTACTAGAAGAATTTCTACGTAAAATATCTAAGAAACCAAACTCTATTAGTTCATTCTAAAAGAGAAGACTAATAATGGAGAAGAGCAATCACCTTTTGCATTGTTTCTCTTCAAAGGAAACAAAACATTCAACCTACTTTTATCCCTTAGGCAGGAAATGTAATAATGTTAGATGTTGCATAAAGACTTTTAAACAATACAAATTTTATTAAATTGAAATCCTATATGGAATAGGTCAAATTCATCCCATATGGAGCTCTACTGAGTTGAGCAGGCTTAGAGCATCTATTTCCATTGTGTGCTATGCAGTAATTCTGTTGGAATTGTTTGTACATCAATTGTTTCTAAGAGCAACTGTGCTCAAAACCTCAAAAATGCAGAGGATCACGACTTCATTTTTGCCAGCTCCATTGATTTCCATTGTTATGGGCTTTTTTTGAGAGGATAATCGAAGTTACATTTCAATGCTGTTGTGCATTAATTTAATCACTGAAGTGTATTTCTGCAAGAGACAGTGATAAAGCCTACAATGAGAGAGTCCAGCTGCATTTTCTTAAAAACACAGCAGTAATTTTATAGTGGTTAGTGAACAGCCAGGCTGAAATAGACATATTAAATCACTAAAAAATATATGTGATTTTTTTCCAAGGAAAGTAACACTTGGAACTAGAGTTTATACTAAAGTCCAGATACCTAGAGCTATTTGGATTTAATTGCCCCTGTGGGAGTTAGGATTTGAGACAGCTTTAAAAATATTCATAGAAGAAGCAAGAAAACACCGTGATGCTGAAATATGTCAGTTCCCTTTGAAGTCAGTAGAAATCACACAGCTCTTAAACAACAGCCTGTACTTTGAAGGTTGAAACTGTAAGACAGCATTTCTTTTTTTAAACGATGTGTCATTTAATAAATATTAAGAAAAATATTAAATATTAAGAATAATTACATTAAATATTAAATATTTGATAATATTATTATTATTACTACTACTATTATTTTTAACAACACATAAATTTAGGTGTGAATCTTTATAAAGAATTCCTTAATATTCCATCTTGTCAGAAAAGGGAAGCACAATGCATTTAGATCAAGGCATTTTATTTCTCTAACTAATGTTTCCCACATCTTTCCTCATTTTCATAATTTCTCAATTGCTTTTTGCAAAACAGGGAAAACTAAATGCAGTCAAAAACTAAGGGAATTTCTACAAAGGTACCATTGTGACACTGATAAATGTTTCAGTAGCGAATATTTCGGAACTCTAATCACTAAGTGAAATCTTCTGCCTTAAATTCAACTGTGAGATTCCTAAAAAGAATAGGGGAAAAGCTAAAAAACTTCTTTATATCAAACAGAAAGATTCACAGAATCTTATGATTTGAAAAATTTAGAAAGAAATAGAAAATTCTTAGGAGATGCACCTATTCTAGACCAGAAGGAAGTTCTGCCACCTTTTTTTCCCCCCTTTCTATGGAGATTCAAGACAGGCCAGTGCTGTGCTTCACAAAGATCACAATTCACAATGCACACAAATTGGGGGTGTATCAGTATGTTCCCCAGGCTGAGAAAAAGTGAGCAATATTAGAAATTGTCAGCTTGAGTGTTCATTTGGGAAACCCAGTATCATACCTCAGGACAAATATTGTATATATCTCATTTTTCTGTTCTTAATTTTTTTATTTTTTTTTTTCACATCTTACCCTGTTGCAGACTTCAGTATGGAAAGCTAGAGAGAACTTATGTTTTTCCCCAAAAAACATTTATTGCCAACAGGAATTGGGATTTCTGGCTTAAGGAATGGATGCCCCCTACCTTGGGTCAAAAGCACCATTAAAAGAAAAACAAACGCAACTCAAGATATTACAGGCAACTGAAAACCTTACTATGTGAAGATTCTAGGGCTTCAAGTTGTGGATAGTGATGGTTTTGTTCAGTACCAGGAAGGTAAGTGTTCACTAAAGTGTTCACTAAGAGTTCACTATATTTCTAAATGTAATACAAATTAACCAAAGCAGAATTTAGATTATTTGTGTACCTAACACTGCAGTAGCCCTTAAGATATCAGATATAGGCAGTTTAAGAACAAGGAGTTTCAAGGTTCTCAGTGATGTCTAAATTGTGATTTAGTAACCTGCATTGAAACAAATTCAATTAAATTACTTCATTAATTTGACAAAGAATCACAAAGGAAGTTTGAAGTTAATAGGAGACTGAACACAATTCAGCGATTTCATCATCAGAGCCCTCTGTTTAGAGACAATTATTCAATATTTTTCAGTATTATAAATATTGTTCAGTATTCAATATTATTCTGTGTCATTCAGTATTTTCAAAATTATTCAATATTTTAAACTGGGGTAAGCGCAAATAAATACATCAGTTCCCTTCCAATTGTAGTAAATCAGTTGAGGAATCTACATATCCTCCATTTAAGTTTATTGTAAGATTGCCAGTTAACCTAACAAAGTCATTTTCCAAATGCAAGGAGGTTTCAGCATCTTCTGGTCATAAATACTAAATCAGTGCCCACACAAACACTGCATAAACCTTAGCTGACACTTTAGATCAAAACTGTTGACACACATCGTGCTCAGAATGGATTGTATAACAGCTTCACAAGATTTAACCGAGTCATTTATTGACTTACACAGGGCTACTGCTTTCTCCTTAAAACATTAGCTTGGATGAGTAGGAGGCTGTATTTGTTATCATCAGCTCACTCTTAGGTGTAGAAATCAAAGTAACTCTAAGTAACTCAAAAGATTCCCTGACCCTGCAAGGAGCACCAATTTTCAGAACTGAACATGCATGGAAAGGACAAGAGGAAAGTGTTAAATTTTACTTTAATAATTAGCATCAATAAACATGAATACATATCTGAAAATTTTCGGCCAGTTCAATGATCTTTGAAATGAATTAGAAACTCTATTAAGGGAAAATGCCAATGGAGGCTGTACATTAGTAGTACATTGCAAATAACATTAATATGTTTTATTGCTGGAAAAATTTTGACTGAAGATAGGTTGAATATTACAATGGTAGCTCCTCTGTCTCATCTAATGAAACTAGTTATAATTAATTTCCTCATTGAACCTTAATTAGAACCATTTAGGGGTATGGGAATATTTTGCACCTGAAGATATTCCTGGGTCATTCTTTTGTGATTACTATTTTCTCTTATTAACAAGAAAAAATTCCTAGGCTCTACTCTAAAAATACATGCAAGACAATTGAATTGAATAGAACTCCCAGTCATAGACACACATTAAACTCTTGTCTATAATTTTCAAAGACAATACCACAGACTATAAACCCTTCATTACGCCTTCCCACTTCCCCTGCATGCTGTCAGTCAAATGCATAGCATTTAATGACAAAATCAAAGGGTGGCTTTTCCACCTAAAATTTCAATATGATTTTATCAATTAGCAGTTCAGCCCTATAACTGAAGATTGACAATTATCAAAAGAGAATAAGATTATACTTCATCCCTTTAGGCTCATTCTAGAAATAATTTCTTGAACAGCATCACAGATGTGCAGTCTGGCATGATGTCACTTCATTTTGCACTTGGGATTGAAGGGATCATGCCTGGGATACACCATCACTAGTATGCTTTTCTGTCTTTCAAGACATGAGATTTCTTTAAGCTGAGATTTTGCTGTAAATATTTAACAGCTGGCTGGATTCAAGATAAAGAAGGCTTAGTCATGTTGCCTTCAGACAGCTGTAATCTTAACTTTTTGATAGGGAAAAAAAAAAGGAAATTGTCCTGTGTTCTGTTCTTATGTTTGCCAGAAGACCAAAAGTCTCACATTTATTGAAATACCCCTGATTCCAAGGTCAGCATGCTGGATCATTTAGCCAACCTTTCTGCTGACAATACTTATTCCTTCAGCTTGTTCTTCCTTCAACTCAATTTATTGAGTTTATAAATTAAATAATTTCAACATGTAATTATTTATGCATAAACCTTGAAGTACTGGAGGGTAGGGAGCGTACATTTTTATTAGGAAATGAGAGGAAAAATGGCCATGGACCTTTCTTTCTTTCTTTTTAAAGTGCATCCAGAAGTTTAAGCAGACACAGAAAGAAGAGTTTGGTCCCATCTGTCATGAAACAGGAAAGCTGAGATACAATGAAGGTTGGTGTATCAATTTTTTTTCAAGGACATTGCTGAAGATACTAAAACATGAGAAAAATATGTGCAGAATAGAACTGAAAGACAAAGGAACTCCCTCTCTATGCTGTTGATATTTGCTACATGGTGGTCAGTCATGAGACTGCCTGGCTTTAAAGAGGATTTTGAAAGGTGATGCAAACGAGATTTTTTCATATTATTCAATAAAGATTTTTGGTGAAGTTGTAGAGAACACATGTAGAAGCAAGAGACTGTGTCCTTGCTTGATTAAATATCTTTGGAGGTTCTGAGATTGTCCTGTTCACAAGCCCTGAACTGTGATTACAGTTTATTGGACTGGTAATATGGATAATGAATATTTCGTATCAGAACATGAGAATTTTTGTAATTACATTTATTACCAGAAGTGGGTTAATATAAAATTAATATTAATTCATGTATTTAGATCTATGGCTCATTTGCTTTTTAACCTCAGTATTTTTATTTTTCATTTTTACATTATTAGTACTCCTTATGATGCGCCTATGATTAAAGAGTAATGAATTACTACTCTAATTGTTTTAGGAAAGAAATGTTGAATGCGAGCTAGAAGTAGTGACAATTGACTAGATGGGATGACTGCATAAGGATCCATATCGTTAGCTTAACTTATTGAATAGATGGGTAGGTAGAGAAACCACATGAGGAAAAGGACTAATAAAGAAAGGAACTGTCTACTACCCTTCTCACACCACCTTTTCCTATCTATTCTCATTCTCTGTGTTCTATCTGCAAGTAATTGTGCTGATTTTCTCCATGTTTCTTCCAGAATCCATGCCATCTTCAGGACAACAGCAACTTTCTAAAATGCCATCAGATTAAAAGCTTGTGATGTAGGGGAAAAAAAACCCAGACATAGGTTGCAGTGCAATTTCAGCCATCATATTCAAGCCTTTCTCCTGCCCACACTCTTTTTGTTGCCTCTTTTGCAATGGACACGTAAAATAGGACCTTTTATCCAGAGTGACCCTTTAGCTTTACCAAGTAAAGTCAGTGGAAGCAGAAATAAAAGTACAGTAATTTCATGCACACCCTTTTGACTGAAATTGTGATCGGAACAGGGAAGTGCGCCTTATATGCCGGTGAGCCTTATATATGGACAGAGTGCAGGAACTTGCTGGCAACCTGGAAGTGCACCTTATACTCCGGTGCGCCTTATACACGTGAAATTACTGTAATCTGAACAGATGTATATACCTGTTACAGAGCTTGGCATCTAATGCAATGACCTGCACCCCTCTTACAGAACTGATGTTTCCAAGGGCAGTTCCACTTATCCAAAACAGAAATCTAACATATATGACTCACCCTTAGTACATATCTGTGCCTCCAATTGCTTCTACTGAGACCATTTCCATGACTGCTTTTTGCAATAAGATACTCTGCTACATTCAGAGAAGACTATTCACTTGTTCTCATATGTCAATAATTATAATCTTTAAAAAAAAAAAAATATTATGGCTGGAAAGTAAAGAGTAAAAAGTGGGATATGCTACTTTGCGTCTTCCCATTGTAATAATGCTTTTTAAAAAATCTATTTATGCTATTTAATGAGCTAGGAGTTTTCCTTAATGGTCTCATAAAGCATTAGCAGATAAATTTAATGTAATCCTATCTATTGTTTTCATAGAAAATATATTTGAAGACATAAAACCAAATAACTTGAATAGTATTAGAAAGAGAACAAATGGATCTTGTGCTGGGATTGAGTGACAGGTGGAGCCATGAAATAGACATCTCCACTTGAGTTATTGATCTAGATTGCTTTTATAGCAAACACAGGAAAACATAATTAAGATGTCAAAAACTCCAACCCCAAAGCCAACAGATGACTCACACCCCAGAAGTCCTGCAAGTTCATCTGAAATCGCTACTTCACTTGTAGAAGTCTTCAAGATAGAAATCTAACATTTATGCTTTTTGTACCCTATGGCTTATTCAGTATGATATTTATATTGTATGCATTGTTAAAATCAAAGGGATTCTTTTACTCAGACATCTTTATTCTGTCTGAGCATTTTCTGGCATAGTATTTTCTGTATGTAAATCAGTACTGGAAGTCAGAACTGAACATTTAACAGTGGTGACATATTTAGCTATTAAAAATTAATCTCTCTGATGTTAAGGGAGGAGTAAGGGTGAGTCTCCTGATTAAGGTCTTCTGCCCAGCTCAGAAATTTCAATTATTTTAAAAATAGTCTTCCTCCTCCTCTCCCAGATGTGGAGGAATGTGAATAGAAAATCACAGTAAAAATAATTCTACTTGGAGTTATTTGTACATTAAGATAAATAAATGTTGACATTTTAATCCCAGAGATAATCATATTCATAAACCATTTTTTGCACTGATCAAACAATTTTTTTCATTTACTTCCTTAGTTTTTCTCCTGGTAATACTTTGTTTCAGCTTTTAACACAATTAAAATTTGTGTGGAAAACTATTCTTTGCCTACTACTCCTTAGTTTAAGAATGGAGGCATTTTTCAAGCTTGCTATACTTATTTAAAGAAAAAAAACTAGTGATGAGTGTTCAGATGAAAAAGGAGAGGACTTCCAAATAAGCATGTATTTTTTTGTCCAGCAGCCAGGATTTTTAAAAGGAAGCCAGATCCTGACCTGCAAGATGCCTGTTCATATATTCAAAAAGCTAGTCCTGTTTTGAGACTTTTATAAAAAAGACAAATTTTTTTTAAAAAGGGAAATTGAGAACAAATTAATTCCCAATTTTTTCTGAGGTCTATTTTGAAAGGACCAGATGTTGATACTCAAGTCCACTAATACATTTAGTGCCAATACAGACTCAGGCCTCATGGTGACTTCTTCTCTATCTCTAATGGCCCAGCCTCAGCAAAAGCCCCACATCTCCTTCAAGCAGCCAAGTCTGATCTGTTGGCTGACTTGAAAGGCACACCTGTACCCCTATATTCAACATCTGAGAATGAGCACTAGCTTGCAATCCTGTTAAATCCTATTAAATTGTTAGATGTCCCTGGTTTGGTTTTGCAGGGCAATAAAGAGTTTGCAGTGCTGATTAAGAACAGACCCAGGAAATTTCAAAAAAGGTTACTTGGTCATCATCATTTCACTTTAAAAGCGAGGAGCTTTCAAAATTGACCAGTTTGTCTCAAGCTTCAGCCCAGAAGACAGATCTTGGTACATTTAATCTTCTATTACAGTCATAGACAATAATTCTAAACCATGAGAATCCAAACAGATATGTGCTCATGGGAAAAATCCACAGGGTGTTCTCTTTAATATCTTCAGAATTTAGTCACTGAAGGAATAAAAGAATAGGAAGTTAAGCTGTCTGCTAAACAGGAGAGAGAACCAACAAAAGGATTCCCATTTCCATATTTTTGAATTATCTTTTTGAAAAAAGTTAATTATTTCAGTAGGCATTCCTACTCCTTATCAAAAACCAATCCATTGTAACATAGATTTGAAATAAACTAGTGACTTGTAATCTATATGTTTGTTTTCTGTGGACGCATAATGACAATATAGGGTTATTTTACATCCAAAGAATATGGCCTATGTTTAGCTTCCTTGCCTTCTTCTCAGTAGTTCTGCTTTAGGGTATAATCCAAAAGAAAATCAGCCTTAATGGACTTCTGGCTATATCTGTGGTCTATACTTTTGAACTCAAGAAAGTGTCCTGAATGTTTTCAAACCACAAAAAGGTCTCTTGTTCACTCAGACCTTAGATTAAGGTGGAACTTTAATCCTTTAATCTTCTGGAAATATTTGGACACCATGTAACACTGCATGGATGTTAAAATTATCTACCATTTTGGACCTGAGCAAGAATATTTTTATTTTATGTTGTGCTTGTGTGAGTCATTTTATAGACAGTACATTAAAATGCTTGCAAATAGCAATCTACTGTGTATCTTTTACCTCTTCTGCCCTTTTGTACTTTATTGTCTTTCTGGTGCTAAGTGCTTGCAAATAATTTCTGTCCTCCTTTTCAATAACCAGAGTCTGAAGCTCTGCAGGCAAAAGTGTTAACCAATAGCTTTGTCATCAGAAGAATTCATGTTTCCTGAGTGAAACACTAAATTATGTACATCTTTCCAAATACATATTTCTGTTTCTGCTAAGCTCATCTCCCTTTGGAAAAGGACTTTGGAGATGACCTTATTCCCCCTGAAATTATCCTCCCACCCATGAAAGCACACACACTCGCTGCAGATCCCACCAAAACGTGGCATGTAAGACCTAAGTAGGCAATGCTTTAGGAGTTTCTGTGTCCTCCACTTGAATCAGTGAGATGCTGTGGCTTGTAATTCTGACCATGCCATGGGCAGTTTCATGAAATGAGCATTACTTGTTGGCTTCTAACCCTCTTCCCCTTGGGCCTTCTCTGTGGGACTCCATGGCCTCTGTGTGGAGTAGATGAGCAGGGCAGGGAGTGACAGAAGAGCATTTCATAAGAAAACAGGAAAAGTCACAAGCCCCATATGTTTAGGCTCCATGATTGAGCTAGCAGGTGTGGTGTGCAGCATGCCCAGGCCTACAAGAAGAGGGGAAGCATGATCTCCATTATTCAATGAAGAATCACAGAATGACAGAATCAGAATGTGTAAGATTGGAAGGAACCGCAGTGGGATCATCTGTTTCACCCTATGTGCTCAATCAGGGTTGTCCTAGAGAACATTGCACAGGTTTGTGTCCAGATGGTTCTTGAATATCTCTCAACCTCATCAGTGAGCAAGCATAGCAATGGACACAGGTCAGTGAAAGACATACACACCATTTTACTGCCATGGTAAAGATCAGGCAATGTGATGCTGCACAGGTTCCTGATTGCTGCTTAAAAAAGGATGCAGACCTTGCAGCTGCTTGTTTGCTTCCTTAGCTGAACCAGTGCTGGTTTTCATACTGGGCTGAGCCATGTGCCTTCCCTCTGCATGCATCTCTGCTCAAAAAGACCTTTTGTTTTGTTTATCAACAACACAAAATGATCAACACCAACAAAGACCTGAAATCGAAGGTGATTTGTCCTCGGTAAGTCAGGCTCTTTTTGCAGTGACTGTAACATCTCAAATATTTAATTTTAATTTTAATGAAGCTCCTTTTCTTGATGAAGGTCAGTGCTGTCAACACAGAAAAATGTTGAAGTTCACAGTAGCTTGTTTGCTCAGAAGACTGAACTTTTGAATTGATGATATACATTAATAGCACTTAGTGTTCACAGTAAATACACAGTAAGATGAAATTAACTAATCCATCCTATTTATTAGGATTCTGAAACAAATCATGAAGGCTTTCAGATAAATATCTGTGAGGGTTAATAGATTGGGAACATGTATCACCAGTGATTTATTTTATCATAAATATTACAGTTTAATTTTCTGTATTATTCTACTTTTTATGGAACTAGGAATTAATGTAATGATTTATGTATTTACTACTTTCTGAGTAAGGATTTTTATAAAATAGTTGCTCTGAAAGTGTTGCTATTCATGGAAGTTCAAAAACCAATTTTTCTTAGCTTAGATTTTATAGAAATAGAGTCAGCAGACCCCTGTCTGTGATTTCTGTATCCTTTAGCACATGGTCAGATGGTTGTCTGTAGCTATATCTTCATCTCACAGAATTTCTGCTCTCACTCCATGTAGCCACACTAGTTGTAGCAGAAGTTCTCAATGGAGACTGCAATACAGGGCACAGAGTAAAATAAGGTTAAAATAACACATAAATCTCACGGGAGATGTTAGCAAACTGCTTCCACTATGACTAACACATCAAGCAAAATTCACTTGAGCCACAGAAAGAAACTACAGTGAGGAGCTGAGTGAAAGGTTAATCGGATTGGCTTTCTATATAGAAAATGAGTGGCTATTATTCTAGTTATTTATAGAGGTCATGATACCAAGAGGTCATCAGATGCTACATATGCATGAGAAACCATTACTTTCCATTTCTTTCTCCTTTAATGAAGCCAGTAACTTGTCTCTGATTGAACCATTACTTGTTTTGTCTTAAATAGACGGACACATGCTTAGCATAAGTTCAAGGTGTTGAAAACAAAACTAAGCGGCACTAAAAGGCACAAGATTAGAAAAAAACAAACCCAAAAGATTTTAAAAAACCCAAGAAGCATTCGAACAATGCTCTCAGGCATGTGGTGTCATTCTTGGAGCTCCCCTGTGCAGGGCCAGGAGATCCTTGTGGATCTCTTCCCACTCAGAACATTCTGTGTGATTCTTTGTATGAACTCTTCAAAAAGAATGGATTGGAAGAGTCATTCTATGTCAAATATGTCATTATCCGTTTCCAAATAATTTGCAGCACAGAAGGAATCCTCTTCAATATCTAACATGATTCTAACGTATTCTAACATGATGTTAGAAGTATACATGAAGTATAGTATAGCAGATACTAGATGCTGTCTGCTATGAACAACCAAATCACACTAGATAACAGAATTTTGGTTTCTCAAACCTCTACCTGTGATGGCATAAAGGGAAAAGAACTGATAATATTTTGTGATTTCAACCTGAGTGACTTAAGCTTTAGTTCACATGCTGCAGGTGCTCAAACAGCCTGACAATATCAGAATATCAATGCAGTCAGTTTTCAAGTTCAGGAGAAGTTATAGACAACAGACTGAGTTTCAATCAATCTTTTCTTATAGGTAGGGGATTTGATCAGAGCAATAAAATTACTGATAGCTCAGGACCAACAGAGGATGGTCCCTTTATGTTTGCTCTGATAGTAGGAAAGAAAACAGTGCATGCCTTTGGTGTGCTAAATGTGACACTTTCATAGAGTTGGAAGAAAGGATACAACATATACAACTTAAAATGGAAAAAATACCCCTCATTTTGAAATAATTTCAAAATATTAATTATATTAAAAACAGAAAAAGAGAAATTTGATTCTCAAGACAGGCTTCACAGCTATTTTTCCTTCAATAACTCTATGAACATTCCCTCAACTCACAATCCTAACCTGCTGTAATTCTGAATAAAGGTTATTTTGAGGCATTTTCCAAATTTTAGATATAAATGTAGTCATCAAATGGTCATTCTTCTCGTAAATGGCAGGAGAAGTAGAAAAGCCTCCCACCAAAGTCAGATGTGTCAGCATGGTGTCTTTCAGGACTGCTCCTCAGTATAATGCCTCTCCCTTCTCTAATTCATTCAGAATGTAAATCCTCTGCTGAAGAGCTGTGCTGCTTAAAACTTCTTCTGTAGGGAAAACTTCCACATTACTTTTTTCCACCCTGTTAATACTTTATCTAGAAGAAATTCCTCTTAGGGTAATTTCTAGAGCCTGATAAAATGCCATACATTGTGTTTTATGTCAATCAAGGAGCAAACTGTAGCCACTTGAGGTTCTATTTCATTTTTTTTTCTTTCAGATTATAAAAGCACTTTAAATATTTTTAAAGAAATATTTTTATCATTTAAAAAATGGACCATTTCAAACAGAGATAAATGTAAGGTCCTACATAATATGCATACAGTCAAACTGGGTTACCCTATGGACATGTTCTAACTTCCAAAACCATTAACTTGAAGTGTTCTCCAAAAATCCTAAAAATTCAAGTTGCAACATCAACGTAAAACATCTTCTATTCCCCTTAGTGTTTTGTTCTAGTAAAATAAACACCTTATTTTTCACTTGAACTTGTTTGTTATCCATATTCTTATAACAGAAGAATTATGGCCCTTAAGAGTATTAAATATTTCTGCTTTTTGAAATATTTTTTTCTTTAAAAAAGTAATTTTTTCATCTTGATAATCTGAAAGAATTGAAGCCTTCTGATCTCCTTTTTGAGCTCTCTCTTCTTTGACTGCTTTTCAGTTTGTATGTCTTTAGAGTTTTTTGTTATCCTTTTAAATGTACAATCTCCTGGAATGGTTATGGTCATCTAGCAGCAGGATTGATCAGTTCCAACACCATTGTTTCAAGACTTAATGGCAAAGGTCCATAAAAATCTATTGTTCTATTCCATTATTGGTTTTTTTTCATTACATGCTCATATGGAGGCAAAAAAATATCATGAGGTTATGTCTGATGTTCAGTGCCAAAATAATCTAATAAATTAATAGAAACATAAAATAAACTAGCAAAGCAAAGTGAGTTCTTAGTTTACAGCCTAAATAGGCAGTTGAGTTCTTAGTTTACAGCCTAAATAGGCAGTTTTGGCATGGGGTATACAAAAAATTCCTTTTAGAATTGTACCTGGTAGGTACAGCAGTCATGAGAAATAGTTTTTACCCGCTGAGACTTGGAGGTATAGGACATGCTACATTATTCCCTCAGCAGTAACATGCCTCATTATAACACTACCCCAGGCTATACTGTAATCTTTTAAGAAAAAAAAGGACAAAATGCTGAGTCAAGCTCTTTTTTCTTGCCATAAGCAGCTCTACGACTCTTCCACAACTGAGAACAGATGACAAATTTATCTGTGTAAACAAGAAAAACTAAAAAAAGGTAATTAAAACTGATTTAGGGTTTCTATTGTAAATCTCCTTTGATGCTACCTGCACAGTGCTGCAACTTCAATCTTCTTAAAAGTTGTGTCTCAGAATTTAATCTCTTCACTGAGGGCATTTGCCAACTTTCTTTTTCTTCATGGCAGTTTAACCTTCAATTAAAAAAAAACCAACCAGTGAAGGAATCTAGAAACATCGAATCTGTCTTTCTGGATCAGTGTACTCACCTATCAAATCAAGCGCCCTATCCTACAGGATATGTAATGAAAATAGAGGTTTACCTTGCAGAAGCTATCATTATATATGTTCCAAAGAGTGAATATTGAGCAGTATACTGGAAATCTTACCGCAACTTGCTCTTTTGAAAGTGATTTTTGAAGACACCTAAATATGTGTGCCTTGAGCTTCAAATAATTTCAAAGAAAAAAGCAGCAAATATTTGTACCTTAATCAGTTTCATAGTTTACAGATAATGAACAACAACAGCAATAGCAGTTGTGATCTATCTAGACTGATTTCTTCTGTAAATTATATCATAGCTCATTTCTTGGATTACTTCCCATTTCAAGCACATAGCTTTCAGAAAAATTTTGAAACAGAGGGATTTTTTCACCCTTTGTAATTATATCTAAATACACAATGAAAATTTCATTGTGTTCTTTAACATAATTTGAACATTTAAAGTGAAAAAAATTTGTAATAGCACATTGATCTAAAGTAGCCTTACAAATGCATTTGTAGTGAGAAGAATAAGCAAGACCAGCTTGGCATCTCTAGAAAAGTAAACTCCCTGTTTGGAAGGTTTCTCTAGCATGATTGTCTATCTGAAAGAAAACCCAACCACCAAAACAAAACAAAAAAAACCAAATCAAAACAAAACAAAACAAAATAGAACTAAACTCAACTCCCATGATAGCCCTACCATTATTCTTCCCGATGTCTCAACTTTTAGACACAAGGGAACAATAAAACTGTCCTCAAAGGGCTAGTAGCAATTTTCCTAGCCAGAAAGCTTCATGTAACCTACTTTTATCTTTATACATTAAGCTTGGTAGCAGAGAAAATTTATGGACATCTCTGGCTCCTTTAATTCATTTTCCATGTCAACACTCAAAATTAAAAATGTTATTATTTCAACATCCAATCTAAGAAACTATTTTTCCTATAAACATTTTTCTACTCACATGAGTTACAAGCTAACAGGCAAAAACCCCCCAAAACAACAGCAACAAAAAGAACAGAGCAATCGAAAAAACAATCCTTTTTTCTTCTTTGTCTTCTTTACATCATGTCTAATGTAACATTCATTATGGAAAATGCACTTTTGGGAAGAGTTTTCCTATGTTTATGTTAACATTTGGATGACACAGCTTGAATACTGCATTAGTCCTTTGGGAATATTCACATGGTTTTTACAGAAAGCTACTAGTACATCCTGTTCCTATTTTAATAAAAGATGAAAAAAAAAAAGAAAATGAATAGGCAGCTACTTGTGTGATTTTTATAGTTATAGACAAAGATTATACTCAACTATCTGATGTGCATCCTCTTTCCTTATAATTTTTCAACCTACAACAAGATGGCTATCAGAAGTTTGGAAGCAATGCCTGTCCCTTTCCTTTTGTGGTGGAGTACATGGAAATTCACTACTAGACAAGGAGTTTCAAGAGGTTAGACAAGAACTGAGTAAATCTGTAGTTAAAATAAATAAATAGTGAGTATTGGCTGAGATTTATCACATAGTACCATAGAAAGGTCACCTTGTCCAACCCCCTGTCATGGACAGGGACATCTTTCTACATCAGGAAACTCAAAACTCCACCCAACCTGACCTTGAACACTTCCAGGGATGGGGGACATACACTTTCCATAGCAATGGCTCACCATCATCTTAAAGAAATGCAATATGTACATATTCTTTATATGTAAATTAAATCTATCCTCTTCCAGCCTGTGCCTTCTATTCTGTTGCTACAGGACTTGATAAAAAGGTCTCTCTTTATCTTTCTTATAAGCCTCCTTTATATATTGAATGGATAAAATGAGGACCCCCTGAGGCCTCTCCTTCTGAGAGCTGAACCACCCAAACTCCTTCAGCCTTTTTATATAGGAAGGGTGCTCCAGCCCTGTGACTACTTTCCCAGCAAATTCCCAACAGATCCATGTCTTTCCTGCACTGAGGACCCTGCAGCTGGATGCAGCACTGAAGGTGGGGTCTCACAAAAGCAGAGTAGAGGGGCAGAATCACATCCCTTGACCTGCCTCTGTTTCTGCAGCCCAGAATATTGTTGTCCTCCTGGGCTGCAAGTGGACATTGATGGCACATATCCAATTTTCACAAAAGCATCCTAAAGTCCGTCTCTTCAGGGCTGCTTTTAATCCATTCATCATCTAGCGATGAACTGATAGAGTTTGGGCCATGTGGTTCAAAACCCATAAAAAAAAAAAACCATTGAATTTTTATTAAATTAAACATAGATTTGGAATAAACCTGCAGTTCTTGACTGCCTCCACCTCTTCATTGGTGTATTCACTTTCATAAAAGGGTCTAAAATTTTTTATATTAATGCTGTTCTTTGGTGATCAAACTACAGCTGTATACAGAACCTTCCCTTAAAGTCTACAGCTGAAGAGAGACTTGAAATTGAAAAAAAGAGTTGAGACCTAAATAGGAATAAAAAAATATTTTTATCTGCTATCTTGATTAAAACATTTAGTAAACAAAATATTTTGCTTTGACAGATTAACACAAAACTAGAGCAAATCCTAATTCAGAGAACCTGCGGAATAATCAAAGGCTACAAAAGCATCTGAAATTAAAAAGGAGTTAGAGGTTGTTTTTCTCTTTCCTCCACATGCTCTCAATAAGCATGGATGTCAATTACAAAGGTAATACTGTGATGTTTAAGGTTGAAAGGGTTTTTCTAATACATACTGCTCAAAGCATTATTCTCTGGAAAACAAATTCTTATGTACTCACTATGTATAACTCAATCAAGCACTTCCTGACAAGAAGCAAATAAACGGTATTTTGATGTTTCCTCCCCTGGAATATATTTTTTAATAGATTTTTCTCTATTTCTTGTGAGTAGCTTTCTTAGGTTTGATGCTTTATCCTTTGTGAAATGTTCTGCCCTTTCTGAATTCCTTTAAATCCTATAGTTATTCCATAGAACTGAAATATTTTCTTTTTATCCTTTAATTTTTTATTGTCAATCATACCTTTTGGCATTGGTGTGAAAAATGCTCATAAATTACTTAAAATGTGGTCCAATCATTATCTTAACTGACCATGTTTTTGTTTATAGGTATGAGGAATTTTTTGCTCTTTAGAAATGTTCAGTCTTCCCTTCTGAATTTTTACCTTCACCAGCAATGTTATAAGCTCCCTAACAATACAAGACTTTTTCATTGCTTGAAGTCTTTGTGACTGAACTATAGCATGTGAAATACATTTGTCTATCAAAATAACACCAGTCACTCAAATATCTCAGGGGATATATAATTGGATACACGGTACTTTCAACTTACGACACAGTTACCAACCACCCTAGGTGAGCACTGAACAATTTTTAGCCATTTTTTTGTGTCCTAGATTGATGGTCTCAGTTCACTTCTTAGCCCACATGTGAGACAGCATTGTGGTGCACTTAGTGGTAGGTTCAGCTGAAAAGAATTGGGAAATAGGAATGTGTTGCTCACCACTACTTTACAAACTCACAATGGCTTCACATCTGGGGCACGATGTCTGGTTTTGGACTTAACACCTCAATACAAATATCTCCTCCTAATGTGAAAGTTTGGTTGATGAAAAGCTCTCTCCAAGCTGAAGGAAAACTTTTCGTGTGCAGCACATACAGAAAAACTCAAAAAAAGTAGGCACTAAGGGTTAGAAAAATTCATGAGCATGATTTTACACACACATAAGCTGACACCTAACAAATAGTTAATGGAAATAAATAGTGTTTTGTGGAAGTAAGAGGAGGTTTCTTCTCATGACAGCTAATGGTTTATCTGACACCCAGTGTAAAGCACCTAAGAATGTTAGTGAAGCCCAAACTGTAACAGTTTAAATCTTAAAGCACATAGAGTGTCATTTTAATAAAATAACAAATTAAAAAATTATTACCTGTGCAGTGAAGACACATATTATGCCTGAAAGGTACGAATGAAAATTGTATTGTCCTAACATATTACCGTAAGAATTCCTGGTACTTTAGCTGGCTCTTGTTCTTCTGAAAAGTGAAGAGATTAACTTATCTGACTGTACACCATTTTGCTGTAGGACAGCCTTTTCCTCCTGAATGTATAATAGATAGAAATAACCTCAGATATCCTTAGCTATTCAAAAGTGAAACATCTGAATTTCAACTAGGCACCCTTGGATCCCTTTGTGCTCTAAAGCACAAATCATGCTGTGTGATCCAGATACGTGAGGATGAGATGAATCACACTACAAAGGTGCCCATTTTTCTCTGCTGCTGTAGTCTTCATTGTCTAAATGTATAAATGTTTTAAATGTATAAATTAAAAAATAGGGATCCACTCTAACTCCCCAGTGTATGCTGTTTGTTGCCATGTTTATAGCTCATAAGTAAACTTTGCATTATTTTGCAGCCAAATCAAAACAAATAGTAACTTAACAGCTTAAATGAACAACTTTACTGATTTTTGTAAGACACTTGGTTTGTTTAAACCACAACACTGGTATTTGCCATTTCCTATATGTCTGCAAGCTGCATAATTTCCTGTCCTCAAATTACTTTGTCTTCAAAGGGAAAAAAATCAAAATATTATTTATGGCAGTATTTAGAGTGGCAGGCTTTTAGCAGGCCATTAGGACAACACTGCTAAAAAAGGATTATAATGCAGAGCCACTTTGGGCTCCTTTTTATTTTTTACTATTTCTTCTTTCACTTTTCCCTGTTCTCCCTGCAGGTTTTTTATTCAATGTGCTCCTTCATAAATATTTCTCAAATATTTCCTTATTCAAAGTAAAAACAACGCATATATTAGTCTCAAAAAACTACATATAAATGTTTTTTAACTTACTGTTACTTGTGTCCTGTCTTTGTTTCCCCTCTAATGATCTCTGAAATCATTGCCTAAAAAAAAAACAGAGCTGAAGTGAAAAATTGTTTCTTTGACTGTTTCAGTCCAAGATATAACAAGATAAAGTTGCATCATTGTCATGTTTATCCTACAATATTTAAAATGAGCTTTGATTTTCTCTGCCTCACAAAGCATTAAATGTGACCAGTCTCACAAATTTTCTTCCAGAGTGTTGCAGATTTTCTTTAAGTTTCTCTCTAATTATTTACTACCTATATTCTTCTCCGAACATTCTACAGCTATGGGTAAAAATTTCCCCAAACATCAGACAAACCATTAAGATTTTAAAGCAGAAGGTTTCTGCTTATGACTGGTATGAATCTGAAAACAGATAAATATTAATTATGTCTTTCTAAATTTCCTAGCAAGTTTGAAGGAAACATGTTTCCCCATATTTGCTTATTAACAGTGTTTGTTAAATTTTGCACACAAAAATACATACATAACATTTCCTGCCTAGTAAGACACATCTTAAAACATAGTCAAATAATATTTTGAGAATGAAAGCCATCATCTAGCTGACCACTTAACATGATCCTTCTCGTTAAAAAATATCACAGAAATGCTTATTGTTGTATCATATATCTTCAAGCTGGGGAAGTATGTTCAACTGATCAGGGAAGCATTAAAGCCATACAATTACCACTCATTGATTGTTAATTAATGCTAAGTCTGTGCTGCAATAATTGATTTTCTTGCTTATGTCTTAGCCTTTACTGTCCTTCTTAGGTAGTAAGTACACACAGTAAGTATAGTTACACTCTGCTGGTGAAGTGCTGCCATTTCCAAAATGCATCTTTCACAAAACTACAAATGGCAGACTTCCATTAGTTTGTTTTTTTTTAATTCTTACGCATAAAACTCTACTGAGATTTATATGATTACTTGCAACTTCATGTATTACCTCTCTCCTTTCCTTTAATTTACACTTTTCTGCCATTTCCTATGTGTATTGGGAGACAGGTTGTTTGTAAATATCATATTTATATTACCAGCCTCTTTTAACACTGGTAATTTTCACCCAGAAATACTCTCATAGAATTCCCATGTTCATGTGTCAGCTAATTATAGAAGTGTGAGGAAGCTCTCAATTACAGCATAATGAAGACAAATATTTTATCCTTTTGAAGATGTTGAAAAATAATAGTAACACAATAAAACAAAACAGAAAATCCCACATCCTAGTTACCACTATTTATACATTGTAGCACCCAGTGGCTTAAGAACCAGTTAGGATAAATGTGATAAATGTATGCATAAAAAATCGAAAGTAACCTAAAGATATAAAAATCTGAACAGCTGCATCTAGTAGTTCCTTCTGAAACAGCTGTTACTTTACATATTCAGAAAACATCTTGACACCATAGAATATTTTAGTCCACTACTGTAAACTATATATGACCATACCTTTCAAAAGAATTTTGACTCTTTAAAAATAAATGCCAAATGCCACTCCTTTTTAAGCAAAAACTATTTTCAGTAATTTTGAATTATCTGATTGCTGATTTTATCCTAGTTTAATCCATTTCTTTTATCTATTAACCACCTCCAAGGTGTCTTAGCTCTATGTCAACCAAAACCAGCATGCTTGCTAAAGCTAAAATTCTAGTTAAATTTATTCTGTGGGGTTTTTGACATGTGTTATAATGGGAAAACAATATTTTCTCTATAGTGAGGAATATGTTATGAATACTTATTGGGATCAGCAGAATATGAGCAGGGCCACTTACCAGCAAAAAATGAGTGTTCTAGAGTACAAACCAGAGAGATAATACCAATAAATAAAAGCTATAGAATTCAGTAAGATTTTGAACTTGCTTTTCCCTGAAAATGTCTACATATTGCATGTATGTTCATCAAGATATTTTGTTTCAGAACGCTAACAGTCAATCTCTGCCAGATATTGTGATAAATCCTCTATATCTGAGCTTTCACACAATATTCTCTTAAAATATTTAAAAGTTAATTTAGAGGCTTAAACTCACTTCAACCTATTCTACAGTGAATTTAGACAGGAATGCAAAGAAACATTTATCACTTATTCTACCACAGTGTCCCTAAGTGGACAAATAACTGGTAGCTTTCTTAGCTGTTCAGTTCTTTCTATAATAATTAAGACACTGATTTGTTATTTCTTTCTCTGCATGTTTATTTTAAGAAAGCCAGTTAAATATGCTTCATTTGAAAGTGAAAATGTCTATAAATCTGTAAATGTTTATAAATTAAAAATATTATTTTCTATATGTAACTTTCTGTTTTCCTTCTACCAAACCTAGACAATCTGCAAGTACTCCCTTGCACAGTCCAGCCAGAAAGGTACACAAGCAGAAAAATATAAAGCTTCAATAAAGCTTTATGAATTGAGAGTTTCCTCAAATCAGCAAAGATACAAGAAGATTGTGCTGGCCAAAGAGCCAAAACCTCAAGAGAGCAAGTATTTGATGTATGAACACAAAATATGTGAAACAATGCAGTAGGCTTGTCTATCTCTCTATTGCTGCTTATCTGCTGACCAAAATTTTACTGGTGCTGTAATGCCTGGAGATGAAACAGTTTTTACACTTTGTCAGTGTAATATTATTTATGCCTACATGCAGCAACACACAGATGTTGCTTTTGAGGATTATAAGCCTAATTGTCCTCCACACCACCAACAAAAATACGTGCACAAAGTCGTCTTCTTTACACGAGCAGCAAGTGTTAAAGAAGCAGCTCGATTCAGCTATAAGTTCTGACTCAGAGCCTTTAAACTGTTGCAAAGTGAAAAGGAAAGAGATGTATGAGCTCCCATCCACCTTCCTCAGTATCTTACAAAAACACTAGGCACATGAAACCAGTTTTATGACCAGCTGATGAAAGAAGTGTGCATTCTGAACATATCCCTTTTCTGCTCTTCCTTTTGGGACAGAGGAAACTGTAAACGTGTATTTCACCGCTAGTATCTGCCATTCCACATGAATTTCAGGATTCTAAATTGGTTATTGGAGCTCCTTTGACTGAATAATCCTTTCTGTGCCTTTTACTGAGAAGATGTTTGGGGCACAGAATTCGAGACAATGGAGTTTTCTGCATAATCTCTGAGTTACACTGTTTGTAACTCTACAACATCTCAGAGATACCCAGTTTGTCTCTTTTAAAACTCTTGTGTTTAACTGATAAAAATCATCATACAAATGATAATAAATGCAGTTTTCCAATAAATCAACCCAGTAAAAGATAAATTTACTCTAATGAAACCAAAGACAAAAGTACATACTGGTGTTAAAGTTCTGCTCAACCCTATGAGTTTGGTGATAGCAGCTGAAATGCTTAGCTACTCTTCTAGAAGCAGAGTTTGAAATCTCTCAAGGACTTTCAGTTTCTTCAGTAGCCCTTCACAGAAAAGTTCACCAGGTTCTAGCAATTTACTTCCTCCTCTTTATCAAGAACTAAGTTGGCAAGAGAAAGGGAATTAATTTAATATACAACTAAAATAGTAATTTAGACTAATATTTTGATTCATTTTTAATTTTCTTATCAGCAAAATTATGTAGGTATTTTGATAGTGTTACATGAGTGATTGAGGAGGATGAATTTTGACTGGGTAAACACTTTGTGCCTGCACACCCAAGATGTAATTGTTATTTTGGAATAATCTTCCATAAATTGTGTTAATAAATGTATAGGAATCTCACATACACTAGTGCTTTTCCTCATTCATATTAAATTTAGAAGCAATTAAAAAAGTTCTTATTTGATCATAGCTGGAAGAATAGGATCCTCTTCCCAAGGTGTAGACTGCTTTGGCAAACTCTGAATGGAAGCCCAGCCATGCAGTCTGAAAGGTTTCCTCTGAGACTTTTTGCAGTTGTGATGGCTATGGCAATGTTTTGATTACTGTTGACTCTCTGAATATTTGTGGGATGAATCAGAAAGCAAGCTGACAGGCAGATACAAAGTTGTGAATTTGGTCTTGAGAGAAATAAGAATTCCTTTCAGCACAAAGGAAAGTCTTAATTTTACAACAAAGGAACTTCTGGGTTTTCTTCTTTCTTCAAAACTATGTGTTATAAACTCCCTAAGAACTTCCCTATTCTTCTATGATAGAAAACTATGATAGAAAGCTTTTGTGCTTATTCTCGCTAGCAATAAATCCTCCTCTCTCCTCATCTTCTCCATCAGTCATTCTCTAAGCACCTTCTTTGGTTAGCTGGAAGGGCACAGAATTTTTGATTGGATACCCTGCAAATAATTCACATGGACCCCAGCCATAGAGTTTTCTAAAAATACATTTAAAAAAATACAAGGAAAGAAAACAAAAAGGACACCTCTCAGAGTGAAAGTAGAAGATGCACTCCTGAAATACATAACATTCTAAAACTGGTTCTTTTATTTTGAAATCATGCATCTAGAACAGATGTTTAACACAGTGTTAAAGACAAAGGGCTGGCTGCCTTTCTGCTCTGCTCTTAGATTATAGTTTCAGTGCAGTCATGAATATAAAACTCAAATATTAAACTGAATATTAATGAAAGCTGGGCATTTTTTAGGCTTGAAACAGAACATTTCACAAAGCTGAATTTCTAGTTTCTTGGATTTTGAAAGGTAAGAGGACTCTTTTGTAGGCACAGAATTTGATTAAAATAAAATTTTCTGAGGCTAAGCAATCCATTTAAAGTTCCCTTTACACATGATGAAGAAAAACATAGCATGAACCCTTGAATGGATTCACAGATAATATGGGGAAGGATTCTATTCTATTTCCTGAGAATAACTGAGAAAAGGACCTTTGAATATTGAGTAACTGATAGAATAATCTAGTGTAGACTAAATGCAAAATACAGTGAATGGGGCAAAAATTTCATCCACATGGTAATGGTCCTGTAAACTCAGGAATGAAATCTTGTTACTGTAATTGGTGATTCTATTGAAATGCTAATTCAGTGCTCAATACTGCTCAGAAAAACAGACTCAATACTAAGTTTTATTAGGAGAGGACTAGTGAAAAATAAAAACCTAAATAAAAAAGCAAAACCAGTGTTTTTACTGACTGCACATTGAAATAAAAAAATAGAAATTATACTCAGTCTAAAACTGTGGGTATTTTAGATTATAACTGGAGGAATGAACCAACAGAATAAACACCATTCCTCTGGAAAGGGAAAACATGCTGTCTGGTCCTGCCAGTACTTCTGCTCCCCATGTGGACATGCCCAGGAAAGCTGGAAGAAATGCACCTACAAATTTCCACTTAAGTAGATGTGACTCCTGTACCTGTTGGTGACATGACTTAAACTCTAGACCATGTAGAAGAGAACAGACAAAGAACTAACCTTATATTGTTCCATGATCTGATTTGTATCAACCCTGTTTATATGGAATGGTCTTTTCAACACTGAATGTTCTGTTTCTTTGATATGTGAACTGTCTGCGCTGGAATTATCAATGTTATCTATGGGCTTAACTGTGATTTGAAAATTTATAATGTTAATAAAATCACAATGGGGAGATATAAAACAGGTGCTTGAATTACAGGTGAAAAACTATTTAACTTGGAAATGTTATGTACCCATATATTGCCTATAAAATGTATTTTTCCAGTATTATATGCAATGCTATGATGTCCATTCTCTGACTGTGTTATGCATGAAATAAAAAATTCTTATGATACTAAAGCAACACACCCAGGATTCAGAACATAAAGTAAATATAGACAAATTCCACTAAAATTATAGTCACCCAGAAAGATTCAGATTCAGATGAAGCTTCTGCATAGAAATAAAAACAACTGTAAATCATGTGATATTGTTTTGCATTTCTCCTTTCAGCTTTAATAACCACCGCAATGAGAGGTGGCAGATGAAGATGTAGTGAAGTGGAACTAAGTGGTTATAGCTCTCTCATTGATCCTGCTTGGTACGGTCTGTCTGTCCAGGATTTCTCAATGCCAAACAGCCCATTTACAGTAGTAATAATTTTGAGTGTGCTGCATGGCTCGCAGCAATCCTAGGAAAATGTTCATTGCCGGCACAATCTGATTCACAGTGTGTTCAATCTGCTCTGTTTGCATTTAGTGTGAGCTGTCTGCAAATGCCTAGTTGGCACGACTGGTAGTCGTGCAGTCCTTGTTAGGTAACAGGACTTATGCCCAAAGTTGTGTTTGGGTTTACCCAGACTTAAAATCATCTTAAAGCGTGTGCTTCTATGTCACATGCTGCAATCTCTAGGCAAGGATCAAGGCATTCATGTTCTGCATGGCTGGCAAACATACAAGGTCATGAGAGGCAAAATCATTTGTTCTGTATATTGCTGTCTTCAGCAACCTAATGGGAGGGCACAGGAAAAGGAGCTGGACTTTTCTTGAAAGCACATTGTCACAGGAGAAAAGGTAAAAACTACAATTTTGAGCAAGGAAAATTCCTCTCAGAGATAAAGAAAGACTTTACCATATAAACAGCAGCCTCCCCAGAGGGACTGTGGAATTTACATCATTGGAGATACTCAAAAGTCCTGAGCAACCTGACCCATTGAGCCTACCTCAAGCAGGAATATGGATTGGATGACCTCCAGAGGCCCTTCTCATTTTACATAATTCTGTGAGACTATAAACTGCCTGAAAGAGACTGAAATTGGCTGCTGTTTCTAAGTCTGAAAGTCACAAGCTATCACCTTGTCATCTAGATAGTGTCTTTGCTATTGCTTATCATAAAATAAATGCTACAAAAAGCAAGGTTTTGTTTATCCCTCTGCCTTCCAACAAGGCAATAATTTATTTCAGAGGCTCGCTTCATCCTGATAATCATCCCAGTCATATATTTCTCTTATTTCATTATTTCCAGGCTCAACAAACCTGTGTCAGATTCCAGGTTATTTATTTAAATGAATAGAACTACTGGAACTACTAGAACTACTGTGAAATGCAGTCCTTAAAATTTAACAATTGTATTGACTTGTACTTAATTTATTATATTTGTATAAATTAGCATTGAAAAAAAAAAATTTAATTAGAAGTTGTAGAAGACCACTCCTTTTTATCGATTCAGGCTTTTTAGAAAGGGTAGGCAGGAGATATGAGAAGGAAGCGTGGCCCTTTATGTCAATGACTGGCTGGAGTGCATGGAGCTCTGCCTGGGGATGGAAGCAAGAGCTTATAGATCTGGATTAAAGGGAGTGCATTATAGTGGCCACCTGACCAGGAAGGAGTGGATGGGGCCCTCTGCAGAAAGCTAGGAGCAGAGCTATATTCACATGCCTTGGCCTTCGTGGGGCGCCTTAACCACCCCAGGATCTATGGGAGAGAGAACACAGCAGGGCATAAGCAGTCCTGGAGGGCCCTGGAATGTGTTGAGGGTAACTTCCAAAGGTTTGGGTGTGTTAGGGGATGAGAACATGAACTGGCAAAGGTCACTTGCAGCCAAAAAGCCAATGTCGTCCTGTGCTGCATCAAAAACAGCATGGCCATCGCGTCTGTGGATGTAATTCTACACCTCTACTTTGCTCTCATGGGATCCCACCTGGAGCTCTGCATCCAGCTCTAGGGTCTCCAACATAGGAAAACATGGACCTGCAGAATTGAGTTCAGAGGAGAGAAATGAGGGCTGGGACACCTTTAATGGGAAGACAGGGTGGGACAGGTGGGATTGTTCAGCCTGGAGAATAGGCTCTGGGGAGATCTTAAAGAACCTTCCAGCACCTAAAGAGGGCTACAAGAGAGCTGGAGAGCAATCTTTTACAAGGTAATGCTGTGATAGGACAAGGGGAAATGACTTGAAACTGAAAGAGGACTGGTTTATATTACAGTAATTTCACGCATATAAAGTGCACTTTTTTCACTGAAGTTTTGACCAAAACCCAGAAGTGCGCCTTATAGGCTGGTGCGCCTTATGTGTGGACAAATTCCGTGGAGTTCCTGGCTACCCAGAAGTACTCCTTATAAGCCAGTGCACCTTATAAGTGTGAAATTACTGTGGATATTAGGTGGGGGAGGGGGGGGGAGGGAATTAGTGTGAGAGTGGTAAGGCACTAGAAAAGTTGCCCAGAGAAGCTGTGGAAGACTCATCCCTGGAAGTCTTCAAGACCAGGCTGGATGGGAGTTTGAACAACCTAGTATTGATACAGGTGTCTGCTCATAGCAGAGGGATTGAAGTAGATGATCTTTAATGTTCCTTTCAACCCAAACCATTCCATGCTTCTACGATATGATATGGAATTGCTTGCTGGATTTTTTTCCCCAATAATTTTGTTCATTCAAAGTGATTATTACAAATATATTTATTTGTTTCAAATAGTAAGAATGCACATATATTAAGTGTCCTAATAAATCTACAGTCAAATATTAGCGGAGCTTAACTCATTGATTTGCCTTCCAAAGCGTAGCTCTGCACATTCTTTATGTAGTGGAGAAATAGCTTGCCATCTCAAAGTGTAATTGATCAGTAGTAAATAGATTCTAAGGGTAGTTTTATACCCACTGCTCTCAGTGAGTTTTAGTACAAAATTAAAGCTCTGTTTTTGATCAAATGAAAAGAAACATACAGAGCCAGGATTTGGATGAAAATACAGGGATCAGATGATTTAGAATGCATTCTCTGATTATTCCTGTTTTTTGTTTCCTTAAAACAAATGACAAATTGTTCATTCACTTAAGTGTTAGTGGTAACTGAACATAGAAAATACGTATACTTGTACTAAGGGTTCTGGTTTTCCATCTGTATGATATTTTGTGAACAGCAGTTATTGATACTAGCTTAGATTCATTTCCCAAGATATATATAATGGATTCAGTGGTTTTGATTCAGCTCATGACATTTGGGAAATTAGTCTTAGGTCAACATTGCTAGTTTTGCAAATATTCATGGCAGTACTACTTTTTAAATTATCTTCCTTCTCAAAAAATACACTAAAGAAGTGATTCTTTATCTTACTCACAGGGAATATTCTGCTGCTTTTTTGCAGATACAAACACTATATCTTAAAAAATTTGGTTTATACCAACACAGAAAACAGCAGAGAACATTACTCAGCTTCTCGTCTGTGTCACTCCTGGGGTTTTTCTACGTAACAATCACATCCCATTTCACTGCATTTTTCCCCCAAAATCTTTGCCATGTATTTCATGATCTATTTATCCTGAGATGATCTCAGCTGTTTAGAGCATGCTGCTAATAGCACGAAAGTTGCAGGTTTGATCCTTGTAGGGCCATTCATTGAAGAGTTGAAATCAATGATCCCTTCCAGTTTGGAATATTCTGTAGTTCTGTGATTATAACTTTAAAATAGTAAGTGACCAACAAGGCAGTCACCATCTGGTCTAATACATAGAATTGTTTCTAAGTGTGTCTGTAATAGGATCTGGTTTGGATCTTGACACAGATTATTTTCACAAGGCTCCGAGTCCAGACAATTTTTGTTCCACTTGAATTACTTGACTTAGGCAGAATATTAAGGTATCAGGTTAGCATTTTCTAAGGGTGTATACAACCTCTGTCAATGTTTTATCACTATCTCACAGTTACAGTTGTGTGGTACCCAAAAAGTACATACAAGCAATATCTTCAAGTGCCACAGGATTAGATTTCCAGTAGCTATGGTTTTATTTTTGTTTTAGTCTAATGCTGGTGCTAAAATATCTTTGTTTTTTATGCTATATGCATATTTAGCAGCTGTATCCTGTCAATAAAAAAGGCGCCACGTAAGATGTCCAATCATTTTACAGTTTTGGATCTGAAGCACTAGAAATTGTTCCAGCTTTAAATAATCAAGCTGGAATTCTGTCCGGCAGAGAGGTGCCATAAACTCAGTTTGTCAAATACTTTCCCCTGTTACCACATACTGGCACTAGAACCTACTCCCAGCCCTGCATGAAGTTTAACAGCTGCTGGGGCTGTGCTAATAAGTGTGGGCATGTTGTGACACTTGGCCTCAGGCTGTCACCCTGCCCACATTACAGGAGGAGTGCATTATGGTTTTGTGTATTGTCTGCAAAGATGCCCCAAATAGGCAGCTGACACTTGGCACTGAAATGCTCAGGCCATCTTGCTTCAGCCATGGCCATGTAATTTGGTGGCACTTCACTGCAAGGGCTTTATTTATAGTTGAGGACACTCAACTCAGAGAAACAGTGCAGAACAAATGCTTACTTAAATAACCAGTAAAATGCTGTTTGGATAGCAAATAGTTTTTCTTGTTAATAATAGTCAGTATGACATGTTTTAGTCTGAATTTGGGTAGCTAGAACTCCTAGGAATCAGAGCAATGGAGACGATTCTTGTTGTATTAGTGTATGCCAAAATAAAATTTTAAAAAATCAAGAAAAAATACAAACTAACAAACAGAACTTCCAAAACAAACAATAAAAACCCTAATCAAAATCCACAAAAAAATCCAAAAGCAAAACCATGGTCTATGCTCCAGTAATTTATAATCCCAGGGCAAAGGCTGTTACAATCTAGGGACAAAACAGAATGTAGGGAAACTGGTAAAGAAGGTAACAGAGAATAAAAGCAGAAGTTTACAGGAGGTGATAAGAAGGTGGGGAAAAGCCCTATTCATTTCTTAGATCCACCCAAGAAAATATGCAACCAACTGCACATAATAAGAAAAACTTATTAGGTTAAGGAATATCCTGTACTGACTGGACAAATATCCCTAAGGATGCCTTATGTACAGTTAGTTTTGCATCAAGTCAGAACTTGAACCTATTTGCACCTATTTGCCCAAACCTTATATAGATATAGATGATATAAATATAGATATAGAGATAAATACATGAGAGGCTATAACATCAGCAACGTAGATACAAAAAAGTGGATCAGAGGAGGATAGAAAAAAAAAAAGTAATTTTGCAGATATCTAGAATGATTAACAGAGGTCATGGAAGTTTGTGTGAAAGTGTAACATGAGCTCAGAGAGACTAGAATCAAATATTGACCAAAGGTATGAAATTATTACTTATGGTAATGACTGGAAACTTAATTTGTTTCAGGAATCAAGTACGAAGGACCAGGAAAGTAAAGGCAAATAGACTGGAAGATGAGAACAGGTGGGTGCATGTTTTGCCCCTGGAAATGTGGGGCCAAAGTGCAGATGACAGGTGAAAAAGTTGTAGAGTAACTGAGAGAGAGGATCTTTATTATTTAAACCACACAGAGGTGATAAAATAGACAATAAGAAAAACAGGCATAAAATATGGTCAGAAATTTAAATGATTTTGAATGAATTATTTCTTCTTTATGGTCCTCCAATTTGAAGAAGCCTGCAGATATTTATAAACATTTTTCAGAGAATCATTTATATAATGACTATAATTCTCATTCTACATTAGAATTCTCATTCTACTGTGCAAAATTCTACACACCATTTAGCTTCACGCCAACAAAAAAAAAAGCATAAACATGACTTAAGTGACGCATAGCCTTGTGCAAGTCCTCTATAGAGGGTGAGTTTCATCCTAAGGGAAGGTTAGGTAGTATATTGTGTATTTAAATAAATGGTTCAGTTCAAAAATTCTCAGAAAAATAATGCTACCGGCCATTCTTTGCAGAAACACGAAAGTTTATTCATGAACTGCTTGTATGAAAATGAAATACCTTCAACATTTGCATGTTCTTATAATCACCAAGTCATTTCTGCATAGTGAATCGACATACGAATATTCAGACTTCTGTTTCAAGGATCATTTTGTACACCTGTAGGACTTACACACTCTCATGAGACAGGATTACTTAGGCTTTGCAGTGGGGATCCCCAGTCTGCTGACTTTGATTTCTCCAAGTTGCATGCAGTCATTTGGACTGATATCTCTGTCTTGTCATTGGATACGCTCATGATCAGTGGACTGAAAATGGACGTGGAATCCCAAATGCAGCTCAGTAGATGTTGACAAGTGGAGAATAGTCCCTTTGTGTTCACCATCTGCTTGTGTTTATGGCAATGAAGTTTGTCCTCCATCACTCCAAGGGCACATTGCTAAATCACATACTATTCCTTGTTCACCAGGACCCCCAAGGCCTTTCCCAGTCCCTTAACTTCCCAGTCTGCAGTGATGTAGAAGATTGTCCCGTGTTTCTTCTTGGCACATTTCTCCATTTGTTTGGCCATCTGAGCAGATGGATGGGCTCCAGTGCACCAAACATTCCCCCAGGCTGGCGCTATCCACAAAGCTGCAACTTCCACATGTCTGGCATTCTCAGACACCCTGCTTCTGAAATGCTGCTGAGCATGCTCAGGTGAATATGGATACTTAGGGCTTTTCAGGATGTGCAGGCACTTCATGTTATATGCTTATCTTCACAGGATAAAAGGCAATGCAGGGAATCTCGATGAAACAGAATTGACTTTGCCTGAGAAAGCTTTTATTGTTAGATTACCCATTTGGTTTGTACAACAACACAAATGGACGAATGATGGCCTTGCAGGTAAAAAGCACTGACACCTCCTGTTGCTGCAGTCCTACAGATGTCACTACATTACCTCTGTGCCATGTTTGTTGTTATTCCTCCTTAATTTCTTACATAAATTTACACAAAATGCTATCACTCACCACCAAAAAAAACCCAAAACAAGAAAATACCAACCAACCATCCAACCAACTAAACAACCATCCAATGTTTTCTAAAATAATACAATATTGGCTTCCTCATTCCTCTCTGAAAGGCAGTATCTCATGTAAAAATGTGTTTTTTGCTGACGAGGTGTGAATATGTAGAAAATACAGAGGAGACAATAGGCTAGCCCGAGCATAGTGGACAGCTGTATTTTTTATGTTGGATAAAAAGAAAATGTCCTCTGACGTCATAACTTCCATTTTCCTGCAAAATTTCCCTACGATACATATTTTAAAAATTAAAATCTACTTCACTGAGATAAATTAACATAGAAACTAATCATCTGTTGATAGTACTACAAGATTAGGAATGATTGTGGATTCATTTATTACACTATATAATCTATAGGGCCAGGTGTATAATTCATTTTCTGCGTAATTCTCCATTTTTGCTTGTATTATATGCCAGTATAGAAGAGCATATTCAATTTCCTTCTTATTCAAAATAACTTTCTAGAATACTCTAAAAATATTCAAAGAGAATATTGTTCAGCTGTACTTTGAAATGTTGACTGTTGATTAGTTAGTTTCCAATAACACAGTCAGCTCTAACAGCAAATTTTATGATCAAGAATTTTATATAATTTTAAAATGCTCTGATAAAACAAACTTTTAAAAAAAATAAATTTCAACTACAATTTTAAATAAAGTGTTATTTAAATTTAAAACAAAATTTAAATAAAAATTAAATCTTCTGATAGATTATCTCTGCTTTCCTAGCAATATTCAATTCATGTGTGTCATCCATTCAAATTTTTTTCCTCTTTGGAATCTGTCTTCACAATTATATTGACTTATTAAAATCACAAATTCTTACACATTTTCTGTGAAATTACTTCAGTGAAGGAAAAGCATTCTGATATATATTTGCATTTACAGGCTATGTGTTTTTGCTCTATGACAGAAACAAACTTCAAGGTTTTGTTATTCATAACCAATGTTTCAAGCTACACCTAAATTAATGAAATAACAGGAGATATTAAGAAGGGAGAAATTTATTATAAGCATGTGGTATTCTTATAAGAAATTTTAATGAGAAAGTCACATTTTTTACTTCATGTCAATCATGCAAGAGGAAGTGAACCTGATGTTTTAAGAAATCTTTTCATATTCCCTCTGCTGGACTTTTAATAGTTGTGAAATTGATGAAGGCCACTCAAGGAGCTTGTAATCAGTCTTGCAGATTTCTAGTGGATTTTAACTCTAATAAACTCAGATATGCATCTAAACCAATTTTTTTCTGTACAGTTGCAAAATCTCCAAGGAAAGTTTATAGCACAATCAGTTCTACATAAATTATGAGACACCTGGCTGTCTAATGAGGAAATTAAAGCACAAGACAGAAAGTCTGTAATTTCTCATTTATTGAAATGGCAATTTCAGTGTAATAGGTGGCAGGAAGTAAAGACATGCAGTAAAGAAAATGAAAGTGCAGAGATTTATTTTTCATTTATTTTAGGCATATTAAAAAAAGATAACATTAAACAATATGCCTAATAACTCAATCTATTAGTAAACATCAGTTGGTGATTAAATGTGTCATTTTGTTTGATTTCTTTGTTGAATGCCGTGGACATTTGAGGCATCATCTTTTAAAAAACGTTATTTAAACGTGCTTTACAGGTTCTTGTCCATTTAAAGTTGCCACTGAGGTTTGCACGGCAAAATGTTGGCAGTGGGGTGCTGCAGAGGGGGCCCCTGTGAGAAAAGACTTTGGCCTGTCCTGTGCCAGACACAGTCATTCCAGAGGGCTCCAAAAGGACCCACCACTAAAGAAATCTGAGCCCATCAGCAATTCAGCTGATGTCACCTCTAACAAAAGATATTTTCAAAAGTCAGCAATTACAACAGGGATGTTTTAGATACTCCCGAAGGTATTTATTTGCCTAATAGTAATCAACTATGCTAAGGAAAATTTATGTTTCATAACTTCCTGTGCATAATATTTGTAAATGCCTGCCCATGGCGCCCTACTCTCAAAATCCAAACGCCCTTTAAAATTAAATAAATAGTAATTTCAATATAGTTCTGGCAAAGACTATCGTGTAGAAAAAGTACAGTGCAGGCTTCCATAGGACTCGATGATTTAAGGGGAAAAGTGGAAATCTGAGAGGGTTTCTTTATAGTGTACCTGCTCTTTTAGGTATGTGAACTACTGAACAGTCTCCTTCAGCCCTTCTTTCCTGCCCCTGCAAAGCACCCAAGAGAGATGACAGATGAAGTAGTGGTTTTAAACTCATTCTCCATGCCTCTGTGGCAGTAGGAGATATGTAAGAAGTAGGGTTATACCCTATAGACAAAAATATATGCTGCAGATAGAAAAAAACTTATCAGGCCTTTTGCTTCCTGTAAATCTAGTTCCTATAGGTAAAGGTTTCTGGCTATTTACGTAATTATATAAAAATTTACATTTTTGGACTATTCAGAATCAACTCAAATTTTCTAGTATATTCATCCAAGTACTAGAATCAGTGTCAAGCCATGTACTATGCATATTGTGGTAGAATTTTCTTTAGTGTCTTTATATATATCTTCAGTGGTGCTCAGGGAATTTGAATTTATCTGAGTGTTGGCTATTTTTGGGTGACTTTCTTAGTATTTTTAAATTGTAGCCTACATTTAAATATAAAAATAACAAAGCGAAGTACAGGTTGAATTTAATGATTTCCTGGGGCCCTATCCAGTCTGAATTATTCTACGATTCTGAGATTTTGCAAAAGTGACTGATGGAAAGAAAAGAACTCATAGATCATACGTCTGCAAAGCCTGTAAGTGATGCAGATTGTCAAAAGCATGGATTCTGAATGTGAAAGCCATCTGTAGAGGTTTGCAATAACTCCAGCTCTTCATGGTGGAGGGTGAGGGCATTCTGCTACTTGCCATTGAAAAAGGTTGAGACAGATCCAGAGTAACCTCCTGAGTGATGGCCTAATCTCTTTTTCTTCTTTGCTATTGATAATACTTCTACAATTTTTACTGTGGGCAAGACAATGACATCAATTTTTAAGCAGAAGTCCTCATTAATATAAATGGGTTTTTCTACTTAGCAGGAGATAAGACTGTGAGTTTTTACTCTACCTTTACTATCTTTCTGCCTTCCTTTTTTTTCCCACCCTAAACAGGAGGGAATTTTTTTACCTTATATTCTACTTCCATTTACTTTTTTTGCTTTACCCAATTACTTGATTCATGTCAAATCCTTCATCTTGCTTGTTTAATCAGCCCCCCTGAAGCAGTAGTGCACTGAAATCTATAATTCCCACAGACTCTTCCTCCTACTCTACCTTCCTTTCCAAAATTTCATTCTCTGTTGTATTCTCTATTCATTTCTTCCAAGGAATATGTAGTAGAAATATTTGATTTCTGCTAATCATGGAATTGAACTCTGTCCAAGTTACCAGAACATACTTCACCACAGATAAAATAAAGCCTTACATATTAGTAAACCCAAACACATTTACTTGCATTATTATTTGCATCTTTCCATTTTATTTATACTCTGAATTTAGCAGAATGCCCAATTTAAATGAAAAATAATTAATCAATATAATGGAAAATAATTTTGAGGTACTAGTCATAACTTTGTTGCAGAAGTCATTTACCACTGCAGTAGAACAAAAAACCAAATTATTTAGCAAAAATGAGAAAGTATGTCACATTATGAAATCTCTTCATATGCACTGTAAGTGAAAAAGATTATATTACAAGCATGTTTTGATTTCTTAATGAAGCTTTACAAGAGCATGCAAGGCATTTGAATAAATGCTCAAGATAAATACTTATTAGAACACTCAAAAATCTACTCGTTGTCACACCAGCCTCTTCTGTGATTCTGCTCTCACCACTTCCATCTGTCCATATACTTACCATATCCATTCTCTGTCTCCTCCTAATCATCCATTTGTACCATGTAATGTTATTCCTTGTTCAAGCATTTTCTTATAATTGTGCACAATTATAAGAAAAATTATTAGATAATTTGACTTTCAGCTGACATTAAACCTATAACTACTATGCTTATGAAAACAGAGATTGTTCAGAGGCTTACAAACATAATAATTACATTTATATCAGGGCAGATATTTCCTGAAACCAGACTGTCAAAATATTGGGTTCCGTTTCCAAAATAAGGAAGGTGCTAAGTCTTCTCATTTTAAAAGCTGCAGGAAGGATTTCGTACTCCACTTTAAAAACTTGCAGGACCTTGCAGCACATTCAGAGGTTGGAGAGCTAAAAAATGTCATTCTCAGAGTTGTAAGGATGACCTTGATTGTATCTTTCATCAGCCCTGTGTGCCAGAGTACAGGAATGATTGGTGATCTCATACGTCAACAATCTGTAGAGTCATGGAGTAGGTCCCTCGGTGGAGCAGCATCTCAGTGAGAATTGTTCTTTGGCTATTCAGGGTTTGTCCTGTTCCAGCTAGAAATCTGCATTGACGTAAATGGGTATTTCTGAACACTAATCAATAAAAATATCTGACCTTCAGTCTTCTCTCTGTTTTCATAGTGTTTATTTTTCACTTTCTGCTGGCAGATATATATTGGTTTGTCTGTTGCCACTGGCCTCTTGTTTTGAGCTGACATCACCAGTTTCACTGCTTTCCCTCTATGTCTAATATACCCTTAATTTTCTTTATTTTTTATCCTATATAAGTCCTTTGAAAATTGGTGTTAGTTTTTCCAGAACTTATTAAAATTTTATTTCAATAGATTACAATTTTAAAAATTCAGTTTAAGTAGTTAAACTCTCACATATTTCAGATTCTTTTTCTTCAATGTAAAATATTATTCCCTATTTTCACAGTTGAAATATTGGTTTTCCAGTTTATTTGTTTCATTTATTAGTAACAAATTTATATATGAGATGAACACCAGTTTTCTGAATAATACTTTAAGGAAGGATTCTTCATCTTAGTAGGAAAAAACCAACAAAGGTATCAAAAATTAAATAAAAATCACTGATCTGGTACAATTTCTTGATGATGATATAAAAAAACAGACTTAGGTAGTTCTCATCAGTCTTTTCATTAATAGAATATAGTTTTCTTGAAAAGAGGGTACAACATAATGGATTTTATTCAGTGCCTGGTTCTCAAGTCAGATCTGAAAACTGATTTTTTTACTTTTGGCAGTAGCATGTCTGGACTTTCCAGGGAACAAGTGAGTCATTGCTTGTGACAGAGGATAGGGACATAACCTTCTGTCCTGTCCTTGAGCAATGAATGTTAAAGTATGGGAAGCAGCCCAACAAGCAACTCCCAAGTTTGTAAATCCTGATTGTTCAGGTCTTCCAGCATGGCTGAAATTTGAAATATGATCCTAGATGCTACCAAAGAACTTCACTAGGCACCAACTTAGCTTCTAAGATTTCGCTTCTTCACTAGTACAAATCAGCTCACATTATCAGCACTTGGAGATGGGGATTCCACAGCATTAAAATCTGGTAAAAACTACTCACAGATTGCATGAAGAGAGCTTATCTAAAATACTGTCAATAGATAATTCTGAATTAATATATATATGCGTATATTTTTCTCACATTATTTAAAATATGTCATACGTTATTTCAATAAATCTAAAATTATGAAACTGCTGATCAAAGTCTACAATTGAAGCTGGTGATAAATAAAAAATTACAAAGAAATAGAAGATGCTCTTTTAAAACATTGTGTTTCTTTCAGTTACCAGGTCAGAGAAGACTATTTTCAGAGTGAAATCAATTAACCTATATGGTGCTCACAAAAACTGAAATTTAATAAAAATAGTATTTTTGAAACAATGAATTTAATTAAGATCCATTAATTATCTACAGTGTATTTAATATTTGGAACTGCATAAGATATCTATCCCAGTAGGAAACAAAACTTCTGAGTGCCTACTTCTTTCTACTGACTGCAAATAAAGACCAGTGATTCCTTTAAATGCTTAAATTTTCTCTAGCAGTTTCCTTTCTTTTTAAAATAGATTGGTATAAAGAAGAATATATTTCTTCTCTCTTTTCATTCTTTACTCCTATTAACATCAACCCTTTAAAACCTTGTAGGAAACAGTGATATGAATTACATAGTTTTAGAAACACCAGCATGGATGGTGTTGAATGTCAGTTGAATGAAAACTGAGATGACTATTTCAATTTCTGTTTTCTTTATGATACACTGGCAAAGCTGCCCTCCATACTGCACATCAGTTAGAAACCAAGAGTTAGCAAGATGGTCTCTTCCTTTCTTTCTCTACACTACATTGAAAATAAAAGCCAGTTTCAAATAAAACAATCTCCCAAAATATATCAGTCTTTATGTTCATTTCTATTTTACAGAACTTCATAATATCATTTTATTGTGAGCAAGGAAGAATGTATGCCCTTATAAAACTTAATAATCTTAAAATTAAAAAATGTTTTATTTCTCCTCCTTATTTCATTGTATTACATGGTTGTCCCCAATACAATATTCTGCTGAAGAAAAAAAGAGCATATTTATGGAATAGCAACCCAGATTGACTCTATTTGCATCTGTAGATTTCTTGCAATGAATGCCACTTTTCATTTACAAATCCCTCTCTGTAGGAGATTTCTCATTGCATGAAACAAAGTCATATTTCTATGATGGACATTAAACTAATTTGATAATGTGTCATGATCAAAATAATTTTTACATGAAAGTTAAAAATAAACCCAAATCTCTACAGACAAATTTTTTTTCATTGTTGAGAGCTCTTAAAAACAAAGAAAAAAAATTACTTCTCAGGTGGTTTCGTCCTATTAGTGTGCTTTCATGCTAAAGAAACTATTTAAAATAGAAGCTAAGACAAGATTTTTACATGATGTTAATCATTATGTGCAATTATTTTTTTAATTAAAATGGAAACTCATTAAAGAATTTGAAAAGTTAAGAAGATAACAGCAAAAAGTAAGAAGTATGCAGCATGGGGTACATAAATTCATAATGGTCTGAAATCCAAACGTGGTATCATACTATGCAGTTAATGCAGTATTAATGTAAAAGCCAGAGAAGAATCTACTGTCTGACACACACTCAAAGGAACAAAAAATGAATTATTTTGAAATAGCATTTCAGGGCAAGAGATCTTGTCAAACTCTACTGTATCAGTGCTGACAGGATTATTCACGTGGTATATCTGGTATCCAAATTGCTTTGTAAAGCCTTGATTGCCCTAAAGGGACTAAGTTACACTGGAAGTGAAAGAAAACTGCAGAAGCAGGCTATGTGTAATCCAACATGCTTCTAGCTTTGTCTAATTCAGCCCATCTGAATTGGGAATATAAGTGCCTGATATTCCCAGTATTGATAGAGGGAACTCACCTCTTCCCCTTCCTTCAACCTGCAGAGAACTGAGGCAAGTAACTTACCTCCTAATTTAGATGCTTCAATACCTTTGAAGAAACCTGACAGACATAATTATCTTTTATTACTGTTCTCTGTCTGCAGAGATACCACAAAATTACTCTAACTCTGATTAAAACAGACAGGTTCCATCAGTTTGAATGACCACAAGAGCTGAGTAATACACAATTTACATACTGATAAATTTAAAAAAAAACGAAAAAGAATTATGGATGTGTATTTTTCCTTTGCCCAGATGATGATGGAAGTGGAACTAATGTAAACAGCAAAAGACCATGTAGAAATACAGTGTAGTCAAGGTTAAAATTTTAAGGTTTTTCAACAGCCATAGTCTGGTCTGGCAGTTTTCAAGAAATAGGTAGGTATTTCTAGTATTATATTTCAGCTTTCAGCCAAAAAATTTATACATATATACATATATATATATATATATAACCCAAAAATATTCATTTGCAGCAATGAAGCTTTTTTCCAGTGAGCATCAGATCTCACCATGATCTCTGATGTAGTCTCTGGTCTGGCACCAATGAGAAGTAATCAGAGAAATTATATAAAAACAGAATCATAAAACGGTTTTGCTTGAAAGGGAAATTTAAAAACCATCTAGTTCAACCCCACAGCAATAAGCAGGAGCATCTTCATCTAGACCAGCTTTGTCAAAGCCCTATACAACCTGACTTTAAATGTTTCCAGGACAGGGAAATCTATGACTCTGGACAATCTATTTCAGGGTTTCATCACCCTCATTATGAAAAAATTCTTCCTTATATTTAGACTGAATACACACTCTTCTAGTTTAAAACCATTCCCCCCTTGTCCTATCACTATGTGCTCTCGTAAAAATTTCCTATTCAGCTTTCTAGTAGGCCCCTTTAAGTACCAAAAGGGCACAAAAATGTCACCCTGGAGCTGGCTCTTTTCCAGACAGAACAATCCCCAGTTCTCCCAACCTGTTGTCACAGAAGAGACCTGCCATGTGCTCTGCGAATCCTGGAATGGCATCTGAGACCCCTCCGTCTCAAGATTAGGGGGTTTGGAAGGGAGGGAAGGAAGAGAGCAATCTGGGGTGCTTTTCTGCTGTTGTCTGTTGCTTTCTGTTAGAACTAAATGTTTCTGAATTTGTAAAAATATTGGTAGGAATAGAGAAGCTGTTTTATCTCCATTTTCCACTTTTATAGTTAATAACTCCCCTATTTCATCCCAAAATAAAACTGAATTTATATCTTGCAAGTTTAAATCGGATTTTTCGATAGACAACCAGCTAGCAAAATGTATTAATTTCTTCTTGAAGATTATAATATCTCCATCACTTATAATTTCTCTAATCTGAGAAAAAGTACTCCTTTGTAACGTAGTCAGTCTACAACTCATTCTGATGTTAAAAATCTATGCAACTGTCTATCCTTTTTTCTCAGTATAAACACAGAAAATTAGCCCTTCCCCCCCACACACCCACCACGGTTGGAAGAGGAACAGCTAGGCAGGAAAGAGTTAACACAGAGGCAGCTGTAAAAGGCGGCGCTGCAGGCTTACTCCCTTAATGAGACAATGAGACAATACACGTCTTACAGTCTTACACAGTGTCTCAGCTGAATGCTCCCCACCACCACTCTTTTCGGAGCAGTGGTTTTAAATTTCCGTGTCAATCTTTGTTTACTTACCCCTCTGGGGATTTCGGCTATGTGTTTATGCTGCTCAAAAGTGCTTGTCCAGGCCGACTTACTGTGGGTGCAGCAAGCTCCCGACCTATTCCTGAGACGAAAAGTCACGCAGAAAGTGACTTCTCGCCTTTGGATAGTTGAACGACCCTAGCTTAAATGAATCCCTTTTACGGGACTCTAAGCAAAGCGTGGGGCACTTAAAGTGAGCCCCACGTTGGGCGACAACTGACTCTGCCCCACTTGCCCCAAATTCCAGACCTTCCAGCTAGGTCTCAGCCAGAGATGGGGTGGGGACTGGTCATGGACATAGCAGACAAATAAGTCTCAGACCCCTGGCTCTCTTTCAAGGTTTATTCTTGAAGGGGCCCAGGAGAAAAGAGAGAGATCACATGACACACAGAGGTTTATATACCTTTCAGGAAAGGGGGGTGGTTAAGGGGTAGTAATAGGATCTCCTTCCAGCTCGGTATGATCACATAAGGGTAAGGTCCACAGGTCAAGGAAAGCAAACATATGTTGGTCAGTGGAATGCAACAGGGTGGTGACTTAATTGAAGCCTTTTAGTACCTGAAGGGATCCTACAACAAAGATGGAGAAATGCTTTTCACAAAGGCACGTAAGTGACAGGACAAGGGGGAATGGCTTCAAAATGAGAGTAGGTTTAGGCTAGATATTGGCAAGAAATTCTTTACTGTGAGGGGGATGAGGCACAGGAACAGGTTACCCAGAGAGGCTGTGGATGCCCCATCCCTGCAAGCGTTCAAGACCAGGTTCAATGAGGAATTGGGCAACCTATTCTGCTGAAAGATGTCCCTGTCCACAACAGGGGGCTTGGAACCAGGCAATCTTTTTCTCTTCCAATCCAGGCCATTCTAGGATCATATGATTAGATATAATTTTCTATAGCTTTATAATTCAATGTACGTATCAGTTTCTAAAAAGTGGAGAATAGATCTGTCAAAAAGTTACATGAAGTACATGATAATAACTGAGAAAAATAAAGAAGAATCTAAAAACTATTGTGGTCTTATTTGATTTAATAATTCTATCCAAAGAAATAAATATTCCAAGCATGTGTAGAGACTGGAATAATGAATCACACTAAATCTACACAGATTCTATTGTAATGCACAATATTTTGTGTCTTTTTTTTTTTTTTTTTTTTTTTTTTTTTTTTTTTTTTTTTTTTTTGTAAGATTACTATATCTTTTCCTCACACAAAACTGCACAACTGAACAACAGAGGGAAAACTGTTTCAGCAGGGACACCCTGGGTTGGGGAAACTCATACAGAGAGACTGACTATTCCTTGAGATGTAATGTGAGAAATGCTTGGAGGACTGTTCCTTGTCGAGCAAGTGCTAGCTGACTGTGAAGCATGCAGCATTGATGTGAAGTCAGTCCTTACTATGCAGACTACTGTTCTTAGAGACTTAGGGGTTCTGTATAATGCATTGCAGTAAACCAAATAAAAAAACTTGCTCAAAGTTTCTGAACAGAAATCAAGCTTAGAAGAAGGGATTTTGCAAGATATTGTGAAATCAGTGGAAGTCTCCATAGATTAATCAAAAATAGGCTGAAGTATATGAGGGTTTGAGAGGACTTTATCTGAAATGGTTCTCCATTCATTACTGTCAGTGGACTGCCTAAGGACCTGGATAAAAAAAAAACAGTGATTCTGATCACTCTGAATGCTTACTTCACTACACTTGTCTTCTTTTTTAAAGTTTATATCTTTAAGTGTTATGTCCATGATTCTTTCTTTGTGACCAGATACGCAATAGAAATGCAGAATGACAAAATTTTGAATTAAAAGAATGACCAATGTCGCAAGGGAATTAAATAAAATTATGACAGGCTACTTAAATATATAAAAATCCAAGAACTCTGTCAGGAATTACTTGAGCCATTAAGAGATGAGTGGGATGCTAGTGACAGATACTGTAGCTGACAGCCTGAAATAATTCTTTGCTTCATTTTTCACTCAAATAAATGGAGGGTCAAACTCTAGAGAGTAAGGAATGGTAAATTTTCTTGTGGAGTTAATTAAAAAGTGGGAAACAGAGAAAGATTAAAAGTTTCATGTCTGATAGTTCAAAGTGGTGTATTAAATATGGTTAATGTATTGAGCTCTAAGGTACCTTGTAGCTATGAATGATGATGGAAGTAGCAGGGGATCTAGAAAAGGTACCATCCAGAATTTTGAAAGTGTATAAACAGATATGGAATGTAGCAAGCAGAATTTCTCTTCCTCTTGGTTATTTGTAGCAGAGCAGACACAATCACTTGTACTTACTGGAGGACAGAAACTGGCTTGCTGAGAAAAAAAAAAAGATTTGAAGATATTAAAGCCAAAAGTCTGAATAGGGATAGAGAAGATCTCTCTGCCACCCAGAGCATCCCTCCAACTGTGATCCCAAAACATCTGACTAGATTTCCTCTGTTCCTCTACAACTCAATTACTGCTGAGGGCCCACTGTTGCTGTGAAATTCTGTGCTGATAGCTAGGAAACTCCCTAGAGTTATGTGTGGCTGGAATCTTTTCTCTTCTAGCCTAATGGAATGACAAAGAAATGCATAAAACGAAACTAAAAATGCTTAAGAGCAATAAATTTCCTGATGCAGACTAGGGAAATCTTGGGGAGTTGTGGGAGTGTCCTTAATATGCTTTCTGTAGCCTCACAGCAGGCTACATTTGGAGTTTGCATTGGGGACTGGAGAACTGAGAGCTGCTACGTCTTCACCACCACTCTGCTGCTTCTCATGACAGCCTTTACTGGTCCCTGCATATCTCATGATACCGCTTTTGTCTACCTATTTGTCCCAGCTATAACAGCTCAAAGGGGCTGTTTAAAAGGATGCTCTGTAGCATTCAGCTCTGTGACTCATTTCAGATGGGACATGAGACATGGTCAGGAAGCATGTAGAAAGGATTTTATTTTATCCTGTTTACTTTTTCCTACTTCAAACTGTTTTCTTAGGCAAGGTCTTACAAAAATACCAGGGAATTTTTGTTTGAATACAGCTTTCTTATCGAAAACAAAGCTCTGTCTTACATGTTGTAGTTTAATGCAAGCTTGGGATGCTCCTGGAATGACATGTAATGTTACTGCCTAAATGTCTCCCAGGCAATACATATTTTTTATTTATTTACTACTAAGAAAGTATTTATATTGCTTCTTTGGGGTTTGTCCCAACATTTCTTTCCTTTATTTTTCTGTTATATATTTTGTTCTGCATTTAACTATTGTCAGACATCATGGCATGTGTCCTTAAGTACCACAACCATTCATCTGAATGTGTCACACTCCATTATTAATATGGCTAGATTTATACTGAAAATTAACTGGATAGAAAATATTTATTTCAGCCATATTAAAGCATGGTGATAAAGCTGAGAAGAAAAAAACATAAGACTTAGCATTACAAACAATCATATCTGAGCTCCACTTTCAGCATGTGAGTTGTCCCAATTCCTTCATAGCACCACATATCTGCTCAAGCATCTCTTGAACCCTCTGCAGAAGTCTTGCTTTATTCTCTAATAATGTCAGTATTTATTTTAATTTTTATTTGTTTCTTATGGCTTTTGATAATATAATTCCAATTTTCTATATAACTGCCTTCTAACTCCACATAATTTTAAAAAAGTGATGATTTTTCTAACCATATGGGACAATTCCTATAGATTTTTTAATATTTTAATCTTATTAGTGTAATTCATAATGTGTTTAATAATGCAATTCTGGAAAAAAACCCCCAAATTTCTCTTGTTAAAAATAATTGAAAACACAGTGGGGACCTTTTAAAGAAATGGTCTTAATTAAAAAGTCAGACATGACAGTGCATTTCTGTTCATTTATTTTACACTACCTGGATCATAAAAGTCTCTTGGTTTTCCATCTGGTAATATTAAATTAAACTCAAAACAAATGGACAGAATGCATGCTTTGTGTTGACTCACTTTCCCCTCTTTTCAGGGAAAACAGTGTTTTGGAGGAAAAAAAGTATGCATTCCTCTTAAGTAGCAGCATAGGATGTTTGGTCTATGTGAAAAGGGAAGTTTTTTTTGCCCAAAGACATTGTGGAGTCTCCATCATTGGAGATACTAAAAAAGTGACTGAACGTGGTCCTGGACAACTGCCTGAGTTTGGACATGATGGCCATCTGAGGTACCTTCTAGCCTCACCCATTCTATGTCCCCATGAAATGCTTACAGTCCGAAACTCTAATAGACTTTCATGTTGTTATTTATCATGGATAATTCTTGAAATTAAACTGTTTTTCAATTGTTTTCCTACATGTCTAAAAGCTTTTTCTTTCCAGACTATTTGCTTGTGAGAAACTGTTATTAAAAACAAAATAAATTAAAATATATTTCACATTAACTTCATTAGAAGAGAAGGAGAAGGAGAAATATTCCCCCTGTCTGCTTTAAACTAATTTTTTCCCCTAGGTTTTTCCTCTTCTACTACAGTCTGAGATCACAGAATCACAGGATGGCCTGGGTTGGAAGGGACCATAAAGATCATCCAGTGGCATGCCTCCCATGTGGACAGGGACACTTTTCCCTAGAGCAGATTGCTCAGAGCCCCATCTAACCTGGCCTTGAACACTTCCAGTGATTGGGCATTCACAGATTCTCTGAAAAACCTGTTTTAGTACCTCACCACCCTTACAATAAAGAAATTCTCCCCTAACATATAATCTAAACCTCCTCTCATTCAGTTTGAATGCATTTTCCCTTGTCCTGTCTCTACATGCCCTTGTAAAAAGTCCCTCTGACAAGCACCACATCACTGTCTGTTCAGTGTAACATGAATTATCAAATATGCTATTCAAAACCAATACCCAGTAGATGGGAAATCTATCAAAAAATGAAGTGAAATATAATCAAAGTGTGAACTTTGAAATACCTTATATGAGATGAAATGGACAGATTGATCTATAGCAGTTCTAATTGCTTTATTTCAGAGAAATGGAAATATATATCTGGTTTATAGTCAAGGGAATCTTTGAGTTTTTTCTCAGACAGGAAAAGTGAGCAACTGAAAAGTCATGAAGATGAATCCCTGTTATGTAACTTGTAGTGAAGCTTTGTGTAAATATTGGACTAAGAATGCCAGTTCCTTCAACTTTGGCTTAGTGGGGAAAATGAGGTAAAAGCCATCTTGTTCATTATCAGATCAATATGAATTATGAATTCATCTACACTGAAGAGATATAAAATGTTCCTTTGTGTCACATGAGAAGAATACCCCTCTGCACTCTCAAATGTTGCTCTTAGTGATGATGTCATTAAGAAAAATGCATTTAAGAAAAAAGTTGTTTTCTTATGGCAATTGTCCAAGATAAACATTCAAGTCAGTAGGAAGTGCTGATTCTGAATTTCATGTTTCAGTTTTGCCACAATTATACAAGATAAAGCAACACTGGGGTGGGGAGGGATAAATGACAATGAAATTATGAAAATAGGGAGAACCTGTCATGCCGATTACTTTGATTCATTCTACCACAACACCAGAAGAGATTATGCATAGATGACTGTTGGAATCCATTTATGAATGCTTCTGAGTTCTCATCTAAATCATAAACAACTTAATATGCTTCATATGCTTCATTGCTTAAAATCTGAATACACAAGTCCTCAGTTCCTTTTTGAAAATAGTCTTATTATTGTGATTCACACATAATGAATGCCATTCTGAAGTTTTATATCAAACTTCTTTTTGTTGTATTTAAATGCTTCCCAGTAATGATTTTGATCAATATTGTCACAATACCAATCTTTTCTGTTATTCTCAGTTACATGTATGAACAATATAGAATGTCTAAGGGTAATTGCTGATGTTAGCCAAAAACATAATAAAGGCTTTGAAAGGGTAACTTTTTCCTGAATTGTCAGAAACAATACTGGAATAACTAAACAATATTTAGTTACTTTAAGAAGTTAATTTAAAAAGACCCGTCAGACATCCCACCTTAAGAAGGATGTTGCTTTATTCCTGAGATTGTTCCTGCCTTGTCAGTATAAAGAAGGTGACAAGGCAATAAAGTTGATCTGATGAAATACCAAGTTGTTATCCTTTTCTCTCTGATATTGTATTTCATGTCATACAGTTATCTATATCCTGTGACTTCAGCATCCCTATGACATTTAGAACTACACATCAAACAAAGCTGTGATCTGCCTCAATCATAGTTGCAAACCATGATGAGATTCAGTCTTATATTTTGATGTTTATAAATCATACTCTCCTCAGAGGTATCACATGAATAAACCACAGATAACTGTCTAGAAAAGAAATCATGAAAACCAAACCCACTGTAAGTGGTCTTCATCACAGTGATACAGGTACAGCTGTTCAGGTGAAATCTGGGAGATTTAAAACAGTAGTTAAACTGAAAAAAGCATGTAAAATGTCTAAAATGCAAGGAAATGTTGATATACTTTGGTATAGACAGAATAATGATCAAAGTAAAAAATTGAACTGTGCTCTTATATAATTGGTTATAATTTAGTATGATTTAATATTGAAGCTGAGATCTCTTAAAAAACTATCTACTGTGTTTGGTGTGTAAAAAGAACTTCTAATTTATTAATATAAATTATATATTAATATAATATATAATATATTATATTATATTAATTTTATATATATTCATTTTACATATCTGATATGCTGTGTATTTATAGTTTACGAAAGAGCTTCAGCCTTAACAGAAGAAGCTAAAGGAAAAAACTTCATAGACACATAAAAAACACCACAAGTGCACAATGATTCATCAATCGTCAGTAGAGGTGAACTTTTAGTGTCTGATGTGTTTGTTAAGTCACAATTGTTAGAACTGCTAGTCATGAAGTGCACAACACTTAAAAATGCTGCATGTTGTACCAGTACAGCATAAACACTGACATCAACCCAAGCAAAGTACAGTAAAACAATCTGAAAAGCACAATTAGCAAATCCAAAAAGTTCAGACAAATGAGAGTAGACCAAAAATAACAGCTAAAATAGGCAGGGTTATCCAAGGCAATCAACACCTTTTAAAAGGCATATAAATGGATTTCAGTCATTCACAACATTGTCAAGACTTAATCAGGTAACACAATTCCTGTTTACAATTTACTTATTTATGAGTCTGTGGAGTTATTGCAGTGCTAATTTCATTTTGCAACATCCACAATACCATATTATGCTAAAAAAAAATCTCACGGACTTCATTTGTATCTTATAAAGACTTCTGATATGTACATGATTTACATGTATATTTTATATTAAACCATGTAAATCATACTTAATGGTGGCAAATATGTATGGAAGAGACTGCATATGTAAATATGCAGTAGTTTGCAAATATGGCAAAAGTTTACAGCAGTCAGAAGTATATTAGCTGCTTTATGAGTTCCAAATCCAGTTAATATGGAAATTACTTGAATAAATTTTTTTAAATTATAGATCCTGCCTCAGAGGGCAATGTTTTAAGGAAGAAATCCTCTGACTTTGAAGATATAATTGTATAATCATAATGCTATTTTGTGACATTCTAAAAGTTTTATAAGTGCAAAATCTATTAAAGCATGTGTATCTGAGATTTAAAGTTCATAATTTTAGCATCAAACCTATATAATGCTGACATAAATCTTCATTGCTTTGTGGAGATGGATGAATTTTGTTGAAATTTATTCAGAAGACAGCACTGAAATTTAAACTGTGATTTCATTTCAGTCGTACTGAGGAAGAAGTAAGACTCCAAAAGGAATGTACAGAATTTTTCCCTGTTTTAGAATTTCATGTTTCAAGTGGTTTCTTTACAAAAATTTTTACTTTGGACTCTTGCTTTTGGATTTTGTTTGGTTTTGAAATTTTTTTGGGAAATGCTGTGAGGGAATCCAGTATTTCCAGCTTTCAGATCTCAGAAATGAATACAAAGCATTTAAAAGACCAGCCACGAGTGAGAAAATCACAGACTTTGCCACTGAGAAAAACTGGGAGGTTACATTTTCAAGTCGGCCTTGCTAACATTACCAGCAGCATTGTGTTCTTAACTTCCATCTTATATTTTGATCCCAGTACCTGGAAGTTTTCAAACTATGCAATAGGCAGCATTCACAGGGAAAAGCAGTACTTTTTTTATCAAAAACAGCATAAATATTTTGAAAATCTTGAAATTTCTGCTATACATCATAAGGTTGTAAAACCAAAAGTATAATTGCAAAATATAAGCTTAAAATTCATCAAAAGTCTATGAAGCCTGCATGCATATAGATTTGATAAAATTCTTTAACATTATGTAAATCAACACACCTTGAAATATGACATCCCTCTCTGTTGCTGTCACTATTCATCTCTGTTTCTTTGTTGAAGAACTGTGAAAAATCAACATTGTTAAGAAGGGCTATTTAACAAAGTTGTGTATTTTTATTTGTGCAGAATGAGGGCTGAGTATTTCATCTGTGAAATAAATTATATCAGATTTTTCCCCCATATTTTCTTACTAGGGGATTGATAAAAATCTAAGTCATGCATGTAAGAATGCCTATAAAGATAGAACACTATAGTAAGCAAAGAATGCTCACAGTATGGATGTACTAGGAGTGAAGAATAGCTACAATTCCTTAGTTTATAATTGAAAGGAGCAATCCAATTGTATCTTCGTTGTAGAAATTTCACAGCCCATTTGGATCCCAACAGTAGGAGTAGGTGAATATGAACATGCTAAGAAAAACTGAAAGATTGAAAATATGCACCACAATGAAGTAGGAGGAATGGAACTTAGGAACTGAGAAAGTACAATTAGTTTTCTATTCACAAAAAGTATAAACGAGCATTGCCTTTTCAATATAAAAGAAAAGAAATTATTGTATGAGGCATTGCAGGTCATGTTTCACAGAGAGATAGGAAGATACTGTCAAGTCTTTGCTTGGAAGCAAAGTCACAGTTCTGGAGCCAAGATGCAAAAACACTTTGAGAAGAAACAAAATGTGACTGTCCCTCATAAATAATTTCCATGCATTGCATACAATTAAGACTAGAACAACCACGTGAGGAGTAGCATCTTGGAGAAAGAAATATGGCTGGATCACAGTTGCTTCTCGGCTACAGCAATGAAGGGTCACTTGCAGAGAGAAATAAATTTGAATCAGATTTGGGGCCACAAGTGGTATAATAACAATTACAGCAATTTCACAACTATAAGACGAACCAGACTATACGGCACAATTTTTTTTTTTTTGCAGCAAGGATCCACACACAACAAAGTAACGAATTAGTGATGGAATCATAGGATTGTGGGGTTTACCAGCAGGTGCTCAATTTGCAAACATTTTTCACAGATCAGCGTAGCCTTTAAACATGGGCTCGTCTCAGGGTTGCACTGGCTCAGCTTGGCTCGGGGCTGCCACGGGCTCGCAATTCTGGGTTGGCAAATTTCTGAACTTTGTTCATATATAAGACACACCGGATTATAAGGCGCACTTCCGGGTTTCAATCAAGATTTTAGTCAAAAGGGGGCACCTTTTGAAATTACTGTAATCTGATGCTGTTGGGGAATTCAAAAGACGGTAAGTGGAACATACAGGCAATTTCTCTCCTGACGAGACAAATTCAATTGGGAATCAAATCCTAGCTCCTAACAACTTTTCTTTTTTTCTGATTTAGTAGCAAACTCCATTGTAAGTATACAAAAAACTTTACAGTTTTTAATCTATCCTTATTGTGCCCTATAAAAAGCTAAACAAACAGTGTTTATTCAAACAATTTGTACTATCTCAAGATTTAGCCAGAAACAACTTCTCCCTTTTCTGAAATTGATTACACCCATTTTCAAGTACAGAAATTTTTAGATATTTAGAACTGGTTTGTGAGGGATGAGGCACATTAATACCTCAAAAACATTTTTCAAAGCTGAATATTATTTCATAAGTATCTCTCTTTTTCTGTTTATCCTGAAATGAAAAAACACTTGAGAATTTTGCAACTCATAATTTGACTGAATAAAAAATTAGGTGTAAAAATAAAGCCCAGAATTTTCCAAACTGGACATTAGGGGCTGCATTATTTTTTTTTTAACTTGTCATTACCAGGGAACACTGGTCCTACAATAGTCAAAATAGACCAAAGACTTGATATTGGGTAATCAGCCCTCCGTAAATATTTCTGTCTTTCTGTCTAATATTATCTAGATCTGCTATTCATGTTAATGAAATGCGGAGGAGCAGATGTGGTTTCTGAAGGTTTGCTGTGCACCAATAAAATCAATATTTTGGGGTTTGGTGGTTTTTTTTGGTTTTTTGGGTTTTTTTCTAAAATTCACTTTAATTTTCCTTTTCTTTCTCTCCTTTTCTCTTTCTTCCATTATTATAAACAATTTCAAAGTTGCCATACATTTTTTTTTCTTATCTTACCTACTCCAAGCATCTTCAGTGCTACCTTCTCTAGGAGATAATATATTCATGGAAGTAATACTGAAGTACTGCAGTGCTCTCACTGACACTCCTGAAAGCTCCATGTGGGTGGAAATCTACTTCTGCCTAAAGCATCACTGATTTCATGGGACAATAAAGCTGCAATATGCTAAGCAAAACAGAAATATTGCCAATGTGCAACATTTCCTTAGGCTTTCTGAAAAAGATAGGACAAAACCTGATGCACAAGCTTCATTTCTAACAAAAGAGGCTCATTAGGTTTCTTTTCCAGATCTGTGTTAATGGAGGACAAGATGCATACCATCACCCCTGCATTTGTTTAGTGCGTGGCATTTCTAGCTCTGGGCTTGCATAAAATCATGTTGCTTTCAGTACTTTGAAGTTCTGAGAACTAGATAAAGCATACTCTATGATGGGTTAGTAACACACAGATTCTTAAAAAGACGTCATGTCATGGCAAGGAGTAACATATTTTTACTGTCCTAATTTTTCATCAAATGTGACAGGCTCTCTTATAGCATTTGAAGATTTGAAGATAAAGCAGACCCAGACCCTTGATAAAATGTACTATTGTTGTAACAGTAAATTTTGAAAGCACCTGCTAGTGCATATAGCTTTTCCTAGATGCAATTACACTGTTTTAATTATCAATTGTCTTTAAAGGGGAATATAACATGACTTTCCAGCATTTCTTTCTTGAATTGAATTTGGTATTAAATCTCATTTAATGAGACACTAGAACTTCAGTCATTTTTTAAGACCTTGAAAGGGGTATCATTCTTTTAAAATGAGTACACAAAAATTAGAATGAAACATTAAAATATCTAGAAAATTACTAGGTTTGAAAAAAAAAAATAAGCACCCATACACTAGATAAAATCCTACTGTAGACCACTTGCTGGGTTTCTGTGGTATAGCACCAACTTTTCTATACAAAGAACCCATAATAAAGAGCGTTAAACACCAGCAATTGAAAGCTCCAGTTCAAATAGAAAAATTGTTCAATAGCTTTCCTGGTTATAATTAAAAGGGGTTTTTCAGCTCACTGTCCACAGTCCATGTAATTAGCATGTGAAATAACATTTTAATACAATTAAACTGTATAATAACCTTCTTCACCCTGATAGTAAGCAAGGTTAAAAATGTAATTTCTTTAGCAGATAAAAAAACCTATAAATACCTTCCTAGTGAGCTTGAATCAAATCAGGAAAACTAATCATCAATAGAAACATTTATTTTATATGTTCTTAGTTCCATGTAATGCAAAAAACTTCTACATATTCCACAGGAATTTTTACAATCACACATACTCAAACCAAAAAAGTTAATATTAGAAATATGCTTCCAACATTTTTTTTCCTCTCTGTGCTTTACTTAATAAAAAAAATATTTCACACAAAGCTGAAAAATGCTAATGCTATGTGCAGCAGATAATCAGTTGTATTGGTTTTGCATGGCCTGGTTTTGGTAGAGTTGGTTTCTGTGAGAAGCTGCTGGAAGGTTCCTCCATGTCCAACAGAGCCAGTCCCTGGAGGCTCCAAAGATGGACATGCTGCTGGCCAAAGCTGGGTCAGTTAGAGAGATTAGTAATGCCTCTGTGAAAATGTAGTTAAGAAGAAATCACAACAAAAATTGGTGGCACAGATTTAGTCGTGACCGGAGAGGAGTGGAGGTAGAACATGAGAGGAACAGCTCTGCAGACACCAAGGTCAGTGCAGAAGGAGGGAGAGGAGGTGCTCCAGGCACCAGAGCTGGGATTCCCCTGCAGCCCATGGGGCAGCCCATGGTGACAGAGCTGTGTCCCTGCATCCCCTGGAGAACCACTGGGATGCAGAGATCCACCTGCAGCCCATGGGGATCCATGGGGGATGCAGAGATCCACCCACAGCCCATGGAAGAGCGACCCACACTGCAGCAGCTGGGGCTATGTGCCCATGGGACACAGTTATGTGTCACCAGTCCCAGGGAGCTGTTTTCTGTGGGATGGATTGACACTGGAGATGCTCATGGAGAAATGTCTCCTGTGGGAGGGACCCCATGGTGCAGCAGGGGAAGGACTCCTCTCCCTGAGCAGCAGGGGAAGCCACAGGTGATGAACTGACCATGACCCCCATTCCCTGTCTCCCTGCACCACTGGGGTGGGAGGGAGAGCTGGAAGGAGGGAGGTATGGGGGGAAAGTGTTTTTAAGGGCTTACTTTACTTCTCATTGTCGTGCTTTGATTTTGTTGGTAATAAATTCACTTTACATTTCTAACTTGAGCCTGTTTTGCCTGTGACGATATTTGGAGAGTGATCTCTCCCAGGCCTTATCTCAACCCATGAATCCTTTGTTACATTTTCTCTCCTCTGACCAGCTGCAGAAGGGAGTGAGTGAGTGGCTTTTCCAGGTGCCCGGCATCAGGTCAGTGTCAACCCATTACATCAGTGAATTAATTTTTGTTTTGTCTTACAATTTGAAGACTTAGCATATTGTACAATTGAGTTAGTTCATATTACTCTCTTATTTCAAATTTTGCTGTTCTATGTTAGACTCCTTTCAGACAACCTCTAGTTGAATGAGCAGCTTCTACTTAGGGGGGAAACTGTTTCCCCAAATATTAAATACCTAGCCCTGATCTGTGGCTGTCTCATACCCATATCCATTTATTACCCTTTCATCTCTTTTTAGAATCTGGGGGAAAAAAATTGAATCTGGACCACTGTGATATTTTATTAAAGCTGTCTTTTACATGCTTCTATGACAATTTAAGAAAGATCAGATAACATTTTGTCAAATAAAAGCGAAGTTTGATATTTTTTTCTAATATACTATGACTTTGTCTTCAACATGTGCAAAGAAATGGTCCTAAAAGTCTGACTAGCATTGTGTGTGTGTTGGTAAGGATACCCATATGATCTTCCCTGGATCAAAGTTGGTTCCTCAGAACTTTGAGGAATTCAATGCATATTTCTAATTTGAGGGTTTTGATCCATAATACCTAAACTTATTCATGAACTGTGGGACACTGAGAAGCTTTTCAGACACTGTGGTGTGTGGTATGTCTCTGCATGAACTACAGACAGTATTTTTTAAAGATAGAAGTTTTCACAGAAAAACGCTTTAAATTAAATTCCATTACTTCCTCAATTTCTTCTATTTCAATTGAGCCTCCACCTGCTCTTGGGCCCACTCTATGACCTTAGGAATTCCCAGTAGGCATTGGCCTTTGTGTAACGAGTTAGGTGGGGAAGCATCCCTTGACAGTACCAGGAACTCCTGCATGGCAAGGGTAGGGATAGCAATATCCATATCAGGAGCTCCAGACACGTGACCAAGGTGGGAAAAGAGAGATGATTCCTCTTCCCCTAGAGCCTAAGCAAAACAATCATCTGAATTGCAGCCTGAGTGGAATCATACCATTGTTACTGGACTTTTGAAAAATTCCATAATTACTGACTTGTATTGTGGCCAGGATGGAGATTGATGACTAAAGCAAATCAGTTCATGATCCTATAAACTGCACTCCTAAGTGAGGCCATTTGGTTTCTCCTGGCCTCAGCAGCATCTCCCTCCCTCAGACCTTGTGAACCCCCACTTATGTGATCATCAGAGAACCGTCACTGAGCTGGAGCCTGGACCAATCCCCCTCACTCCGAGGGGCTCCACCCTTGCCCACTGAGAAATGCAAAGGCATTCAATGTGAATATTTTACTGCACTCGAGGGGAATTTTTAACTGGTATATACCTTTGTTTGTGTTTATTTATTTATTTATTAATAAGTAACTTCATGTCTGTCTGCATGACTGAGTGAATATTTAAACACTTTCTAACAAGCACGCTATGAATGTTGCCATCTCACATCTATAATTAAGTCACTGTTGTAATTGTACTAAATCCAACTTAATCACTTTGTAAATGTTAAATTAGTTAATCGTTAAGTGCTGCTAAATCCTTTAGATATGAAATGTTGGCCAAGTCTGAGACTAAGATTGGGTTTAGCCTCACCTAAGACTCATCGTGCAAAGGGTCCACTCTGAACCTTGTGACTAAACAGGAGGGTTACCTTTTTGTGTCTTTGCTAACAGTGTAAATCATTCTAAATTGATTCTAACCTGATTTTTTGTGGTAAGATAGCTTGAAAGGAGAGTAGAGAAGGGGATCTCTCCTGATGAATTACAGCTGTACTGATTACTGAAGAGTGGAAATATCTGTTCCTGCCCAATGAGTTTGGGTGTTATGAAAGAGTGGGTTAGCTGGCTACAAGTTGTGGTTGGAGCTTGAGGGTCTGCTGGCTGTGCTGTGGGTTGTGCAAGGAACAGATAATGTAAGATGCTGCTGTGTGAGGGACAGACAAGGCTAGGTGGCTCTGTAAGGGACTGGTTGAGGCTTGCTAGTCATGCAGGAGGAAGATGGAAACTTGCAGAGGGGAGAGAAGAGAAGAGAAGGAGTCAGTACTGTGTGAAGCTGCCATGAGAGAAGGAGTCAGAACTGCTGGAAAGAAGTATAGTGAAAAGAAGGAATGTAGAGCTTTCTAAATAAAGGACTGTGGTGATGCCAGTTGTCTGTCGTGATGTAACTGCAACCATTTTTTGTGTTTCATCTGTGTTGTAATAGAGGGAACTTTGCCATCATATTTTATTAAGCCAGGCTTTTGTATCTTCATATTAAGCCTGCTATTGCTAATACCTTTGACAGCAATCCTTCAGGCAACCTAAGTCGTTTGTGGCAACTGTTAAACCTATGTATCAACTCTCTACAGTAGCAGAAACTGACCATCCTAAAAAGCAACTAGGCCAGGACTAAATTTTGGACTATATTGTTACTGGAGATTGGCTTCCCCCTCCTTGTGCCACCTGCAATTTATACAACGTTGCTTCAAGTGCAATGTATTTAACTGCCCATCAGCGCTGAGATGCCTAAATTATTTTAACTATGTCTGACTAGAACACAAATTTTATCTTATGAAAATAAAAGTACAAAAAAAAAATTGGTCATAAAATTGACAAGAAAAATATTTATGTGTAGTCTCCTACTGTCGTAGTAGGAAAGAAAAAATGTGGATGTATAATGGGTTGAAAATTAATGAACAACAAAATATATGCTTTTTAGTAGCTATGATTTTTCCTTAACTCTTACAATCACATTGTTTAGTACTTTTGACATTTTTAGTAGATTTTAAATAATGTTCTTTAACTTATATCCTAGTAGATGATGAATGTAGCTATGAATAGAGTTCAAAGCTGCTGATTCCTGATTATTTTTGCACAGAGATGGTAAATAAAGTTATAACTCCCATATGGTACTAGGTGGTTTTATAAAGTTCAAAAAACATGGATTATTAATTAGGCCATGTGGAATCAGATTTTATTACTAAGGAAGAAAAGTGGGTTTTGGGGGAAACAATACATTTCTTGTCATACTTTAAAGACTTGATTTTTTTCTTTACTTTTTTTCTATAGAAGCGAAAGCATATTTCATATTCTTTCCCTTGGAGTTATAAATCTAAGATCTGTGTGTGTGCAACTGAACTGCAATTGAGATGCTATTAAATGATCTGGAAAATAAGACAGGTGGGGGAGAATGGAAGAGAGACAAAAGATGGGGAACTAATTACTCACAAAGACAGAAAAGGGTTTCCATGACAAGGTTTAGGTACTTCTGTTACTGAGCTGCCAATAGCAGAAATGGTGATACAAAGCTTTAGTCAGCTAGATTTGGATTATGTATTTTCATGGGAGTCAGGATGGTGGAATTCTCTGTTATTACTTCAAGTAACTAAACAAGGTTCTCAACTTGCTTTAAGATGTACACTAGGAACACAAGTGCAATCTAGTAAACACATCAGACAATTGTACTCTAAAATGAATCAAGTCCATTCTGGCACAATGCAGGAGGATGGACAAGGTATCTATCTCTTATCTCAAATTATGTTCTCTTATTTTCCATGTGGAACCTGACATAACCTTCATTTAGGTGGAATTATAAAAAAGGTAGATGCTACAAAATAGATACAAGTAGAAGATGCAGGGTGAGAACAGAATCACAACACATCTGCTGTTCCAGACTCTTATTCTACTGTTGCCCCAAATCCCAACATCCTGTGCCCTGCTGGCTAGATCCTTGTATCACAGATGTTCAGTTCTTGGTGGGTTTGGAAAGTGGTACAGAAGGAGAGCATGAAATAATTCAACAGTAGTATATAGTAGTATATTTCTGATAAGAAATACTAGGTTTTTCCCAAAGCCTCAGTTGGAAAGCATAGTTCTGAGTGAGGAATGCTAAAAGGGGAACCTAATAAGCAATGTTGAATGAATAAGCTATTAATTCATCGAGTAATTAAAGTTACTTAATTGCAAATTGAGAAGGGGTAATTTCCATAAGGCAAATTCCTGAATAAATGAAAAATTCTTTATTCAATCTACACATCCACTTAGTGAGGTGAGTGTTCACAAAAATTTCCTTTTTGATTTAAAAAACTCTATAGTGCATGACTGTTTTTTCCAAAACTGAAAAAGTTGTTTAGTTTCAAACTGATACAAAAGCCAGTCTTCCTTACCCTGTAAGAGCAACAGCACTAACCTTGGCCTACAGATATCTGTGAAGTTCTGAGTTTGCTCAGGCTCCACTGACAACAGTGTCACTGAGTAGGTGAAGTCTGATCAAAACATGTTGCTGTCTAAGGGCTTCTACCTCCTCAGTGTTGTTGCTTATTGCCAGAAGATCACTGACTTGGAAGAATGCAGGCTATAAAAGCAATACTGGAACAAGTTAGTAGGCCAACCAAACAGTCTGTGCTACTTTACCCATGAAATGAATGAAATGTTCACTCTCAATGACAGCATAACTGAAGAAACTTGGAGTTTATTAAAGATATGGAAGAAATGTAGGCTCTCAGTGGAAATTTGAAGTGAAAAAATATAATTTAGTATTTGTAGAGGGAAGGGCTACTGGGAATAGTAGTATGCATTTTTATCAAGGTCCATTGTGTAATAGATGTCAAAGGAATATGTGTTGTTACACAGGTATCATTAGCTCTTTCAGCGTTCTATTTATACTGAGAGAAAAAGAACAAAAATTATTAATAATATTGAATAATCAGATTTCAGGACCTTCTGTAAAAATAAACTGTTTTAAATAACAGCTAAATAACCATTAGCAAAAATATTTTGCAACGGCATGTGGAATGGAAAAGCTTGATGACATAACATTCCTTCTTCAAGTAAGCCAAAAAAGCTGGTCTCCTCCTTTTAGCTGCAGAAGTAGCTGTAGTTCCAGGGGCTGGCACTGCACAGTGCTGTGTACCATGAGCTTGGTGATAGAACTGTTGTCATGGTTAATGAGGAAAATTAACTCTACCCCAGTGAAAACCAGCATGCCTGTTCAGCACAATGGCAGAAGCAAGGAAGGAGTCTCGTGTTCTGAGGTGTTTACCCAGGTCTGTTTATCCCTATAGCAGTATAGGAATGAGTGGAAAAGGCAGAGCTTCTGCCTTCTTATAATTAGTGTATGACTAAGAAGACCATTCCTCTGTTCACACTACATTTTTGCAGTCTTTTTAAAATTAGGCTGCTGTACTAGGCAGATAGCTGTTCATGTAAATGTTATATGTAACAGAAGAGAAAATGGTACATTATGTGAAAGTAAAATTGGCAAATTTGGGGAAAAGTTTATTTACTTCAGACTGCAAGAACAGTGTCATGTATTGTTTTATCAGTGTTCTCATAAAAAATAATTTTAAAAAATGCCTTTGGCATATGTATAGTCAGTAAGAGTAGAGGCAGCTGGGAATTAGTTTGTAATTAGCTATATTATCTACCAGATGTGTCCTCTACCAGAATGTATGGTGTATTATTTTATTTAGACCTTAGACCACCTTCCAGTACCTAAAAGTGGCCAACAAGAAAGCCAGAGAGAGATATTTTACAAGGATATGCAGTGATAAGCCAAAGGGAAATTACTTTAAACTGAAAAAAAAGTAATTTAAGACTCGATATTAGGAAGAAATACTTTACTATGACACTGGTGAGGCACTGGAACAGGCTGTCCAGAGAAGCTGTGGATAAGCCATCCCTGCAAGTGTTCAAGGCCAGGCTGGATGAGGCTTTGAGCAACCTGGTCTTGTAGGAGGTTCCCTGCCCATAGCAGGGGGTTGGAACTAAGTGATTTTTTCAGATTCCTTCAAATTCAAACCATCCCATGATTTCCTGATAATTAGGTCAGTTAATTATGGGGTTTAATTTTGACACTTATTTTGCAAACTGATGCACAGCCAACCATTTTGTTAAAATTTATGCAAAATCTGTAATCCTGATTGCTTTCATGTCATGAAGCACTTTGAAGAATTAGACAAGAATACCAGCATTATGAGCTGTAATAAAAACTGTATTATAACAACATTATAAAACACTGTAAAAATTGGCTATTCTTAAAAAGAAAAGAGTCACTCTTTACTCTACTGTGTACTTATTAAAATAGACATTTTGCCTAAGGAAATCTGTGTCCTTTCTTCATTCTCTAGGGATTGCTGTTGTATCTTTTTCTACCCTTCCTGCTATATTTTTTATGAGAACAGAATCAAAACTACAATGTCTTATCTTTTTTGGTTTTGTTGTGTTGTTTTGCTTTTCAACACCTGGTAGATGGATCTGAGCTAGCTCTGACTGGAAACAAGAGTTTAAGCTATTTGTTGTTTATCACACACATTATTTACAAGGCACACATCTATAGTTCAGATACAGAGGTAAACATGTCTCACATCTTGTCAAAATGCCACACTGGCTGTCAATTACACAAGCTCTGGTCCCTCTTGTGAAGGAACAGATCACATACCTGAAACCACAACATCCTGATTCTGACAGTTTGCCTGGGGAACATTTATATTCATTGATTGCTGCTATCACACTATCTGCTTTGAAGACACACACACACACACAGAAAAATGTGTGACTAACCTACGAGCATGACCTGAGCTTTTTGATGATTTGCACCTGCTTCTCCACCTAATGACCTGAGCTGAAATACCAATTAAATATTATTTGTCACAGGAATTAACAGCTCATAATTCTTTCTAAAATTTTTTTCTGTTTTTAGCCTGCATGATTGATCAGATATTTAGAGTATTGGCAACATTGAACATTTGGAAATCAGGACCCATTCCTTGAAATATTATGAGTTAAGGGCATTTTAAATAAAATGCTCCTTTCTGTAATACAACAATTCAGTATATCTTAAGTGCTTTTATGTTCCTCTTAAAGTAACAAGAGAATGGGAAATCTGATGTATCTTAATATTTTTAAAGGGAAAGTTATTGCATCATTGTGTAATTGCGGAGGAGAGAGATTTAAATGACATTCCAAACGCTGTAAGAAAAAAATTGGGCAGCTATCAAAATAGCACAAGTGTAGAATAAAGAGGATGACATGTCTTTTCATTACTAGTAGAACCAGTTGAGAAAATTATAACAAGGATAAATCTCTCTACTCCACAATCATAGGAGGAAGCAGAAGATGTGAATTCAAGCTAAGGAGACAGTGCCAGGAAAAGCCTGCTTAGAATATAATTAGAACAGACTAATCAGGATGCTGTTGTTTCATGGAGGCACTGCACAATCCTCCTAGAGAATCCTGGTACACGGCATTCAGGAGCACATTTACCAGGGGGAAGACAGCAGTTATCTCTCTCCCTGCATTGGCATCACTGTGCTGAGCTTACCTATACATCATAGGAAAGCAAAGGTGGTGCAGCAGAGCCAGCCCTTCAAGCTTTACACTGATGGCATCACGCACCTTTGTCTGGGCCACCCAAAGCCAAGTGAGCTGGGAAAACAAGGTCATTCTTGGAATATCTCATGGATACTTTAAAATAATTGCCTGCCCAGGAATAACTAATCTTTTGTGAACATTCCTGTCCTTCAGAGAGAGTGTAGCAGGTAGAGGGAGAAGCTAAAGAGAGCTCTTTCCAGGAGTTGCACTGGACCCCACCAGAGTGTGCAGTTACTGGTCTTCAAAATGCGTTTGAAAAGTTAATGAAATGAACTTGCCTTTATCAGACATATTCTTAAGTAAAATGTTCCTACTAGCTAAATGGTTGATTATTTTTCAAGGTTAGTTAAAGAATGCCTGTAATTCTATAACAGTGTCCTCAGTTTGAAACCTTGTGGGACACATGTTCTAAAATCACACATGGCAACAGCTTCCAGGTCAGCTGCAGGACTAGGGCCCATTTAAAGGCAGCTGGGGAGGTGCTGTGCCAGTTGGGCACATGACTAGGATGGCTTTCACAGCGATTCACACCAATCCCCTGCCCCTAATTAAGCCCTCCGTAGAAGTGTGTTTGCTACAGAACAGAGAACCTTCTGGACAATAGTCTGGGAATGCTCTATTACAACCACCAGGTGCCAAGGGAATTTCAGCCAGTCAGAACCTGGGTAATGGGCATTCTCTGCCCGATTCCATAGGTGGTGGGTTCTGGGGTTACTGTGGAGATCCAGCAGAGAGCCCACAGGGAGTGAATGTGGATGTCCAAAGAACCTGTGCTGACTCTGCCAGCACCCCCAGGGGCTGTCCTGTTCCTCTGCCACATATCAAGGATGGGCTCTCTTCCCTCCTGAAGTGGGCACCTCCTCCCTGTGGGACATGGATGTGGACTCCTTCATCAACATTAAAGACATCCATAACTAAATGTACTTTTGTACCTGGACTCAGCTAATTCCTACCACAGTTTTATCACAGACTGTAACAGATGCCAGCATCTCAGAGTCTGGGACAAGCCCTGCCACAGTGCTTGTTCTTGCCATGCCAGCAGTTTCCATGCTGGGCAGAGAAGCAACCCATCCCATCACATTATTGTGCTTTTCCCCATTTTTTTGTCTTCCTTTCCACACTCCTGTGCCTTCCTTTCCCCTCAGCAGGTCCCTCACAAACAAACAAAATATCCTCTAAGTATTTTTGCCATTTTTCCTAATTTTGCTACATCTGTACCAAAATTTGAGACTTTCTATATTATAAAAAACCGATCCTATATATATATGTGTATATATATATATATATATATATATATATATATACTCCTCTTCAACTACCTGGGAAGTACAACTGCTTCTTGTAGAATTTCCCTGTAGCCACTTTTGAAATTCAGGAATCACTCACAGCACTATTTGTAATTTCTGTCAGTTTCTTGCATGGTTATCTGTCATGTCTGGCAATGCCTACAGAGGCCACCTAGAACAGAAGCTAGATGGTGTTAAAGGAGTAAAGTAGGTATTTGTTTAAAAGTCTTCAAAGGATGCACCTTGGGCAGAACAAGAGCCTAGCCAAGGCTACACCCAAGATGGAGCACTGGTCACATTTTCACACTTTTATAAGTTTTAGTCTATTTACATACTGGGGTTAATTGTCCAATTACAGCTTCTGATTATAAAGTCCCATCCTCTTAGATTTCTCTCCTCAATTTGCTGTTTAACTTTTTGTGTCTGAAGCTGCAATGCTGTCCTTGGCTCCCAGGCTGGAAAAGGATTGTTTTGTCTGACTGAACTGTGAAGAGAACTTGCTAACACTTTACATGAAGTCCAGTTATATACTAATGCAGTACAGAATCTGAAAAATACAAAAGATAAACTTAAGGTATCACTGTTCTGTTAGCTTAACCTTAGAACAGGGACTAACTGGTGGCTTAGGCACCTGCCTGCACCCTAACAGCAAATGCTTCCTAGATTTTGCACCAAAAAAATTAAACAGGAATTTAAATTACATTGGAAATTCAGGGAGACTCTCAGCAGAAAAAGATCTTGGGATGATATATGTCTAGAAATGATGTTTATCAAGGCATGTAATTATGTACATCTGAGACTTCAAACTTGAAAAGTAAAACCAAATAAATATTTTCTTTCCTTCACTTGAGGGAGTGTACAAAACTGACATTTAAATGACAGATACCTCAGTGCCTTTCTGTAAATTCATCTGTTTAGTTAAGATACATTCTCTCATGACCCTGAATCTTACAACTTAGGCAAAATTTTGCATCTCTCAGCTAAAAATGCATTTCTTTGATATTTTAAAGCAGTTTTTAAATATTCACTTTCATAATCAAGCATCATTGTTGGACTGCTGCCTTTTGCAAAAACATTTATCATGTATTTACTGTGCCTCTTTGCTTTAATTTTTTCAGTGTGGGCAGACTGACAGAGTTGAGCTGTTTGCTATCAAGGGTTTCATACTTTTGCCAAATAGTCTTTCATTTTGACATTGCATTTCCTATATTTTCCCCTTATCAACAGCTTTTTTTTCACTCTGCCTGCCCTCGATTACTCTAAGCCTTGATTACTCATCTCTTCTACTATATATTATTCTGTCTTACATATAGTTAGATGCATTTTATTCAAATTGATAAAATAATGGATATCTTTGAAAGTTGCTGGTTAGTTTTCTTCAGGATGTTGAGTTGCAATTCTTCACACTCATTTGAAAATTAGTTTCCTTACTAAAAAGAAACAGAGTAAAGGGAATCTGTGCTGTGTTTTTGAAATAATTCCATCATTCATTAAACTGAGTGGGAAGGAAGTAAATGATATGGAGAGAAACTTGAAATTATAGTGGAAACATATTTTGACAAAGAAGTGTCCAGGCTTGCCAGAGGAAGAGAAGACATGAAAATACAATGTGAGGCTAAAATTGCTACACAGGCAGAGGACTATTTAACCATGGACACAGACAAATTATTAAGTGAGGGGCTTTGGCAAGTTGCACTAAAATGAGTTTTAGTCACTCTAAAGTCATGTGAGAGTCAATAATTAATAAAGCCTTATCTCATCCTAACTTTCATCCTGTCCAATAGATTTTAGTTCCTTTCAATACAAAACTTGAGTGGCAGTCACATAAAGTTGAGGATAACAGTACATTCTTGCAGACTACAGTAATTTCACAATTATAAGCCGCACCTTTTTCATTGAAGAATCCAGCCTACCCCAGTAGTGTGGCTAATCATCAGGTGCAGCTTATTTATGGACAATTTCCAGTGAAATACCAGACCGGAAGTGCGAGCCGGCCGGGGAGAGAATTGCCATGCAGCCAAGGCTAGGTGGGCAGGCGGCAGGTGGGGAGCAGGCTTTGCAGGGCAGCAGAGCCGCAAGCGGGGCGGGCGAGTGGGGTGGTGGGGCCACGAGGCAGCGGTGCCGGCTCAGCCCTGGCCCCACCCTCACCATGGCTCAGCCCCGGCCCCACCGTCCCGCGGCTCGGCCTGGCCCCACCCCGCCATCCTGCGGCTCAGCCCCGGCCCCGCCCCCACCTCAGCACGGCCCCAGCCCCAGCCTCGCCACAGCTCGGGGCCGCCGTGCGACATGGGAAGCCGCTGCTGCAGCCGAGCAGGCAGGGAGCCGGAGCTGGTCTCGCACGGCGAGGAGGCGGCGGGTGGCCGGCTTCGAGCCTGCAGCGAGGGGAAGAGCCGCCAGCTTCGCGCAGTGAGGGGTGGCACCACTGCTGCCAAGCAGGAGGGGAGCTGCAGCATCCAGTGCCGGGGGCGGGAGTGCCGGGGCCCACCACATGGGGAGGGCACCTGGGGCTGCATTTAAAGGCTTCGCCAATCTGTGAAAACTGTTTGCAAACTGAGCAATTTGACAGCAAACCCCGCGGTTGCGTGATTCTGTTACTAACTCGTTACTTTGTCCCACATTGATCCTCACTTTAAAAAAAACAAGTGCGGCTTATATATATGGACAAATCTCGTGGTCTTCCCGGCTACCGGGATGTGCAGCTTATAATCAGGTGTGTCTTATAATTGTAAGATTACTGTACTTTTATTTTTTTTTAATAATTAAGGATCGGCCATAACTAGTTTTGGTTTTGCTTAGGTGGTAAAGGGGGTTGTGGGTCTTTTAAAATGTAAAATATATTTCTATATTTCTTTGAGATCTTTTTTGTTGGTTGGTTGGGCTGGGATTTTTTACTTGTTTTTACAAACAGCTTACTGAGCAGAACTAGACAGTAGTGGAGAACGCAGAAAGACATTTCTCAGTTTTACAAAGTCCTGCAGAGGCTGGTCTGGCTGTGGTCTTCAAAGACCCTTTGTCTTCAATTTTGTTTCACTTTTTATAAAAGTAAAGTAGAAAATTTGTGTATCTCAGAGGGTCATACTCAGAGGTGTCTATCCAGCAGGATTGCTCAGGGGTCTATCCTGGGACTTGTGCCATGTAAAGTCATCACAACCTAGCAGTGGAGTGGGCTCTGATCAGACTGGCAGAGGACACAGTCTGTGGAACACAGATGATGTTTTTGGGGACAGCGCTACCACACAGTCAGCCCTGGAGAGGCTGGAGTAGTGGGACAATGGAAATGGAAATTCAGCAGTGAAAAATGCCAAGTGCTGCACCTGGGAAAGAAGAGCTTCTGATAGCAGTATTGACTGGGGAACAGCTCTGCTGAAGAGGGCTGGGGTTCTGCTGGGAAGATACTGAGCTGAGCCAGCTGGGAGCCCTGGCAGCAGGGGTGGCCATCAGTGTTCTGGGCTGTGATAACAGAAGCGTGATCACTGCTTTGAATCTATGTCTGTAATACTACATCCCATTTAAGTCCCATATAGTACAGGGAAAACGTTGCTAAATAAGATAAAATTCGTTACAGAACCGCTGGGATGGTCAGATATTGAAGTACAGAAATTTCACGACTATAAGGTGCACCCTTTCGACTAAAATTACGATCAAAACCTGGAAGTGCACCTTATAATCTGATGCACCTTATATATGGACAAAGTTCAAAAGTTTGCCAACCCAGAAGTGCGAGCAGTGAGAGCCACGCCAGCCGGTGCTGGGGGCAGGCGGGAGTGCCAGGGCCTGCGACACAGGGAGGGCTCCTGGGGCTGCATTTAAAGGATACACCGATCCATGAGAAATGTTTACAAATTGAGCACCTGCCAGTAAACCTGCTAGCATGCGATTCCATTACTAATTCGTTACTTTGTTGTGCACGGATCCTTGCTGCAAACAAAAAGTTGCCTTATAGTCCGGTGCCTTACATATGTGGACAAAGTTCGGAAATTTGCCAAGAGCCCAGAAGTGCGCCATTTAATCCAGCATGTCTTATAGTTGTGAAATTACTGCACTTCCCCTGTGAGAAGAATCTGAGGGACTTGGACACATTTAGTCTGGAGAAGAGACATTTCTGGGTAGAAACAAACAACAGCCCTGCAGCAGCTACAAGAAAGAGTTCATATTATTAGGAAGATGGAGTCAGGCCCTTTGGTCCTTGGCAGGAAGCACAAATTGTCATAGAAGAGCTTCTGACAGAACATAAGGAGAAACATTTTGTCCATTATGACAGTCCAGCAGTGGAGTAACTTAGAGCTTTATCTAGTCTCCCTCCCTGGAGGTTTTCAAAATATGACTGGATTATGTTCTTAGCAACCTAGTCTGACTTCATACTTAATGCTGTTTTGAGCAGAAGGCTGGACTAGAGACCTCCTGAGGTCATTTTCACCCTGAATTATCCTGTGATTCTATGATGTTCTTGTGAGTAAAACAGAAGCCCTTAAAACTCTCCAAAGCAAAAATGAAAATGGTGCAGGTGTGGTTAAAGTGCAGTAATATGTTAATCACATGCAGCTCTTGAAGGATATTTTATTTTACTTGTTCAGACAGTATTCTTGGCTGTCATATTTTGTGGCTACATTAGAAATAACCTAAAATCCCTCACTGAGTCAATTTGCCATTTAAATGTAGGAAAAATACGTGTAACATCTTGGTACTAGTGCTTTCCTCAGCTGCTTTCTACTGCTGAATTCATTGCTTATAAAATTTTGGCTTACTGTAGCTCTGAGGTCACCCACATAACCAAAGTGTGCTGTGAGCCTCGTTGTGCCAATCTTGACAGTTAAAGTAGGCATGAAAGGCATCAGCCTGAACTTCTGGAACAAGAAATGTTAAGTGAGACCCATTTATCTTTCTGGTTGCTTTGCTCATTTCAATGAGCTTGATAAGCTTTTTTTTTTTTTTTGTGTAAGCCTGTCTCGGCATTAGACAAAAAAAGAAAAGATTTTTAAGTGGATATTACATCTGCTTACAGAGGTAACGAAATCACCTGTTGCATTCAGAAAAAAATAGAAAAGCTTTCAGTTATATCTGCTTCATTATTAAAAAGAAATTTATCCTTCCCTACAAACCATGTCTCACTACATCCAGACCCTATTGTACACACCAAAATGTGTTACCGCTTAAACATTATTCCATTAGTGGAATAAAAAAAAAATTACCTACTAAACCAAAATACAATGTTTTGGAACAGTATTCAATTTCTCAAAGATTTGTAAAACAAACCCTGAAAGGATTTATTTTACATATACATTTTTCAGAAGACAAAACTTTTTTGTTCCCTGAATTTTCTCAGGGATCTGCAAACTTAGCATTGAGACATTAAGATAGCACTGGATTTTTAACAGAAGTTTTACCTAAATTCTCCATAAATGCAAGATAAAGCTCCACACCGGTGCAGTCTTTATGTGACTGAGACCTAAAGACAGAATAAATGCATTGAACTACAGGCTGGAGAACTCAAAATGTGGGAAAGAAGATAAGGAAAACTATAGGGGACTATTTCTGACTAACTAACACCTGCCCATAGTCAGTGCTGGTTTGTATTTTACCTGAGTAAGGGGAAATCATACTATGTCACTGCCCAATACCAACACTTCTGTGGGGAGCAACTGAAAATTTCTCTATGTGACAAAACCCACATTTAATATAGTCCTAAGTGTATGAAAAATGTGGTAGAACCACCAATGGTTGCCTTCTATATATAGTGTGTAGCCAAGGGGACTTTATTTATACCTTAGTTTTAAAATTCTTCCCTGGAAGTTTGATAGTACTAATCATAGTACTATCATAGATGATAGAACAGTTTGGGTTAAAGGGACATTAAAAATAATTTCCACTTCCCTGCCATGTGCAGGGATACCACTCACGGGACAGGTTGCTTAGAACTCCATCCAGGCTTGCCTAAAACATTTCCAGGGATGGAGCATCCATAGCTTCTATAAGCAACCTGTTCCAGTACCTCACTACCCTCACATTAAAGAATTTCTTCCTAATATCTGATCTAAACCTGCCTTTGTCAATTTGAAGCTATTTCTCTCTTATTCTGTCACTACATGCCCTCAAAGTTCCTCTCCAGCCTTCTGCCAGGCCCCCTTTTAGGAACTGGAAGGTGTTCCAGGGTCTCCCTGGAGCCTTCTCTGTTCCAGGCTGATCAGCTTCAGGTCCTACAACATGTCATTTTATGAGAAGTGCTCCAGCCCTCTGATCACCTTTGTGTTCCTCCACTAGACCGGATCTAATAGGTCCATGTCTTATTTTGTGCTGGGATCCTCAGAGCTGAACACAGCACTCCAAGCAGGGTCTCATGAGGGCAGAGTAGAAGGGCAGAATCCCCTCCCTTTAATTGCTAGTCATACTTCTTTTTATGTGGTTGTTTTCTGGGCTCCAAGTGTGTTGCCATGTCATGTCCATCTTTCCATCCACCAGAACCCCCAAGTCCTCCTCTGCGAGGTTGCTCTCAATGAGTTCTTCTCCCAGTTTGCCCCAACCCAGGTGCACCACCTTGCATCTCGATTTGTTGTATTTCATGACGTTCTTCTGGGCTCACTTTTCAAACTTGTACAGGTCCCCCTGGATGGTATCTCTTCTGTGAGCCCCACTCAGTTTGGTGTCATTGGCAAATTTGCTGAGGGTGCACTTGATCTCACTGTTCATGTCATCAATAAACATTTAGGGAACGCATAAAGGTCACAGGAGAGAACCCTGAAAGACACCTCTCGTCACCAGCCTCCACTGGACACAGAACCATTGATCACAACTCTCTGGCTACATCAGTCCAGCCTATTTCTTGTCCACTGAATAATCCACCATTCTTATCCATCTCTCTCCAATTTAGAGATTTCTCCTTGCAAACTATGAGGTCGTGAATGCTGCCTGTTTCATTTCCACCATCTGCAAAGCGCCATTTAGTTAAAAAAAACCAAAAAACCAAAAAACAAAAAAACCCCAAAAAACAAAAAACACATCAATTATTAGGTTTCAGTAAAGTATTTTGCCTGTCGACATGGTAAAAACATCTCAAGAAAATAAAAGATGAACTTTTTTCATTATGCTATTGCTTGTGCCAGAGCGAGAGCATTTAACCAATGGAAAATTTATAGTGTGTTTTTTCAATCAAATCAACAATAACTTCTTTTCCTTTCCCCTACACCAATTAAATATTTGCAAACAGACAAGTATTAATATAGAGTATGTCCATTCTTGATAAACATACACTCACATGACAGCATCTTTCTCTACTTTGTTTTCACATCCTTTTTTTTTTAATACCTAGAGTATGACATAAATTTCTCAAAAAATCAAATTGAAGTTACTTTTTAAAGTACCAAGTGCTACATATTTTACCAGGAATTTTTTTTTTTCTGAGGCTAATAAGAAAAAATATTTTTTGAATACTGAATCTTAGAGACACGTGAAAGAAGAAATCACTTGATTGGAAATGCAGTGATTAGGAAGCTAGAGGCTGAACTGAACAGTGTGGGTTCCCTCAGGAAATATAAAGAGGCTTTTAAAATTTCTGCATGTGAATGGATTTCCTATCACATTCTTAAACATTAAAAAACAGTGTTATTTAGCAGAAATTAAATAGATCTGTAAGAAAAGCTATTTTCTATTCACAGAGGAGCAGAGCAAGAACACCAAATCGTACAAAATTCTCTAGAATAACTGGCTTTAAACTTGATTTCCATAGGTCATCTATGTGAGAAAAATCAGACCTTTTCACTGGCTGTTGGATCATTTTTCTGAGAATGAAAATCTGTCTCATAATGTAAATGACACCATCTTTTTTTTTCTTTTTAAAGCAGCTTGGCCAGTCATAAATTGAATAATATTACAAATTAGATTGCATATAAATTGCATTATTATGATCAGAGAGTAACAGATGTTAATGTATACCAACCAGAAGGGTTTTGACCCTCTTGCACTAAGCCTGAAATATTCTGCAAATCCGTGCCCTACCCCTGGGACTCTTTATTCCTTTTCAATTTTCAAATGACAGTGCAAAAAAAAATATAGCATATTACTAAAGTTCTCTTTTTGTTTTTCTTTATATTTATGTAAATATAAATTTTTCAGCTCAGCACTAACATAGATGTGAAAAGACATGTGTTCGCATTTTAAGGCATGTCAATTCAAGTGTTCATCAAATGCAAGAAGTATTTGGAAAGGAAGATAAGCATGGCTGGTAAATGCCTTCAGTTTCACAGTCTTTCCAGGCATAAAGCATGTTCAACTAAGGCTTCAGAATAAGAATAAAGTCACCAGTAGGAGTTTTTCAAAGCTCGTATAAGCCAACAAATGAAGGAAAGGTCAAGAAAGTCAATATTGAAGGCAAAATGTTTAGCTGATGGTACCTCTTTATCTTAGAAATTCCTCACCTTCATGACAGGTTGGCGCATTAGCATTCTTTTGCTTTCCTGAGTTAATTTAGATTTTCATCTGTCTTCAGTGATGACCAGAACAGTTATAAGCAAGAAACTTAATCTCCTCATCACAGAATCTGTACTCCTAAATTGTAAAGCATAAGACCTAAGGCATTTGCTATTGTGTTCTTGGATCCAAATCTGTTCTTGGATCCAAACAACCTCTGGAAAATCTGCACATACTAAACTTCCATGTTTGCATTTAAGATTTCTGGTATTCAAAATACTAGTAGGTGAGATCTGTCCAGAAGCAAGTATTTTTTTCCTCTTGAAAAAGAAAATTAGTGCAGCTTTGCACAGAGACTAAGTAATGAGTTCTTTGGTGCTGGTTTCTTCTGAATCATCTCCTGGATTTTGACTGTTTTTTTAAAGCTGCAGAGACCACAGCAAACTGCACATAACTCTGCTGGAGTACATGGCAGAACTCACACTATTTTCTACAGATTCTGGCAGCCCTATTATTCATTTACGTGGCATGGCCATTTGGTTCTCCCACTGATGCTACCACAGTCTGATTTTGGCTCTTTGACTGTAAAAAAAAATTTACTTTCATTGTCATTAAGTAAACAAAAAGAAAAATAAAAACAAAAAGAAAAAAAAAAAAA
>VRYO01001589.1:11507505-11541893 GCA_009812075.1 Sialia sialis
TGATCGCGCAATTCTGTTATTAACTTTTTACTTTGTCGCACATGGATCCTTGCTTTAAAAAAAAAATGCGGCTTATCAACCAGTGTGGCTTATTTATTGACAATTTCCGTGGTCTTCCCATCCCGGCTACCTGGATGTGCAGCTTATAATCAGGTGTGGCTTATAATTGTGACCTTACTGTATGTCCTTCAGTAAATGTTATAGTGCTATGTCAAAAGTTTACTGGTCTCCATTCACGAAGTGAAGAAGAGGCATTGAGGGTGTGCATAATCATCTTTTCTACAATCACCCTTGCCAATATAAATTCCACCACACTGCTGGCAGAGTAATAAGAGGAGATTCCAAGCAAAAGGCAGAATGCCCGAAAGCAAGAGTATGTCAGATGAGCAAGGATTATTTGGTCTCAGAGGAAATCACATTAGCAACTGCCAGGATAGATATACTATTCTGAGTTAAATGAGCCGGGGTACTGGAAAGCTGTGCTTTAATTTGAGAAATACACACTAGCGACCAGCCAGATCATCTCCACTGGCATGTCTGTCTCCTCTCTTATCTCATTCAGTTGTGACAAATTGGAGCAAACCATTGGCAGGGACAACTATTGAGTCATACAGCTTCTTAAATTGAATCTGACTTCATCTATGCTCAAGTGGTTTAACCTGAAACTATTTTTTATCTATACAGGTATAAAACATACATTTAGACACTTTCATTCCATATAAAGTGTAACACAGTCTGATTAATTTAAAGAACTTCCTGAAATGTTCCAAGATAAATCAAAAAGGCTTTCTTCCTTTCTCCTTTTTTTTTTTTTTTTTTTTTTTTTTTTTTTTTTTTTGTAATAAGGTATATATATATATCTCTACTTGCTCCAGGCACAGGCTTACTGCAGGACTGAAAGACTATGAAGAGGTTGTATTAGGGTGATTCAATGTCTATATTACCATTACCGGTAACTGGTAGTGACACTATAAAACCAATCACAGTGCTGTCCAGTTTGGGTATTAAAGTCAAGACCACATTCAGTTCTGCACCAGATTTCCGTTAAATGTGTTTTCAGCCTGTGTTCCAAATGGAGAGATCTGAGAAGACACAGTATTCCTGCCTCCCACATCTGCTATTCCCCACATACTTTTGAAAGATCAGCATTCATATCTTAACTTCTTCAGAAGTGAATTCTCTTCTCAGAATCCCTCCCTGCAGGAAGGTGGCAGTTTCAGTATCTTTCCTCTTTAGAGTGAATGGCTCCCACACAAAAATTCCCAGTTTGTTCTGAATTCAGCAGGAGCTCAAGAAGGCAGTAATACAGCTCAAAACTCAGCAGGAGTCTTGGAGTCTCACAGAGTCAAATAGAGTCTTCAAATGCAGCTCTTCCTGCTTTCAGCTCCTGCAGACTGCCCACCTTTTGCTGCACTGGGAGCATTACCCCATCTTTTTGTTATCTCAAGCTTGGCTTAGAGGTGTTCCAGTAGTTACCTTCACTTCAGCCACAGCTCATTTCTTCTGGATAGATTTCTCCAGACAGAAATAGGAGCAAGACTTGCAAAACACTGCATGCATAGTCTTTGCACTTGTTACTAAAAATATTGTTCTAAATGATACAGATTTAAAGCCAGTAACTGACCCAAATCTGAAGCATATTATAATTACATCGAAAATGGAACTTACTCAAATCAAACTCAGGTTTTTATTTAAAATGCCTCTGTCATTCACAGCAGAATTGGTCTTTTGGAGTTTATACACTCCAGTTATAGTTCGAAGGAAATAATTGTGTTTTGGTGGATCTAATAAAATATCCTAATTTTAACAAAAAAATCAATTTTTGGGAAAAGACCAAATCTCTCTTTGGAGAGAAAAAAGGGTTTTCAAAATTAACTTTATTCTTAGACTACCACTGTTGAGAGAAATTGTGTGGCTCCACAGCAGCAGTTACTTGCAACCTTCTGTTAGCATGTGTCTAGTCTCAAAAAGAAATATTCATCTGTGTCTTTTAATGTCATTTTGAAGTAACAAATAACAAGATGGATTCCCTTATTCTGAAAGGCTCAGTGCTACTTTAAATTGGTGTGATAGAATCCTGATCTTCTCATAAGCTGCATGCAAATCCACAAGAAAATTCATTTATACAAATAATCCATCTCCCGCTGATGTCACTTTGACAGGATTAGTAAATAATATTTCACCAAAGTGTATCATATTTTAAGTTCAATGAGATCAGAGACACTGAAATGCTGAGCATGATTTGTAAATCAAGTCCAGATAGTATATGGCAAATGGTTTTTTTCTATCCTGAAACTCTATCATATCTTCTGTAATTCATCTGGCATAAAGACAAGTGTTTGTCTATCAAATATGATTCCTTAAATTTTAGATCAGACCAATCCAAGTGTTTCATATGAACCTGTTTCTCTGTTTCCAACAGTCTGTGGAATTTTAGATCAACAGGAGACTTATAGTGAAACACTGGAGAAAATAGTCTATGACATCCTTAAACACCTCTATAATCTCCAGAAATGCCTCTGTCACAAATAGCAGCGTTGATATGGCACTGAGACAGCCTTAAGATCCAGACCAAGTATTGGGGAATCTTCTGAGAGCCCTTCAGCTCTCCAGTTCTCTCCTTACACCTAAAGCCAGCTTCTTACACCTACAGACTGATGTGACAGGGCTTCTATATGTGGCCTATAACAGCTTTGCAAAATATATTCTGTCAAGTAAAAGCAATTTTTCCTTATTGCATGTGTTTTAGACAGGGACATACAACCATGATGTATCGTGACAGAATTTTAATAAACTCAAGGTCATTGCTGATATTTTTTTCTGCACCTTACAAAACCTCTCTCATCATTTTTCCTTCTCCAAGAGCTTCTGTGCTTTCCTTTCTTCATTCAACAGAAGCTTATGTTTCTTAAGAACCGTATTTAGTACCTGGATGCTAGAAAACCCCTTATTTCTACTGGTTAACAACTGGCTCTCTCAAGTCCTAAATCTTTGCCCAGCCCATTCAAGTAGTTGCTCAGTGTGAATCAGAGTACATAAAAAATTGTATATCAGAAAGTTGTAAACTGGAATATTGTTCTTGCAAGATCATATTAGCTTCAAAAAAAATAGAAAAACATGCTTTTTAGTATCTGCCTAAACAACATTTCCAGATTTTATCAGTAATAACATCCCCTTCCAAGACAAGGAAGTCTTGTTTTATGCCTCTATTACATGCAGCAACATCTAGGAAAATGATAACAATTTATGCACATGTTTTTATACAAAACAGAGCATAATAGATGTTTCTAAAAAAGTAACACTAAACCGGGCTGACTGATTTAACAGTAAAATGACTTAATGCTATTCAAAATTTTTCTCTTAGAGTATAATAAATTTAATGACAATTCTAGGAAATTCATTAACTTTGTCAATAAGACACAATTGATTTCATATAAGCTGCTCTTGTTAAAAAAAATATTTTGTAAGCAGAACAGCCAGGGTTCAGTCATGAAGTCTCTTCTTCCATTAATACACAGAGGAATAACATATATGGTTCTCATTATGGTTATCTGTTTTATAAATAAAACAGATTTGTATAGATCACTGTGCATCTAAAGGAAACGGTTTTTATAGCCTTTATACTCTAAATAGCTCAGCAGAGATTTATTTCAGCTATGTACAAAGTTTCACAGAGCATGGTGCAAGATCATGAACTAAATGGCTAACAAAGATAAATTCATATTAAGCTATAAGAAACTTAAATTTTTAAAACAGCTTTTAATTAAAATACTTTCATCAAGCAGATATAAAAGGAACATCTAAATTTATCATTTATTATTTAATATAAAATAAAAAGAAGCAAAGTTTGAGATTAAAATACACTTAGCAATATTTTAATCTTAGAATATTACCATAAAAATAATGCACTAGCAATCAGATTACTTCATATTGAAATATTTCATGCAGTTATATTAATAAAAGGTCATCCTCACTCCTGAACTGTATTCTTGTGGTAATCCCGTTTCATACCATAGACAGCCAGTGAAACAGCTGAATTTAACAAATGCTTGTTTACACTAATGTTTATGGTGTGCCTGTAATTAAATATTTTTATTTAATGTTATTTGGAAATTTGCACTGCTCTCTGGCTGTGTTTCTGAAGAACAGACAAAAGCAGCACCATATCAAAAAAAGAAAAAAAAAAAACAAAAATAAAGAAAATCAATTTGTATATCTCACTGTGACTGTAATTTCAGTACTGCCTGCAAAGCAATAAAATGTTTCTGATTTTTTTCAAAGAACTGCAGACTAGCACAAATCTATGTAAAAGATTGAATTCAATGTATGCCTTACTGAACTGATATACTTAGAGAAATCTTGTTCTATTTTAATTTCTAAAATACAAATTTATGAAATTCAATGGCCACTATTAGCTCTTCATAAGACCATGGTCTCTTTCCAGAACATTTACATCTACCTTACCAATGTAAAATCCACTTACCAACCAAAATATACAAGAAAAGATGATTGTTGGGTACAATTTGTGGGCTACAGAGATAATAGAAATAAAAAAAGTAAGGGTGGTGCTTCAAGAACAGAAAAACCTTGGATGTCCACAAACCTCTTTTGATAGACATTACAGTTATAGACTCACAAATAAGTTAGCAAGGTAGGAGGAAACATTGTATTCTAACACCAAAGAGCTGTAAACTAATTTACAAATTCAAAATCAAAGCAGTGAAACTGCTTTGTAAATACCCTTGTGCAACTGAGAATAATAAGACTGTGCAACAATGAGTTTACCACAATCTGCTGATCAAAGAGACTGAAGCCACAAAAAAAAATTCACTTTGATTCATGAGCTTGTGTCAGAATCTGACTCTACCAAGCCCTGTTTGTTTGTGTTCTCACTCTGTCATTACGAGTCACACGGAAAGGCTACTCCTCATCCCACTGCTCCTGCCTGGACTGTCTGTGCCCTCTGAAGCCCCAGCTACAGGCTAACGCTTCCTGCCCATTTGGACACAAGTGCTGCTCAGGGAGTGTCACAGCTTCTGAAGAAACTATTTTCCAGAGCAAAAGTTAACCCATGTTGCCAATCATTTTTACCTTTTCACAAGAGCAGAGCAGATTTTTAGGAAAATGTTGCCAAGTGAAGGAATTGAAAAATTGTGTGCCAGCATCTAGGCAACTGAATGTAAGAGAGCTGTAGATTCAAGTGACTTAACCTAGTATCAGAGGAGGTCAGGGTTTTATGACTTTTATCTACCTTCACTGGTGAATAGAAAATCCTATCTGATTCCCTTCCATTAGGATTTAAAAGCTACATGAAATTGAACATTCAGTTTTATATTCTTTTCCCCACATTGAATTAACATCTTCCACCTGCCAAACAAAAAACCCCAAACCAACAAAACAGCAAACCAGCAGCAAAATACATTATCCCATCCTAATGAAAAGGGACAGTAAAAATATATGATCAACTCTGAATGAGTCCCATGGAGGAGACGTAGTAGCTTTGTAGATGTAGTAGTTTGTAGGAATCAAATGTCTTGGTAGGAATTATGGTCCCAATCAGAGAAAAATTATTGCCAGCATTGAATGTAAATCATTGAAATAGCAAAGCAGGAGTTGTGTTTCAGTGTTGTGTACCAGAGTCAAAATGCTCCCCAGGCTAGGCTTGCCTCTGTGTAGCACATGCAAAAATCCACCCTCACAGTCATACTTTAAAAGAATTCTAGCTAACATTGGTTTACAGCTGGTCCTACTTCACATTCCAGTATTTGTTCCACTCTTATTATGACCTGCACACAGAGATATTTTTGTTTAAACTAAAGTGGAAAATTGAACTCATTAAATAATAAATAAAAGCCTATAAGATGCATATAATGTCTCGTGAAAATACGTTTTGTAGATATTATGCACGTCACCATGTTCACCACTAAAACATGTCCTCAGGTGCCATATCTGGATTTTTTTTAATATCTATCTAAACCTCCCTTGATGCAACTGGAGACCATTTCCTCTTATCCTGTCATTTGTTGCCAGGGGGAAAAAACCAACCCCTATCTGACTACAACCTCCTTGCAGACAGCTGTAGAGAGCAATAAGGTTCCTCTTCAGCCACCTGTTATCAATCAGGCTAAACAATCCCAGGTCCCCCACCTGCTCCTCATAACACGTACATAATATGTACTGTCTCCATAGATGTTGAATTTACAAAGCTACAGGTAGGTAATGTAGATCTAAGATGCAAAAGCTTCTTCTCTGAAATCTATAACCAAGTTAAAAGGTTACATATAGTTGGTTTTTTTTTCTGGAGATGATGTCACATCCCACATTTCTGCAGTTCCAGTAGAATGCAAACTCAGATAAGCGTCAACAAAATTTGAACAGGTGTTAAGTAGTTTCTAATTAATGATTCTGGTATGCACTAAAACAACTTAAGACTACTATAGTTTGAACACTGTCTGTTCAATGTAATCTTTCTGCTTCTGTGTGAGGGGGGCTGATCAGGGCTCAGAAATAGTGTCTGGCATCAGCTAGCAAGTGGTGAGCAATTATATTGTGAATTCCTTGTTTTTCCTTAGTTGTTTATTGTTGTTGTTGTTATTACTACTACATTTTATTTTGTTTCAACTCTTAAACTGTTTTGGTCTCAAACTACAAGTTTGCCTTACATTCCTCTCCCCATTCCACTGGGGCAGGGAAAGTGTGTGTGGGAGTGAGCAGCTGTGTGGCGCTTAGCAGACAGCTTGGCTTAAACATGACAGTACTTTTATATACAATATCAGATTTAATATAAAGTATAAGATTTTAGGCAATGAATTTTAGAATCCAAAAGTATCACCTGATTGATTTTTTTCAAATAAGTGTAATAAACCAGCAATAAGGACAGACTTTTAATATCTCAGCAAAACAAACATTTCCATTCCCTGGAGATAAAAGATAGGTAACAGGGATTAAAAAACCTCACCATCTTTTCTGTGTGATTCTAGAAGTATAAGAGTGTCTTTTTAAGCTGTAACTATTTGATAGTGTGCCCTGTGATGTATAGCACCATGGAACACTAGAAGACCATCTGATGACCCTATTGACTGACACACATTCCAGAACTCTTTTTCTTACTAAGGAAAACACTGGGCTTTAATTACATCAATACACCATATTCAGTATGAAAAACAAATCTAAAAGAATTGTCTTGCTAGACAAATGATTGTACTGACATTTACAGATGGAAATATTTTCACCTTTTAAGAATCATACATCTCATGGGATTAGCACAATGGCCTCTAAAATCTGGAAAACCAAATAATAATCACAAGTAAAAATAGGATTTGTTCTGTACATTCTCTCCTTACTTCAAAAAGCCTCTCTTGGACTGTATTTCCAGAGCCCTATCACTATTAAAAGCATTAACAATGCTGTTCAGAGGGTGTCTATACCTTCTGTCTGCAGATGACCACTGATGGGGCAGCCTCGAGCTGCAGTGGGGGATGACAGGGCAGGGAGTCGTACAAGAAGTAGACAGGAGCAATGCAACAAGGAAAGGCACATTTGGGATGAGGACAGCTCACCTGACTGCAGCGCTAGTGCAGATGGATACAAGATCTTCAGAAAGGGCAGGGTGAGAAAGCAAGGATGGGACAGGGATTTCCCTCTGTGTGAAGGAGCAGATTGGGCTTATGAACCTCTTGTAGGGCACTAGCTTGTGGGTCAGATCAGAGGAGGATCCAGTGAGGGGTATGCCTCAGAGGGAGTGCATTACTGATCACCTCAGCGGTGTGGGGAAGCTCACAAAGACTTCTCCAAATAAGTCAGCTCAGAGAAATGAAGGCTTTGAGGGTGTCCTGAGGTACATCCTCAGTATCTACACAGACGTCAAAAGGAAGATGGAGCTAGACTCTCTACAAAGTCTGTTGTATATTCTAGAAGTATGGGTGACTGAGCACAGTTTGAAATGAGAGGTTCAGTCCAAATATCAGAAGAAAATTTTTCCTCATTAAGACAGTCCAGCAGCTGAGAAGATTGTTCAGAGATGTTGAGTCTCTATCTTGGAAGTCTGCAAGACTACACTAGATACGGCCCTGCCCCAGCAACCTGCTCTGACTTCATAGCTGACCTTGCCTTGAACAGGAGGCTGGGCTAGAAACCTCATGTGTCTCGTTAACCCCAAGTTATTCTATAAGCCTGTGAAAATGGTACAGCCCCATCTGCTCCACAGTTGTGAAAGCAGTTGCACTAATGCTCAACAGGAATATAACATGTCCAATACTTGTATACCCCTTCTGTATCATACTTGTCAACATAGAGCAGCTCCAAAGGCACAAATTCTACAGATTTTATTACCAGTGAGACCAGAAGAGTCTTTTCAGGGTAAAAAAGAAATTTGAAACATCTACTGTAGTCTATAGATCCAGGATTTGCAGTTATTACACCAAATAAACTTCTAGCAGCAAGGTGTGTGAAGTTCATTATTGAAGTCAGAGATACACAGATTTCACAGGCAATACACTCCAGAAAAGAAAGCTTTTGACCATTCATGCCAGCAACATGTAGCTGTTCAAGTCCGATTCAAAGTTCAGCAGTCTAAACAGAAGGGCTTGTTATTCATGTCTGATGTTAATTTGATTAACATCAGAGGCTTTGATTTTCATTGACACATTTAATTTGAGAATTTTTACCAGTCTAAAGGGAGGCACAGGAGATGAGGTAACACAATTAATTTAGTTAAACTTCCTAAAATGCAATGTGTTTATAAACAGTGTCAGTTTTCCACTGGAATCCAGATCTGTTTGACAGATCTCATAAAACCACTTGAGTGCAGAGGAAATCCAAGTTAATATTTAAGCATTTCAATGTCTGAAATTCTAAAAAAGATGAGTATTAGGCACTTAGGACTATAATGTAACATTAAATTTTACTAAAAGAACACATTAGAAGCTATTAATTGACCATAAAGAGTAAAACTAGGCAAGAAAATTAAATAAGGGAAAGTAATCAAAGTTCTAGGAAAACACCGGGCCAGAATCATCTCTGGGTATTATAACAAAATTGATGACCTGCGTTTTCATCAGGAACATTAACTTTGTTATTCTTACTGAGATATCAGGTACTACAAACCCTAACCCCATTGAATTTCCTGCTTTCCCTAACTTGAAGAGACTCCTGATGTCCCAAGGAGCTGACAAACTGAGACAATGTGTGAACACAGATGGAAGAGGGGAGGAGTGGCAAAGGCAGTGCAGTAGCAAGCTAAGACTGCTTGTCACCCATTGCCTCAACACACTCAATCACTGATGGGAATTCCAAGAATCAGGTCGTGTGGCCTTTGCTTTAGTATTAATTGCAAGATTTGCCCCTAAGTGGATAGGTTTAAAGATGGTACCCCAAATGACAGAAAGCAGATGCTCCTACATATAAACAACATTGTATTGTTGATTATCCTGTGGTATTTTTGAAAAGCACCCCAGAACACTCAGCGTGCTTGTCTGAATGCTGTGTTATGTTATGCCTTCCCATAAAGTACCAATGTGTTTACTGAAAGGCACTGAACCCTTTCCCTGGAACAGAAAGATCAAAACCATTCTTGGGGATTTTGAAACTGCAAAACAAATCAAAGTCATTGCCTTCTCTTTTTTTCCAGTTTCTTCACATTTGCCATTTATCTCCCTACAAAGAAAATGAAACTCAGAAATACCAAAAAACATCTTCTGTTCCCATAGAGAGTTTCAAAAGAAAACCTGCTTTTAAAATGTAAATCAACCACAGTGTTAATATGAAGAGAAAAACAGGTACAGGGAGACAAACACTAAAAAAAAAAAAAAAAAAAAAAAAAAGAAAAAAAAAGATGAAATAATGTAAAATTCTCTTATTATAGCAAGAGTAGGATGCAAAGGGATCAGTAGATATGCAAATGTGCAGTATACAAATTTTTCAGCAGTCTCTGGTTGTCTGATGAATAAAAAAAATTGCCTGGTATTTCTGAAAAGTGTGAATCAATCAGATGTCACAAGTTATGCAAAAGTAATTTGGGAATTTGGGAACCTTTCAATTGCTACAAAAATAATGTATGCAGTAAAACAATTCCTCTATTATTTATAGCTGTAACTGGAGACAGAAACAGGGAAGAAAAGTTTATTCAGACCACAACACAAAGCAGTTCTGGGTAATGAACCTTAAATGTAGACATTGTAATTTTCAGAAATTACTGTAACAGAGGAATAAATAAAATTAATTTTAATGACTACTTAATATTTTAATGATCCTAGAAAGCTTTTAAAATCTTGCATATCTTTTTTCTGTCATGGTTCTAAACAAAGTGACAGTGATAATGTTAAAAATTTGCAAATAAGTACTCTCAATGAAATTTTCTTCCTTTTTGTTCTCCAGCTTTTTAAAGGCATCAGTGAGATGAGGTTTTTCAAAGCTTGAAGATTTAGGGAAAACTCAAGTGTTTAACAGCATGAACAGTAATGCCACAGAGGCAGTAAGGATCTCTAAAAGGAACAAGGGAAGGTGCTGCCCATGGCAGCAAAAGAGACAGAAATGGCTAATATCAAGTAGCCATCACAATTGTAGCTGCCTTCAAATCCATAGCCAGATCCAGCTTTGATCTAACATTTCAAATGATTGAGAATAACATATGTGAACATTCAGAGTACCCACAGAAAAGCTAGAAGTAATCTCAGCGCTCCATGGGCTAGACCTGTACTTCACATGAATTGTCACATCTCTACTAAACTCAGCAGAGCTGCCCCAGCAGTCAGGACTTAAAGAATGCAGATAAAACATCTCAAAAACTGTTCCTATAAAAGCCACTACAACAGGCACAGGTGGAAAACAGGAAGATGTTAACTTCAGGCCCACAGAGAGGTGACAGGCTTGGCATTAACACACTGGAAAAAATTCCAATGTGCAAACTGTGGGAATGCAAACAACAAAACAAGGGAGGAGCAGATCTGGATAACTTATCCAGAAAAAAATCCCAGCATGGCAAGCTGTAGGAAAAGAAGCAGCTGCTTACAGACATGCCATCCCAAGTTGTGGGAATATCATGCTATGTCTCTGGATACCCGTGACTTGGACTGTACTTCTATAAGGACACTCCAGAGACACAATCACCAAGATCAGAAGAAGAAGAGCCAGTGGGAAGCTGCAGGCAGCCATGTGGTGATGATTATTATCTCTTTCTTCCTCTCTCACTGTCTTTCTTCCCTCTCCTCTTCTTATTTCTTACTGTTAAATAAACTTACTGTTAAATAAAATCCTTTCTATTGACTTTAGCATACGGTCTCATTTGTACCTTAATTCAGGCAGAGTTAACTTTAATAATCAGATCCTAATATTATTTCAGAAGTAGGATCCTAAACTAGTTTACCCAGACAAAGCAATCTCAGCATGAAAATGAGATTCAATAACTACAAAAGCTGTACGGACACTAATAGACTGTACTTGTAGCACAGGACACAGTTTCAGAAAGCAGCCCACGGCCAGCAGTGTGCTCTTAAGGAACATTCATACTGCCCATCTTTTGTCATCCAAACTATGTGCCAAAGGCACTTCCCTCTGTGATGAGGAGAGAGCCAGGAGCTCATCCAGAGGCAATTCAGGCATAAGACGTCTTCTGCCCTTAACTGAACTCTGGAAGTAGATACTTCTCCTCTGTGTCCTGCCATGGATTCCCAAAATTAGATTCTGTGACTCCCTGCCTTTCTTTGCAGGAACAAATTTCCTTAAACTCACCAGCTATTCATCCTAGACCAGAGTGCTGTTGCACAGTATTCAGCTGAGAAAATTCCAGTCAGCAATCTCCTTTTGTCCTTCCTCACAAAGATATCGAGCCATATCAACACATTGTTCTTATTTTTCTTTTACCACAAAAAAGTCCAAATCAGACTAAAATCACAGGAGGTTTCTTGAAGGATGTGAGTTTTACATCTGAAATAAAAAGTAAAATAAAAAATGTGAAGAGGAAAAGGAAGGTATGTCTCTGAGGAATAAAGAAGAGGTAGACCATTAAAAGGTTTGCAGAAGTCTGAATGATCACGTGAATCTATTGAGACAAATTCAAACAGAACTGTTTTAAGTTAGTCCCAGTGCAGCTGGGATGGGATATGGTAGTTGTCAGCAAATTCATGATTAGGATGTTACAAATCCTTCAAATGACAAAGCAAGAAAGGGGACGATGAAGCAATCCAAAATATAGTATTGGATAAATCATGCTGGCTGAAGCTGAAAACAAAAATGTAGTCTAGACCACTGAAAAATAAAGGCAAGAATACTTTTAGTAACTCCTATTAAAAACTTGATCAAGGGAAACACTGTTTATTTCTCTCAAATATAGAAGATGCTAATGTTTCCAAAGAATCACTATTGACAGAGTGCTCCCGCACAGGGCCAGGAGCTGGACTCAAAGATCCTCGTGGATCCTTTCCAACTCAGTGTATTCTATGGTACTATGACAATGGCACCTGTGGTAAACAGTTACCAATTTATTTATTAATGCCATGTTGAGTGGAATGAATGTGCTTGTCCTTTAAAAATGACACTATTTTGAAGACTCAAAGCATCATATGGATGCACGTCCAAAAAAAATCTTCGTCTTTTTCTTTTTTCTTTATCTATTTCTTTTTCTTGTCCTTGTTTCTTCTTCTTCTTCTTCTTCTTCTTCTTCTTCTTCGTCTTCTTCTTTCTTTTGCTGCTTCTATTTCCTTTCTCTCTTACATTAGTGATGTTATCATAGATCCCATTAAAATTACCATACTCTCAAAAATTATATTCTCTCTCATTTGTCAGGGAAGAGGCAATTCCTGGCTAAAAAAATACCCTGAACACCCTGTACAAAAACAAGTACTTTCATGCATGTCTAAAGATTTTTCTCTGTATTATACCACAACTTCATAGTCTAATTTTAGTAGGAGACTGTTCCAAATCACTGCAAAGCACAATTTTGCATACTTGTGTAATACTGTATGCCAGACTTCACTTTAGATCTTGTAAGGGATGTTAAAAGTCAGTCTTTAAAATTCGGAAAAATTAATTTAATCACAATTTATACCTTTTGCTATTGTATGTTGGTCTGAATTTATGAAATTAATCACAGATCTTCCTGTACTTTTTATTTACAGTAAGTCCATTTGATGCACCAAAGGAAGCCATTCATACTGAAAGTGGGTGTGATTATAGCAGCAAAAAGAGCAGTTTCTGCAATGGAAAACCCCCCCAGAGTCATATATAACAGAGAAAGTAAACCACAATACAAACAAACTAACTAACCAACTAACTAATTAAAAAACCCAACTAAACTTGGCTATATGGCTAAATAAAATATTTTCTAGGACTTTTACATTCAGAATTTCAATATTATAATAACCTTCCACCATCAACAATTTGCAATAAAGTGGTCAGCTACCTCTACTAAAAGAAGCCTCTACTTGCACTTAGCAGTTGTTCCACTTAGCATTCACAGATGATGTTCTATCTGGGTAGAGCTGAGTAAACAGAGGAGTAAACATTGTTTGGACAAATAATTCTGAACACATATTTTCCTTTTTAAAAAAAATTATCCTTTGAAATCTGTGGGCCTTTCCTATTTTTCATGCTCTTGAGATATGGAGAGCTTTTTATATTAAAAACTTTCTGTGTCATATTCCCCCAAGCAAAAGTTGTGAAAAATAATATTCACGTGACTGGAGAAGAAAATCTGTAAATTCCCTAGGGCATTCCCTAAGAGTGAGAGTTTCAGCTTCACAAATCTAAACAGAATATTTGGCATAATGCCACCCTTGATCATCCTGCTGATATAAAGTACAAATTTGATCCAGTTTTCACTGCCTCTGCCTATTTTGTTTACTTTTTATCTATCTAATCTAGGTTTTTGAAGCCTCATCAATGTCCTTCTCTGTGTTTTGTAGCCTCAACTTGAAATACCCAAGTATTGTGGGCTGCCACAATAGGCCAGTGTTATCCTCCTAGACCAACAGTCACAGCTTTGAAACCAATGTTTCAGTGTGTTAATAAATGAGGAAAACTCCTAAATACCTTTCTCCCTCTCCTAAAATTATTCATAATTCATAAACAAGACCCCCTTTATGTGTTATTTCTTTTTGCTTTGCAGATGACTGCCTCTATGCACCTTATGTTCTTGAGGAGAACGATTCTTTACAAGTTCTCAAGAGTTCTCATAAAACCATTGAACTTGCAAAGAGGCAGTGTCACTTTTTCTAACTTTCTGAAAACAGATTCTTTTGCAAATAAACTCTTGATAGATATTCTGTCTCATTTTTGTCTCAATTTCTTTAGGGAACTTGAAAAAAACTCATGTCACTTAAACTTTAGATATTTAAAAGTTACCCTTCTAACTATACTCTGTGTGTGGTCTCTAAGCAGCTAAGATATATTTTTTGTCCTATTACTTGCTCACCAGGTAAACCTATTCTAAAGTGACTTTGGAAATATGATTAAGTCTGACTAAGTTAGACAAGATGCCTAACCTTAGATGCTAAAGTTAATCTCACAGTATCCCAATACGGCAACCAGGCAGCGTGTACTGAATATTAAATATTGTCTTTGCAACACTATGCATCTGAAAATGAGAGAGACACAGATGAGTCCCAGAAGGAATTTCTAGAATCTGGACTCTGAGGCAGCACTGTCGTGCTAAACTCCTGTTGCTCAGGAGGGCAGCACAATAATCCATCAGCCTGGGTTTGACTAGAAACTACAAAGTAATACAGTGAGTCCTTATGAGGAACTGAGTGCACAATATCTGCTAAGCCAAAACTGAAGCTTGCTGCCTTCTGAGGGGGCCAGGAAAATCATGAAGGGAAGGCAGTACTGTAACTGCCTTGATAATACTCATATATAATTAATTAGAAAGAGTATTAAATAGTACATGCTACACTTTTCCTCACTCAAAGTGAATCTTTCTGCTGTCATTGCTACTGCAGTAGGATTGGGGAACTCTGCTTCTTTTTTCTTGGTGAAATCAGTCCTATTTATTTTCATTTTAAATTACCAAGCTGCAACTAACTGTGATGAGAATTTCAAAAACGTTTGCTTAGAAAACCTTTCTAATAGCCATTTTAGGGGGATTTTGCTTAAAATCGGGTGTATGTGTTTACAAACATGTTTATAAATAAAATATTTAAGTACAAGTAGTTGCCTGGCTGAAAAGCCAGTGCAGTAGACACACAAGTGCTGTGTGATTGATAGTGCTTAGTAATGACTATGGATGGAAAATGGGGATATTGACATGCAGCTCCTGCTACTGTCACGGAGAAATGTAGATCCAATTTTCACATGCGGTGCTGAAAGATAATCTCCAAGAATCAGATGCTCTCTCTCCAAATTAGTTTATTAAAGCAAAACAAACAAACAAAACAAAACAAAACAAAACACAAAAACAACAGCAAATCCCAAAAAAACCCCACTTGGCAATGAAAAAAATTGCATCACTCACATTAGCTTGATTACATTAATTCTCCAGCTTTTCTTGTGGTTGTTTCTGTTTCTTCATTGAAACACCATTTTCTGTTCTATTCTGGCTTTACAAATTATGTTCTTACCATCAATTTAATTACAACAAATATTAGTTTTTAAAAAATTTCAGTCTTGTGTAACCTGTCCTTCTGAAAAGTATATATTAGGAAAAGTTCAGAGAAGGGCAGGCGAGGCTTTTAGGATGTTTAAGTAACAGACCTTACAAGAAATAGTGGAAAAGAGACTATTCATACAAAAATCAGGAGTATCTTACAAATACTCGAAGATATATGTAACTAGATAATAGAAGTATTCAAGTTATTTCATAATTGTAAAGTACATTAGGTTTTAATATGTGACAAGTAAGATAACTTCCTAATTTAAAAAAATTTATATTTAAAAAATAGACAACAAAAATAAACAACAGAAGCATAGACTCAAAAGATCTAGACGTCATCAGAGTAACTGCATTATCTTCTCTATATTGAATTTCTTCCACATTTGAAACCCATAATAGACTGCTATCACATTGCCTGTAAAATCCTGAAAAAACATTCATAGCACTATAAAAAAATCTCAGGCCTGTTAGTGGTGTTATAAATTTCTCATTTTCTGACTCTATTTTTGTCTCTGATATCATGTACCTTTTTTTAAATCCTACTGAAAGACTGATTTTCAGTCTTTATCTGTCACAGTTACTCCCCTGATTTTGAAATCTACTCATCGATGAAATATTGAAAAACATCATAATTATGGAAATGTAATTCAATAATGCTAAATTTTATATATACATAAATAGATTAGTATTAAATGTAAGATTAACATTAAGATTTTCAATTAAAGTGTGGCTTTTCAGATATCACTAACCTTAATTTTATTCAAAGAAAACATTCATTGTGAAGCAAATGAAAGAAAATACTGCACTTCGCGTATTCTAAGAGAAAATTGCCTCATGACTTTTTAAATGTAGAAGAGATTGGTGTTGCAAATGTAACATGGAAACCAGCAAGGAGTCTCTTTGACCTCATCTTTTTCCAGACTTGTTTTCAAAGGCTGCAACACATTTCTTTTCTCATTGCAGAGCTTCCTTAATCTGCTTGTGGAATGATAGATTAATATTAGAGGATTCTCCCTTGCTAAAAATTGTGTAGTAAAACATGTAGGGATCATCTTCAGTATAAGTAATACACTGAGTTAAGTACATTCAAGTGACTGCAACCTTTGTGTGTGCAAACTCCATCAAAAAAGTAAAGAAGATGGAGAAAATTGAAATCTGAGCAAGAGGATAGATTAATTCCATTAATATTATCAAAGCCAATTAAATTTAATTTTAGACAATTATAGGCAAAAACATTTAGCATGGTGCTAAACTGATTCTTCAGTTACAAGAAGCATAAAACTGAGTTTAGACCAAAAATTTAAAAAGTGAATTCAACGTAACAGTAACATGTCAGGGCCCTGAGGGCACCACCTGCCCTGCCAGTACCATACACTTCTGCCCATAGCCCATTTCAGCCCTGCACTGGTGCCCCAGCTGCCCTGCTCCTGGATGTGAGATGGGATGTGTCCTTCTTCCTACCCTGGGGAGAATACACTGCTCCCTGAAAATATTCACAGGCAGAGAACTGCAGTGTAAACCTCTAGAGCCAAATAAACACCGTGGAGCAGAGTGGGAGCTAGGAATTCATTCCACCTTACAGCTCTGTATGAACTTCCATGTGTTCCTTAATATAATTCATCAGAAAAATATAAAAATGTGTGGCAGAACCACAGCCACATGTTGTTTCCAAATACAAGCAGAGTCTCTAATCATCTGTAAATCCTTATAATTTCAACCTACAGCTGTCAGCACAGTACCGACCAGTGCTTTGCTTCATTTTACTAAGAGGTCTGGGAATAAAATGCATTACTGCCCTTTTAAATATTTCTATATTTCCATAAACCTTTGTATTTCTTCTGCTTTTAGATGGAATGCATGTGGCAAAAGGCCTTAAATTCTGGGTTTAAGAGGATACAGTACAATTTTAAAATACAGGCAATTTTATTATTTCAAACAATAAAAACACAGCAATTTGAGAAAATTTAATGGTCAGTGTGAGCTACAGAGCTGTTCTTTTTTATAAAGCTTTCATGAATCAACAACAGGGCTGAGTCTTCCATGAATCAGGAATTAGCTGTTGGTATTCAAAGATGCCCATACTATGATAGTGTTACATTTCTCATTACAACAGCAATTATATCAAACTGATGTTTATAGTTAGAAGCACTATCATGTGTTTCTAAACAGTTTGTTCACATCCTTTGTAACACAAAAGGACTTCTGCAGGATGATTTTCAAGGCTGGACCAACTTTATTGAAAATCTGCTCACACTGGAAAGAGTGATAAATTGTCATCTACTACAATCACTTATTCCTGTGGGTGGACATTTGAGTGCTTTTCATCTAACGTATCTTTAGATATCTACTGCAGAGATACCTACCTGTGACCTTCCCCCTCCATGTTACCCTGATAATTAGTAGAAAGAAATAGACACTCTAGGGCATGATTCATACGACCTACTTTAGGCGTCTACTTTGGGAGGAGATGAATTGCACCCTAGAGGTGTCAATCTCTCTTTTGATTACAAAGAGTTTTAGATCACTAGCCACACGTACAAAGAGATGTCTAGATTTGGCCAGATGAATCTCAGCCTGAGTGACATGACTGAATAGGGTCTGAGCCAAGAAAGCTTTCACTGAAAGCAGCTCAGAACTGGCAGTAGCAGCAAACCATCAGTGACCTTGAGACATCCTGTTATTCTAGTCCATTATTAAAAAAAAGGAATGCTAATATTTAACTGTACTGATTGTATTTTGAACTTTTTCTGTCAGATTAAAAAATGTATATGAGATTTATTGCAGAGTATAATCCACCTTCTTCTTTGATCATATTTTCAAAAGAGTTGTGCTCATAAATCACATAGATGTTGTATTATGTGCTGGTTTAATATAGTAACTATTTCTATTTGTGTCAACTTCTATAAGTTTTTTTCTTTATAATGAGTGTTGCAAAGGTTTGATTTTTTTTATATTGTTTGTGGTGTTTTGTGGCTCTACATGCCGTTTTAGAGATTTCAAATTTTTCACTGTTAATGCTCTGTTGAATACAAAATGCATTTTAGTCTGTCCAATTGCAGTTTGCACTGAGTGCATATTACATCCAATTATCCCTCATAACAATGTAGCTGTCTACTTATGCCAGACCTTATTACTGTCTTAGAGTCAGAATTCTGGTATCCAGGAATTTAAAATATTTGAATACAAAGTAAGAAACCTACGGATCAACAATCTTTTATTTTTAGGATGCCATTTTCATTAGACTGACATTTTAAAATAATTTGACTCTAAGACCTTGTCTTCCTTGCTCTTGGAGAGTTGGATGCTAGTGCTGTGAAATGAAATATTGTGTTTACTGAAACTTATGCAATTAGCTTGGTGTATCAGGAAAATAATTCATCAGATTGAGACTTTAATAAGTTAGAGAATAACAATTTTAAAACTCCTGATTTCTTTTTTAAAAATACCTTTTGTTTTATGATTACATAAAAGTCTGCAATAAAAAGTATCAAGAAAATTTACACTGAATCATTCTTGAACTGCAGGGATCCAAACATCACATAGGTGTTCATGCACTACGAGCTTAGGGAACCAGGTTCAAAACTCACTTTTAACCTTACCTACTCAGAGAGTATCTTGAGATCTTTGAGCATAGTCATTTTCAACACAGTTTCATAGAATCACAGAATCATAGACAAAACTGATCTGGAAGGGACCCACAAGGATCTTCAAGTCCAACTCCTGTTCTTGCACAGGACCATCCCCAAGAGTCACACCATGTGCCTGAGAGCACTGTCCAAATGTTCTTGAGCTGTCTGGCTTGATGCTGTGACCACTGCCCTGGGAACCTGTTCCAGTGCCCAACCACCCTCTGGGTGAAGAATCTTTATCTTTAGAAAATACTAAAAAACACCCAAACCTGCAGTTATCTTACCTTAAGCTCCTCTGACACAGCCTGATGCTAGGGAACCAGAAGCTGGAGAGCAGCCTCTCAGAAAGGGCCCTTAGCTGACTATGAGCCAGCAGTGCTCTGGCAGTCAGGAGGGCCAACAGTGTCCTGGGATATCTAAATTTCCAGCTGTCTAGCCACATACTACTATGAAGTTTACCACAAATCAGATTTTGGCTTGGCTTTCTAGGTAATTTCTGTTTTGCTTGAATTTGTAGATATAGGAAAAGGAGCAGCTTGTTACAATTGCTGTTGGGGACAGCATGTATGATATATAGGCACCAGCACATGAACTGAGTTTAACAATTATATAAAAGAAGTTTTAAATCTTAAATTTAGCAACCACCTATGTTTATACCCATGCATGTAAACGATATAAGTATCTCATGAAAAGACATAAATTAAGACAGAAAATTATGTCTGCAAAGATCTAAAGCAAAGAATCTCAGTGCAGTCATTGTATATTGATTAGTTAATTATTGATAACTTCACTTTGTCAGGGTGATCCTGGCAATGTTCCATGTGGAGGAAAAAATAATTTTCTACATTATTCACCAGTGGAAGGAAATAGGAGTTTACCCTGTAAATATAGGCAATGGACATAAAATATTGGCTCTTGTCAAGTTGTTGCAGCAAATTATTTCTCTCTACAGTTCATACATTGCATACCCGAACAAAGTCAGGCTAAAAATGTCAAAAATCACAAGCTCCACAAAGCACAGGAGCTATATAGATCACATATAGCAACAGGAAAATGAACTTGCACAAGAACTTGTAATTCTCTAGTTATGGCTTTTGTGATAGCTGAAGAGATATTTGAGATGCTGCCCACTTTTCTCCTGCTCAGGACAGGAAAACACTAAGGTGATGGGATATAAAGTTATTTCCATCCCAAGATGCCTCAGAAAAAAAAAAAGCTAAAGGAAGCATAAGTTGCTTGTCTCAATTTGCTAAAAATAGTGCCTTTAAGTGCCAAAAGAAAAAGAAGCTGCAGTAGAGAAGAAAGAAGCACTGTCAGTTGCAGAGTCGAGTCAAGAGAACATGCTTGTTCAGTGGAACCCTTTGAAAGGAAAGAAAGTAGAAATGTGTACTGCATTACTGTATATTGCATATATTCTCAGCTGGGTGTCGTGCACCTATGAGTTTTAACATGTTTGTGGTGCCTTTCTTTCTTTGTTTATTTCCCTTTCAAGTTTTTCTTTCACAGCTGATTTAATTTTTATACTGAGTCTTACATTTCTCATTGTACATTAATTTGTCATTAGTTCCTAGTCTTTCCTAGTTAATGTCTTAGGTGTTTTGCATTAAGCTGTCTTCAGAAAGGATGGAGATGCTGCATCACCCAGAAGCCAGTAAACATTATATTAGAACATTAGAACATTAATAGTTGTCTCAGGCAATGCTGCATGTTCCATATTTTCCCTCAGTATAACAATTTTACAATCGTTGCACCACTTAAAACTATATCATGGAGACATCTGTCATCTCTCCAGCAAAAAAGCCCAAACTTAGTGCATAGCACTATTGTCCTTAATATTGATTAGTCTGGTATCTTGGGAGTGCAAAAAGCAGCTGTCTCTGGGCATATGGGTACAGTGCACTGCTGCTCTGGAGTGCCAAGATGAGGGGGTGGAGAGAGGAACCAGATAAAGCTCTGTGCAGAAAAAAATAATTCAAAATTAAGGAGAGGGGTGGGGGGGAATTGAAAATAAAAAATAAAATAAAATAAAATAAAATAAAATAAAATAAAATAAAATAAAATAAAATAAAGACTTTGAAATTAAATATTGTTCTGGTAAGCTTCATTGCTCAGTTTCAGGAAAAAAAACAAAAACTCCAGGGGGGCTCTTTTACTATGCTCATCTTGTGAAGTCATTGCCCAAATAACTGTTTCCTTTGGAGTCTCCTTTGCTCAAAATGAGGAAAGTATTTTAGGTAAGCCATAGTGCTAGCACTAAAAAAAGAAAGAAAAACAACGATTCAGAACAAGATGCCTGAAAATCTTTGCTGCATATTATTAATTCCCGTGACAAAACATTTTAGCATAGATTTAATTTTTTTTTTTTTTATTTTACGTCACAAAAACCCCCCGTATTTTCACTTTGCTGTGCAAACATTATTTATTTGATTTCTTACTTTGATTTTATTTTGGCAAGTTCTTACTGTTTTCATCATTTGCCTGAAGTCCACTACACTGTTAAGAAAAATACGTGAACTGTTTAACGCTGTGTTCAGCAACAAGTTCTGTAAAATAAAATTCATTTATTTTTAATAAAAGGACCATTTGCTTTGTGAACAAGAATAGAAAACTTTCAAGATGTGAACCAATTGTCATGACAGAAGAGATAGGGATTATAACTCTGTTACATAATTCTGAGGTTGGATTTTGCTACTGAAACATAGTGTTTGAGTTTTCGTATGCAAAAGTACTTTTCTTGAAAAATCACATTTTTTTAATTCTTAGCCATGATAGGACCACATAGAGTGAGTGTATAGTTGTTAGAATGCATTCCCTAGAGTTCAAAAAGGCTTTTCAACCACAGTGTAAGTTCACTCGACTGAGCTTTCTACTGCTGGCATGGCCATGGCAAGAACCATTATACTTCATGTACTCTACCCTCTTCTCAGAAGTAAAATATTTTCCTTCAAAAAGAGTGGAGACACTTCTCCTGCCTTTATAGAACAATCTATCAGGTCAGCTTCAGAGCATCTCCTGCATTTCTCTCTTCTAAAAATTTGTGGTTAACATTACTCTTTACTTCCACTGAATAAGACATAATCATAAGTATCTTCCTAAGAAAATACTGTGGTTTTTATACTTACTGAACAAATGTAGTACAAACTGGGTGAATTCAGATCTATGGGGGGATTATTCATTTACTGCAGAATCATCTAAGAAACATTGAGGGGTTGGGATTGAAGGGCCATCTGGTCCAATCACCCTGCAATAAGCAAGGACGCTGCCAACTAAATTAGGTTGCTGAGAGCCCCATTCACCCATACTTGTTTCCCAGGAAAAACTACAAGTTCTCTGATCAGTTATAAGGACCGTGAAATGTATAGAAACAATGTAAAATATGATATAATAGAGTGAACTTCAGCGTCTTGAAAAAATCAATATTCAATCTGAAAATTCTATCTTCTAATCACTGAATTTGGTAGCAAAATTAATTATTCTTATAAAATAGAGGTGATAAGAAACTTTTTTTAAAAAATACTTTCAATGCAATCAGAATAATTCAGCATATCTGTAAAATGGTCTTGAAAGATCCACATTCAAGAAAATAAGTCACACAGGTACACCTTTGCAACAATATTAGATAAATAATACCTTAAAGACAGTGAGTTTATTTCTTATGCCAAATTTTGCAAAGGCCTTCAGTTTCCATAAAACTGTTTTCCATATAATTGATAATTTTCTTGGGATCTTAGGACAGAAAGTTTCTTTCCGAACTGCACATTCACAAGTCCCTGATCAACAAATTTCTGTGTTCAGGACTTTTACCATGGAAATATCTGAATTGAAAAACTATATATAGTTCTTTGAAAACAGTTTGGGAAAGAAAAGTAATGTGGAAATTATTACAGAATTGCAATTTTCAATGTTGCTGACACAAATACTCTACTTCCTCAAGTTTAAAGAAGTAAGTTTGACAACATTTATTGCAGAAACTGAAGCATCTGATGTTCCAAAGAGACATTTCTAGTGCAATTACATGTCTAGTTTAAAGAAAAGTCACCTTAATTCTCTGCTTTAACAGAGCCATATTAATAATTTCATAGAGTAGCCATTTATTAATATGATATTAAATATGTGTTTGAGCTCAATGCATCATGTCCATCAAAAATCATGTGAGATCTCTCAGAAAACTGGAAGCAGTGTACTGAATATATAACTCAAAATGCTATTTTTGTAAAGCTTATCAGGGATTTGTTATCATAACAGGCAATTACAACAGAAACAAGTTTCAGTAGTTTTTTCAGACATTCACTGAATACAATAATCTAGCTTTGCAATAGATGTGATAAATATAAACTCAATATAGCTCTGTGACCCTCCTTTTACTGTTTCCATAAAACATGATTAAAAGCTCCGTGACATATTAGAAAGATAGTCTCTCTTCAGTGTTTGAACAAAAAGTGGAATAATCCTACACTACAAGTAAAATCATCCAGACTAGATTACATAAAATAAATCTCTTAAAGTAACTACTATTTCAGACAAGATGGAGCTGTTGCAGTGTTTTATTGTAAAGATCAGATGTGGGTTTCTTAAGTAACTTTTATAGATAAGACCAAAGGAAAATATATGACATTTCATTTCCATTTCTATAGATAAGATGCAGATAAATATTCTCTAGAAGTGAATTATGCAATGCTCCATAAATAGCTTTTATTAATAATAGCCTGTCTGCTTAACAAAGAATTATAGATCTACTACTACTACTACCACCAGTAAGAAGTTACAATAGGAAGAAGAGACCTGAGTTTATGACTGCAGGTAAAATTGCCAGATAATTTAAATACAAAATAATTAACCAAACTCTAAGAAACCATTGTGATTGTAAAAAAACAAACCAAAACAAAACAAAAAACAACAAACATTTCAGAAGATTTATGCAAGAACGGTTTGGAGGAGTCAAGAGAATGAGTAAGCAAGGCATGAAATACTCAAGGCTCAAGCTGAATTTCAGTAATAGGAGAAATGATCACATTTCAGTGGCTGAGCACATAAATTAAGCATACCCTAGATGACTAACCAAAGGAGGTGGAGGAACACAAACTCAATATAAGAATTTTAATTTAAGGTTTGTATAGTATTTCATTCTAACAGAAGATATAAAAGATTTTCAGAGAAAAGAACTAGAACTGAGTAATAGGCTGTATGAATTTTACCATGGAATCCATTAGATTAAGCAAAATTCATTTGATTAAGAGAAATTATAAATAGATTAGAAACATTTCCTTTTATATACATTGTTATACGTTATTATTTTAATTTTGCACTGCTATTTCACATTACCTTTCCTGCTAATCATTTGGTTTGATCATGTTCAGTTTTGTGGAGACCTATTAAAACTGAGTAGTCTTCCACATCACATGCAGTATCTTTTTACTATAATTAAATGTTATTTTGAAATACAGTAATTTCACAATTATGAGCCGCAACTTTTTCATTGAAGAATCCAGCCTACCCTAGCAGTGTGGCTAATCATCAGGTGCAGCTTATTTATAGACAAATCCCAGCAAAATGCCAACCCGGAAGCGAGAGCCGGCCGGGGAGGGCGCCTGGGGCTGCCTTTAAAGGCTTCGCTGGTCTATGAAAACTGTTTGCAACTTGAGCACCTGACACCAAACCCTGTGCTGGTGTGATTCTGTTACTAACTAATTACTTTGTCGCACATGGATCCTTGGAAAAAAAAAAAAAAAAAAAAAAAGAATGAAGAATGCGGCTTATATTCGAGTGCAGCTTATATAAGGATGAATCCCGTGGTCTACCCCGCTACCCAGATGTGCGGCTTAAAATCAGGTGCGGCTTATAATTGTGAAATTACTGTAATTATATCTCAAATTCCATGTGTGCAAAATACAGCTGACAATTATAATGTAAATTTTAAATATGAAAATTACTTAACTACAAAAATATTTTTAATATTTCCTAGTGCATTCTCTGCTCATTTCATTCATCTGAATATCAATACTTGTACAACCAGCCCACAGAAATGCTCAAATTTTCTACTGAAACTTTAAAACCTATTTGTCTTCACAGTTAACTTAATTTAGATTTGCTTTTTTTCACACAGAAGTCTGGATTTCTCAGATTCATTTTAAATGCTACTTAAGCTTAAAATTAAACTATGTTTTGATTTAGAAGGAAGAGGTTATTTTTCTGAACATTCTGAAAGATAGTAAACTTTGGAAAGCTAGAAGAAGGAAAAATAAACCAAGGAATTTTTTTTGTTGTTTGCTGGTTTCTTGGGGATTTTTGGACTTTTTTAGGGCAGCTAAAGCTCTTGCACATTCTCCTCAGTTTCTCAAATTCAGAATTCTTGCTGTCTCCAAGAATATCTTTCAGATCCCTTTTTCATGCACTAATGCAGCTTCAGCAACAGGGACAAATATTGGTATCCTGTTCATTCTTTGCTTATCTGTTGCAAACTGTTGATTTAACAAGTAGAACTTTTGTCCTTCCTCTGGGCTTTTCAAGATGTACCCTTCCTGTGTGCCCAGCAATAACTGCTTTGCTTTCAGCTTTAATGAGCATAAGATTTGATGTATGTGTGTAGCTCTTTCCCAAATCATAGCTGCTGGCTAACTTCGACAGTTTTACAAAGACTAAAAATGATGCCTTAAAAAGAAATTTCTGTATTGAGAGCAATTTTTCCTGTTCTCCTGTGCACTGTCTGATAATTCTAGAAAGTCATGCCATCAGGATTATGCACTTAAAATCTTAACCCTACCTTTATCAGTCTTTGCTGGTTAAGTGATATTTCTTGAATAGAAATGTAAAAGTGAAAGCTCTTATTAAAAACAAAAAAAACCCCAAAAAACTAGTTTTTTAAAAACCAAACAGTAGTCTTTTGTTACACTGCAAACTATTTAGGATCTCCTGAATTAATAATAATACATTTTAAAAGTGACTAAACATGTTGATACTTTTTTTTACTCCAATATTTGACCTAAAAAGCATCCCTGGCTTTCAAATTAGAACCTTATGAATCTCAGAAAGCTGAGACAAGAACCAGAATAACTAGGGGAAAGAGCTAAAACATGGCTGAGCATGGCTATTTCTGCCTTCTCTGTTACCTTTTTTTTTTTAGCTTACAGTAGAAAATCAGATATTAGTACTAGAAAACATTAAGTTATCTTAAAGGAGGCGTCAGATCTCTTTTTTAATGAAGAACTCATTAAAATTAAAAGGACAGAGGAAACCCAGACTATCACATCTGTCCAAGAAGGTGCAGGAAAAATGGCTCACCTTGTTACAGAAGGCGCAGCAAAGCAACATTCACTCTGTTGAACATCTCAGGTAGGGAAGTGTTGCGTTCCACTAACCAACATATGTTTACATTCCTTGACCTGTGGATTGACCTCATCCCTTATCTGACCATACCGAGCTGGAAGGAGATCCTATTACTACCACCCCCTTTCCTGTAAGGAATATAAACCCCTGTGTACCATGTGATCACTCTCTTTCTCCTGGACCCCTTCAAGAATAAACTTTGGAACCGAGCCAGGGGTCTGAGCCTCCTTTGTCTTGTTATGTCCATGACCTCCCCACCCCATCTCTGACTGAGAGCTAGCTGGAAGGTTGGGGATTGGGGCAGCGGACTGAGTCAGGGAAGCTCTAAAATCAGGCTTCTTTCCAGAGGGCATAGCACCACTAGTTTTAAAAATTCCCTTGAATGAAAAATTTATCCTTTATATGCTAATTGATTCAGTAAAAAGATCAACTCAGTTCTTAAAAGTATGAATAAAAAAGGAAAACCAGAGGGTGGGGGTTTCATAAGTTGCTTTATAAAAAGAAAGATTAAAAATAACTGACTAGGAAGATTCTCATTATAAAACATGTTTCTCAGCTACTCTGGCTTGAGGAAAGGTATGCAGTGGAAAAAAAGATTAGTTTTTGTCACCTGACTGATCACGTCTGACAGACTAGTTTGTCAACACAACATGTGAAATAGTAAACATTTTAAAGCTCATAAACAACATATAAATGGCTACTACAAGAAATCTTTGAGGGATTGTGGAGTTTAATTTATTTGTGTGCCCATTCTATTTGCATTCAGTTTCTGCATTTAAGTTTACATGCACAATACCTGTTATGACATATAAATCAGTCCAGACAGCCCTGGGCAACCTTTCAAGTGTTAGTAAGTATATTGAAGTACACTTTAATGGGGCGCATAACATATAATATCCCACAGATCTCAACAGTTGTCCTATCCCAGGGACTGTTGAAAGAATTCATCCCATGGTAGTGATGAATAGAAATAGAAATAGAAATAGAAATAGAAATAGAAATAGAAATAGAAAAATAGAAATAGAAATAGAAATAGAAATAGAAATAGAAATAGAAATAGAAATAGAAATAGAAATAGAAATAGAAATAGAAATAGAAATAGAATGGGATGGGATGGGATGGGATGGGATGGGATAGGATAGGATAGGATAGGATAGGATAGGATAGGATAGGAGAATAGAATAGAATAGAATAGAATAGAATAGAATAGAATAGAATAGAATAGAATAGAATAGAATAGAATCCCATTATTTCTCTGGGATGTGGAATTTCAAAGCCTCCAATCACTCTCCAGTGCCATGATGGCATTCACTTACCTTCAGGTACTGGCTGGTATCACCAATACTCTCTCACATTGCAGTTTCTCAGTTCTTCATTAAAAATTAAGGGTTGTAGTGTGAGATATCAACACTTGTTTCAGTAGCAGATTGAGTTTCTCTGAGCTGTTAAATATCTAACTTTTATATTTAAAGTTAGTTATATTTAAACTTTAATATTTATATACAATAGAATATTTTCCAAACAAGGAGACAGTGCTTCTTGTAAAAATAATGTGCAAATATAATTTACTTGATCCTGAAAATGCCTCTTCCATATACTGGATGGGAAGCTAATGGGTAAAAACTCCAAATTATTGGAGTGCTACCCTATGTCATTCAGACCATAAAAATTTAATCTGAACCTCAGAAATCTTTCTTTACTTGATTACTGTGGAACTGTCCCTTTTGCAAGACAAAAAAGTTTTCATTTATCATTCTGGAATTTTATCACAGAAACTAGATACTAAAAAAAAACCCCAAAAACCAACAAAAACACTTGACAAGCCTTAAATGGAACATGGTGCAAAAGTTCAGTATTTTTTATTAGCATTGCTGTAAGAATAAATGTTTAAAGGTTTCCTAAAATTTTTTAACAATCTTCATTTTTGCAGATGACAAGAGAAAAATTCTGATAGTTAATGCAGAAGAAAACTATTTAATAATGTGTTTATTCCATGTATCCATCTTGCTTCCTACCCTTGGACTGCCCTTATAGGAGATGTAGAGATGGAAGAGTAACATGGGGCAGACTTATGGCTGAATCTTCACAGCATGATCACTAATGTGATCAAGTGGGAGGGAAGGCACTCAGCACTGCAGGATAGAGTTTTGAAATATGAGATATTTAAAAGAAAGGTAGAACACAACGTCATTCCACTGTCATCAGTAGAGCTGTGATGACTGACTGAATAAAAATTTGACCCAGACATCAAGCACTAAATTTCCATTTCATGAACTCAAAACCAAATCTGTGCACAACCCCATGCTGCGGGCAGCATGGAGAGAGTATTCCAGGGATCTCACTGAATATCCTCCTTTCCTCTAAAAGCCCTAGGACCCTGCCTCTACACTCCCACCCCTATCTTCCCTTTCCCCAAAATTCCCCTCTTGCTCCCAGGAATCTGGTGTCCTCACTTGTCACTGACTTCCCCTGCTTATCTCCTTCACCAGGTTCATCACTGGTGGGTGATGCTGACCACAGAAGAGGATGAGGGTCTTTCTTTTCTTTACCACCAACATGCATGAGGAAACTGAAATGCAAACAGTGTTTATAATCTCAGATCCTTGGAACCAGAAATCAGATGAAAAGTTCAATATAAGAAAAGTTAATTGTTACCTGACTCCAGAAAAATGACTAAAACTCTGTTTTCCCTCTGTCTTTAACAGAGATTAAATTAAAGCCCTTGAAAGTGAATTATGTACTAAAATCTCCATAAGCAAGTCTTACATATTAAAAACCATAGTTCTTGTTTTTGAGTAGAAACAGTATTTCTGATTTTATACCTCCAAGATTCTCAAAACAATACCCCTGTCATTGTAAGGTATCATTTGCTTTTGACAAAAAAGACATTTCCTACAAGGGAAGAGCGGTAGAAATCTCTTGGACCATTAACTCCTGCCTAATTACAATTAATACTGTATTACAGTAAAGTAGATATGCGAAAGCACCTCACTGCTCTACTATATTGGGCAGACAATTTTCACATACACAGAGCAAGAAACAGCCCTTGTCAGGCAGAGATTCTGATCTGAACAACACAGAGGAACAGATCGTTAGAGGTGAGGAATGTGTACAAAGTCACAGACCAGACAGACACTGCACCAGCATCCTGAGTCCCTAACAGAATTCCTCTTCCATACTGCTAGATTATATGTCTGAGAAAAATTTTAAGGACCCTTTTCTAAATTATTTTCATCATCAAATGTTGTCCAAAAACAGAGACAGAGGATATGAACAAAAATATAAAACTGCTTATTTTAAACCTATGTCTTTTGGAGCAGGCAATTTACCAATTTAGAGGACAATAATGAGGCTACAATGAGTGAACTAGTCATGACACTTTATATAGTGTCTTGTTAAAATTATGTATTATACCAATGACTTTCATTGAGAGTGATACAGGAAACTTTGAACCACTCTATTGTACAATCAGACCCATCACAGGGCAGTAAGAAAAAAGTAGTGCTCTGTTAACAGAAACCAAAATGCTGAGTGGATGTAATTTTCAAGGAAAAAATCATATATACCAAGTTCAAAGTTCTTGGATGAAAGAATTTTTCCAGGGAAATGAACTAATCCTGCTATCAAAAATGTAGCACATTTCTTATCCAGAAAACCAGAAACAGTTACCATTTTCTTTAACATTGGAACGATGTAAACTTCATCAATCTCTAGAGGAAAGGACTGTTTTATCAGGTGGGAAATAATAAATGCCATCACAAAAAACAAGGCAATTATATTTAACAGTCTGTTGACACTCACTGACAGAAATAGTGACAGAGGTTTCTATTTTGGAATGACCTACACATTCATTTTATGAAGCATCTTTTCAGAAACCCAATGTTTTATCTCATCAATTTGTAGTAGTAGTCGGAATAATGAAGTTCTTGTTCCTTGTAATAGAAATACATCGAATCCATGTTCAATGAGGCATGGACACTGTATGTTTCCCCTTGGAGCATGGCAATTGAAGCAGTGAAGTGAAAATTTCTATTCCTTACTTTCTCACCACAAAGAGCAGCTTCTGTGTGTATTTATAGCAGAGCTTGTGGGTCCAAGGTGATTGTTAATAATGCTCCTTTCTGCTTTGAGATTCGTAACTGATAATGGTAAGAAACAAATAATCTGCTGTGGTAAGAGCCAAAGAGAGGGCGAATAATGAAAAATACCAAAATCAATAATATTTAGTTTGGAAAGAGAAATAAGAGGTCTGTTTCAGAAGTATTCAAAAAAGAGTGAAGAATTATAGTAAAAAATAGCATTATTTTACATTTCTCTTCTTTTTTGGTCTCATTGGTTAGTTGGTTTTGTGGGGTTTTTTTGTTTGTTTTGTTGGGGGTTTTTGTTTGTTTGGGGGAGTTTATTGCCGTTTTGTTTGGGTTTTTGTTGGTTTTTTCTGTTGTTTAAGGATGCTGTGCTGTGTGTTGTGGTTTTTTTGGAAAACAGCACTGAAGATACATTTACTATATTTCAAGAATAAGATGCATTTTCAATTCCTTTGTAAATATCGAGATGTCTCAGAGCAGAGCCAGCTAGAGGAAGGAGAGCAGGAACCCATGAGACTAAAGTTATTGCTAAATCCTATAAAGTTCAAAGGAAATTGAAAAGTACAAAATATGCACCTCTTACATGAACTTCTCAGAGGACCTTTACATTATTATAAAGTGAGCCTACAAGTAAGCTTGAGAGGGACTTTTTATGAGGGCAAGGACAAGGAGGAATGTCTTCAAACAGTCAGAGGTCAGGTCTAGATTAGATATTGACACACCCTTGCCCCTCTCTCTGACCTCCCAGCAAGCTCTCAGTCAGAGATGGGGTTGGGTGTCATGGACAAAGCAGACAAAGGAGGCTCAGACCCCTGGCTTTGTTCCAAGGTTTATTCTTGAAGGGTCCAGGGAGAAAGAGAGCGATCACATGGTACACAGGGTATTTCTAGAGTCCAGGAAAAGGGAGTGGGATAGTAATCGGATCTGTCCCAACTTGGTATGGGGTCAAGACACAGGGTCAAGGAATGTGCCATCTAAATACATGTTGGGTAGTGGAATGCAACAAGATATTAGGAAGAAACTCTTCGAGATTGGTGAGGCACTGCAAAGGCTACCCAGAGAAGCTGTGGATGCCCCATCCCTGGCAGTGCTCAGGACCAAGCTGGAAGGAGCTCTGATCAACCTGGTCTAGTGTAACAAAGTTCTATTTAAGGTCTTTTATAACTCAAGCCATTCTATGATTTTGCCTTTATGTTCCAGAGATTAATATCTGTTTGTTCAGACTACAGGTTTTGTCAAAAGCTTAATAGATTATTCATCATCTACTTTACATTCATATTATAGTTTATATTGATTGCAAAACTTTTTGTCTCTTCTTCCTTCCTTCTACATAATTTTGAGAAATTTTCCCTTTTTTCCAACAAAAGTGGAAGATATAGAAAACTACATAATAATTTCAATAATTATATGTGTGCAGTGTTAGATTTCTAATTATATTTTTCCTTTAAAGGCATTATATAATTTTATCAGAAAGGGTAAAAATTAAATAATAATGAAATTATGAAAATTATTTCCAGAACAAGTTTTAGTTAAACTGTTCAAGGTTCCTAATTTCAACAAGCCATTTTTAAAACTGCAAACTCTAAATATATGGTTTTTTGGTTTTTTTAATGAGGCATGAGACAACTATTAGACTGGGAATAGTTTATGAACAAAGCAGGAGAATGGCAAAAGATCAGAAGTCTTCTCCTCTCTGTTTTTCTTTAAGAAGAAAGGTAAGCAAGCAAATGCTGCAGCATTTCTCAACTGAGACCCTAAAATTGATGGGTTTGAAAACCCCTGTGAACCATTTATCTGTCTGCAAAAAGAATATCTGTTGTGAAGTTCAAAGTCTTTTAAAGCCTTTTATTGAGAGATATAAAGCATTACTATTCACTGACCAATTTGCAAACATGCTGCTGCTTTAAACTATTTTTATTTTAAGTGAGTGGAGCAGGTAAGCATATGTCTGCTAAAATTAATGTTTCTCATATGACCCTCTTTTTTGTCAGACAGCTCTGCACCATATCATGAAGCAAAACCTATTAAGATACAAGGCCACTGTATCTGACAAATGGAAACAACATGTTTTCCAAAGCTCTCTGTTCTTCTACATTCTAAAAATGAACCAAAGAATGCTTATCTTACTTAAAATCTGAAAGAAGACATTACAAAATGCCCTTTAAAAAGCCAGATTCACTTATATTTTCACTACTTTAGAGTTGGGGCATGTTGATATTTAGTGATTACATTCCATCTACTGATACACTCTATCTACACATCTATGTATACAAACATATTTTCTCATTGTGTTGGATTATTTTATTCCTTTATCCTTCTATTACCTGAAGAGTAAGAAGATATTTCTATTTTTTTTACATGGTACAGAGATGCTGTGAAAAGCAGGTCATTTGCCGTAAACCACTGAAAAACACTAAAATCAAAACTGGTTCTGTGATCAGGGAGCCATTGTGCTCAGAGCACAAAAACAAGCTACAGAACCTGCCTTGGGGAATTTACAGAATTTATCCTTGAGGTAGTGTTTGACAGAGATGAGTCTCCAGAGACTCATCTTCTAGCTGCAGGCTAATGTCAGACAGACATTTCTTGTATTCCTGCTCCTTTTCAATAGAAAACTTGTTTTCCTACTGGATTTCATTGCACTGTCACCCTGTAGACCTCCTGCACTGTTCTTCTGCAACTGCAGCTGTTGCCATCTCCTCCTCACCTTCCAGCACCTACCCAACACCACCAATCCATCACCCAGAGGAGTCTGCTTGGTTCCCCTCAACAGTATGGCTCACTTGGCAAGTTTATTTTCTTCGTCTAAAGAGATTTACCGAATGGCTTTTTTTTAAGTCTTACTTCTACACATGCTATTTGAAAGAAGAGCAAATTTTATTTGAAAGATCAAAGGTAATGTCAAACTGCAATTTTTTTACACTGTTGACTTCTAGTATTGTATACATGTATTCCCAGACCTCAGGCTACTAGATATTACAAGTAAACCATGATTTAAAAAAAAAAAAAAAAAATTTTATATTCTATTCTATAAATTGCATAATTTCAGAAATTAACTGTACAGTAGTGGAAAATGCTTTACACTTCTTCCTGTGTATCTCCTTTTCCTTCTCCATTTTTTTGATTTATTTTTTTTTTCCCTCAAAGCCCTAGATGTTAGAGAACGTAAAACCAGACGACACTTCCTGGGTATCGGTTTACCAGTTTTATCTTCTTACCTAACCTTTCTGAATAGATTCCTTTCTTTGTAACATTTTTGTGCTCAGGAGAAATAAAAAACTCCATGTAATTCAATATTTTTATCATATTTTGAATAATATTGATTTTACTATTTAGTTGGTTGAAGAAGAGAAACATCCTTGGCTAGCTACATTTCCCTGCAGATATTTACATTTCTGGAATCACAAGATATTATGTGAACATTTTTTAACTCATGATGGCTTTAAGTTTCCTTCAACATTATATAGAATTACTGTTTCAACAATTATTGTAGACACTCCTTGAATCCAGCCAAGAACTTTCTGAAGAAGGTTTCCTACACCTAAGTAAATCACCAGGTGATTCCCTTGTGACATGAATTTAGAGATATCTCACAGAGAAATGTGTGGATGCAGAAATAATTTTTTCTTATCCGGCTGATCCTGCAGAGATGCCAAATGCGAAGAGTCTGAGAAGGAAGATCCATACGAGCATCTTGTTCTTCCAAAGTATTTAATAGTTAAACAGCTGTCATGTGAAAAGGTAAGTTTTCTTCAATCCTTATTCAGA